>ML681996.1:5119625-5253599 GCA_007922195.1 Podocnemis expansa
TGTGTGTGTGTGTGTGTGTGTGTGTGTGTGTGTGTGTGTGTGTGTGTATTTAACTCTGACTTTTTTCACTGTTTGCTACAGGATGGTAAAGATTACATTGTCCTTCCTCTAGCGGCATCGCTGAACATGGATGAGGACTCTGGACTCTCTTTGCCAACCTCACCTGTTTCCTGTATGGAGAAAGAGGAAGTCTGTGATCCTAAATTCCATTATGACAACGCAGCAGGAATGAGGTATTTTTTATGGTGAACATCCCATTGGGGTCTCTAGCCATTTGTGTTCAGGTTGGGGGAGGAAAAATGAAAGGAAGAGATTTCATCTGCTATGGTCCATATTTAACTTTTTCTGTAGGGATAAGAATAAAACTATAGAGTATCAGTAGCAGGATCTGAAAACTGCTAATTTCTTAGCTACTGAAACACCTGTGGTAACCTAAATTTTTTTCAGCGCTGTTGCAAGAGCTCAGAGTCTTAGAAGAGTGTGATAATATCATTAACTAGCTCTTAGAAAATTGTCTCATGATTCTTTTCATGTTCTTGTACTATACCCCAGCATGGTAAGTGTCATAGACCTAGTGAGGGATTCATTAACAAAAGCCAGTCTTTGAACAAAATCCCTGATATTAAGGAAATGAGCATACTGTTAGGTGAGTCATGAACTTATAGCCAATAGAAGTTTAGTTAAATGGTATTGTTTCTGATTATTATTATAATTATTTATTATGTGTTATCTGTGTTTGTGTTCTAGTAGCAGTCAGGGACTGAGGCTCTGGTGTGATAGGCACTGAACTAATATATACGGAAGAGATGATCCCTGTTGTAAAGAGCTTACAATCTATACAACAGTATGCGTTAGAGGGTTCCTTAAGATCAAACTCCAGAACCTGCACCTAGCTTGTGCATATGAGCCATGGAAAGGGCTTCTTTGCATAGATTATGGTTGGAGGAATGAATTTTCTCACCTAGGTATCTCTGTGGTTCCTAGAGTGCAGAAATTCCATGGATGGTTACCAACGTATTTCTCAGAATAAAGGGTTCATGCAAGAGACTGAAGCATAGTTAGATTCTATTGAAGTATTTCATATAGGAAGCAGAAAGCCCCTTCCCAGCACTCTGCCCCAGCTTAACCACTGCCTGGTTACTGATCTTGTATCCAGTGACAAAGCTCCTATTGACTTAGTTGGTGCAGGACCAAACCCTAGGCTGCTTTGATAGGGCCAGGGAAGTAATAAATCAAAACAATGCACTTAGGACTTCAATTGGAGCAAAGTACTCTAATTAAACATTTAACTAGCATGTTTTAATAGTGTGATGGTCAATAATATTTATATTTAAAGGATGAAAGCATTTGATATATCGTTGCAAACATTGCTCTCATTTTCCATTTGTAACACTTCCTATATGGATTTCCCAACCCACTCTTCCTGTTTTTCTGTAATGCCAAAAAAAGAAAAAACAAAACGAAACATCGATAATATATTTTTTAAAGGGACCTTCAGCATTTTTTATTTTGTTATGATTAAACAGTGGTGGAGCATGGCAGGAACAGATGCAGCGTTGCAATATAAAACATGACTTTGGATAGTTTTTTTTTTTTGTTGTTGTTCTTGGAGCCGGGAGCATTTTGCAGCCTAGATGGCAGACTAGAATCTGAAGTGGCATTCTAAGATGCCTTTTGTCCTACAGACTCCCCCTTTTCTAGAAGCAATATTGGTGCTCCTTTTCTAAGTAATATAAGTGAGGTCCCTTCTTAGGTACCAGCCAGTGTTGCTGCAGTTCTTCACTCAATTTTAGGTAGGAAACAAGTTACATTTCATTTCACTTACATAGAGAGCGGGAATTATGAGGTTGCTCCTGAGTTGGGTATCTATATTCTCCATGATAGGTTGCTGCAATTTTCTTTGTCACTGGACCCTAGTTCAGTGGTTCCCAAATTTTGCATTTCAAGACACACTTGGTGACATATGTGATCCTACAAGACACACCAGTCCACCCCCCCGCAGGCCATATCCAGCTATCTCCCTGCCTTGCCATGACACACTTACCACTACGTGAGGACACAGTAATGTGTCCTGACACAGTGGTTGAGAACTACTGCCCTAGTCTACACCTTCTGCCATTTTCAGCAGCAGTTGAAGGCAGATACGTAAATTACTTAAAATAACCTGCGTATCTCCCTTTGATTTCCTAAAGTCGGCAGGTCCGCTGCGTGGACCTGTCCGAATTTATGAAGTCAAAGGGAGATATGCAAGTTATTTGAAGTAATTAGCGTATCTCCATTCAACTCACAGTACTCCAGCAGAGAGGTTGGAGTTAATGGATCAGCTCCATGATTGATTGAGTGGGTTTAACAAACCCCTCAGTTGAAAAGGAAAGTTCACTCTGACGATGGCATATTTGCCGTTGTCAGTCTATATAGATCCTGGATTACTGAACTCCTCCTGCTTAGAGGCCTTCTTTTGGAGAACAGTCCTCAAGAAAGGGGAAATGTGCAATAGGTAGTCCCAACTCCCAGTTCAGTGGAGACAGATTGCTCGGTCTGCTGTCGTTGACTTAGGTCCAGCTGCAGTGACGTAACGATGGGAGGGCGGTGAGGAGTCAAGCCCTCAGGCACCGGACTGCAGGGGGGTGCTGGGCCAGCCCTGCATGAGGGTCAGATTAGAGGGTCCCAGGCTCCCTAGCATCAGGGCAACGCCCGATGCCTCCACCTTCCACGTTGCATGCAAGCCACACTAGCGATGGAGTGGCCAAGTCCCCAGCACTGAAGGGGGGGCCCACTCAGTGCTGGAAGGGGCAGGGCCAGACGCCAGCCTCCCACCACTGCTCTGCAGCATCCCAGCCATTCACACCCTTGGCCAGCTGCAGGACCAGCCCAGGGCTTGGGGCAGGCCGATGTGTGGCTGCGGCTTTGCAGGGGTGGGGCAGGTCGACATGAGGGACACCAGAAGCTGCCCTGCCCCCAGGCTTTGGAGAACGGTGGCTACATGCCGGCCTGCTGTGCCCTCTGGGGCGGGGCAGCTGGCCAGGAGTGGGGCGGGGCAGGCCGGGCTGGAGCGCTGCAGAGCAGTGGCGGGAGGGTGGCCTCTGGCCCCGCTTCCCCCCCCCACACTGAACAGGCTCCCTTCCAGCAGCTGGGGCTGCAGCCAGCCTGCCACCAGTCTGGCCTGAGCATTAGGAGGGCAGGGGCACCAAGAGGCACCCTGAAACTGGGGTGGCCAGAGCCCCTGTAATTCAGCCCAGATGTTGGGCCAGCCAGGCGCCCCCCCTGCAGCCCAGCAGCAGGACCTGGGGATCTAGCTCCTAAAGACGCCCCCTCAGGTGTGGGAGACAGGAGGCCTGGGAGGGGTGGTAAATTTGGTTTGGGGCCCAGGTGCCAGAAAGCCTGGCTACGCCACGTTCCAGCTAGGAGTCTCAGAAGTACAGTCCAAAGAAAGAGACTTCTGACTGTGGTCTAGGCTTCTCTTTTTGTTATACTTTTAAGTAGAGTTTGCAGGAAATGAAACTTCCAACATTACTCAGAAAAGGAGGTTGCTGTGTTTTAAACTGTGTTTCTTAGGATTCGCTTGGGGATCAAGGTTTCAGCAGCTGCAGATCGGAAACATGCCACTTTCTAGCCAGTTTCCCCTTTTCGGCTGGGATTTGCATAATACAGTTTGGCAAATGATTAACATTGTTGAAAGATAAAGTATTCTGATACCATCCATGTCATTTTCATCCAAATAATTGTTTATGAAAACAAAACCATTCTTCTCTTTTCAGTTTGTACCGACAAGGTAGTAAAAGAAAAAGTCGACCTGTGAGTGTGAAAACATTCGAAGACGTTCCCTTAGTGCCTGCAATAAAAGTTGTTCAAGAGGTAAGTGTTTTCGGTTACATCCCTTCATATCCTTTGTCTTGCTTTTAAACTTTTGTGTGTTTCCATCTGATCAGTTTCTGGCATCTCATTGGCTCTTTTAAGGACAATCAGACAGACAGTGGGATGGTTCTTGCATCTGAGGAACTGAAGACACTGGAAGACAGAGCTCTGCAAGTGACAGTTCCCTATAGGTAAGACTCAGCCTGCAAAATATGATAGAATAAAACTTTCAATTTACAGAAATTTTAGAAGATTTTTAGAAGGCTTATGTGTTCTGTGAAAAGACAGAATTTTCTCAGGATGACTTTTATGTGCCATGCAAAGTATGGAAAATTAGCTATTGCATGCCTGGTTGTCTGTATCTTGTAATAAAGCCATGGTTTCCTAGAACATTGTAACTGTACACCATAGCTATTCAGAACTTCAAGCAACAGCACAGAGATATCTTGTGTTATTTTGCTTTGTGCACGCTCCAAGAGAATATTGGGCCAAAGGCACACATTTGAGTGGTTCTGATTCTAATCTATTCATAGCAGCACAAAGGGTTTCATATTTAAAAGCAGACCCATGATTTTCAGTGTACTGGAAGGACGTAAGGAGGAAGTTTTCAGTGCATTATATGGGGTTTTAGTTGTGAGCCTCACTAAAAAACAGTGGGGCTTCACATAGCTAAAACCTCGTTTATTATTGTGAAAAGCCCTCTGAGGATATTATTTTTCTAGGACAACGTCATTCCAAATAGAGGTTCACTGTAATCATAGTTTCAGCCTCAGACTGTGATGCACTGACACATTTTCAAGCCTTCATTCCACTTAACTCTCAGAGGGCACTGTTTAACATCCCACAGTCATAAGACTGCCATAAGAATCCTTGCTGTACAGAATACATCTTACATGTCCTAGGAGAGTTCAGGGGAAAACCATTTCTTTTATAATCAGGTGCACATTTAAAAATGTTTTTATATCAGTGTAAAACCACCCTGGCTAACTATAACATTGTGCTGCTTCATGCTGGTATTGGAGAGTAGCAGCCAGGGCCGTCACTGGTGCCGGGCTTACAGGGCTCGAGCTCCGAGTCCCAGTGCCCGAACCCCGGATCCATCACTGGGCTGCCCACAGTGGCAGCTTCAGCGGTGGCACACGAGCCAGGGTCCTAGCATGCCGAGCCCTGGGTCTTGTCCCAGGCTGGCAGTGCTCCTGGTAGCAACATGTTAATGTGCCTAATGATGGCCTCCAAAGGAAACTCTCAGAAGTTATTTCAATGTTGTTTGTATTTTTCTTGCAGCATGTTGATGCCCAGTAAAAGTAACGAATCTGTGATGTCTGAAGCTTCAAACCAGACAAGTGGCTATCAGTCAGGATATCACTCTGAAGATGTGGACACCACAGTTTACTCTAGTGAAGAGACAGAACTGTCGAGCACCAGGAAGGACACACCTGAAACGTGCTGCACACAGACACTTACATGCAACACTGGTGTTCCGCTCAGATCAAATACTGTTTAGAACAAAACAAACAATAACAGGAAATTGCATGGAATGTTCCTGTATTTCTTAGACTGGTGGTATTCAGGGTTTATGCACAGGATATCTAACATTCACAAGATTAAGAAAATATACATTTATCAGAAACTACTTTTATTATCAGAAGGACACAGGTATTACATAGCAAATTGCACAGCGATGAGCCATGATGAGACACTTGTTCAAGAGACATCGGCAGCTCGTGATATGTTGTAAAGTGCTATCACTGTCATGAGCGTATGTGTTTTGTTTCTCTGATTGCAAAGTCGGGCTGTGGACTTTGAAACCCAAATGAACTGTACATTGACACAATGTGTCTATTCAGTAATGTAAAGAATAAAATGTATAGCATTCAGGAGGGCAGTTTGTGCTTCCAGTTGTACGAAATAAAGCTCCAGCCATGCCTTTTGTTTTCCCTTGTGACTGGGCGCCAGGAAGGAAATATTCCTATGCTGGTTTCTTGTTTCAGAATTATTTTTTACTTGCACCTCTTTAAAAAAAAAAAAAAAGACCATTCAGATTAAAGCGCACTGTCTAATTGAAGGTTTCTGACTAAATATAGAGTGGATGAAACAAAGACAGGGTTGATAGTTGCTTTCCTTGATGGAGAACACATTTATCTTTTTAAGATCTCAGAAGCTGTATTTCTTTGGGTGGGATTTCCAAGTGAAGTCCGGGAATTTGAGCTTGATCCAAAATTGCTGAAGTATATGCAGATAATTCTCATGGACTTTAAGGGACAATTATTCGGTCCTGTACCAGGTAGAAATGAAAGTATTAGTTACCTAAGAGTGATAGAGAGCTATAACTTATTTTTAAATTCTTTTTCTTCTCAAACATATAAGGCCAAATTCTTTGCTGGTGTAAACTGACACAGCTCCAATTTACAGAAGTAAAGAATTTGATCCATAAACTGTTGCTTACCAATGGCAGCTCTAATTTGTATGAGTGGTGATTTGTCAACTTAACTAATTGTTGGACAGGCTTTTAGCTGTGTTCATGTAGCCCAGAGCTGTAACAATCACACTGTATATGTACAGGATTATAAAAATGTACAGCTAATTTCTATTGAGTTTCTTTAGCTATTTTATTTTTTTAAAGTTTTGTTGTACTATAATGTCAAATTCTGGGAACCATGAGTATAAGGCAAAGTATGGCACATACAGTATTTATAGCCAGTTTATGTAGAAATAAATATAATATATTAAAATATAAATATATCTATTGTATAAATATACTGAACATTGTACTATTCACATTTTGTATCAATGTTTTGTAGCATTACAAGGGTTACACAGATTTTTTTTATAGTAGCTGAAGTATTTCACTTTATTAAAAGAGATTGAAATCATAAAAGACAAGTAGATCTCTTTTCTCCTAGTCCAGTTCTCAGACTTTGTCCATCACCACAGAAGCTGCGTGCATGGTAGTTAGTTCTACTGAAAAACAAATCATGGGGAATCAAAACCAGTAAGCTTACTTATTTTACTTTAAAGGTAAACATAGACTATACCTTTAAGTATGTGTCTAATCAGTTATACTATGCACCACTATGGTGTATAAATGTAGGAGAGCATACTGTTGCTAATAAAACAATGGGTATGCTAAAAAATGGGGGGAAAAAACAGCATTCAGTGGAATTGTCAGTGGAACAGAACATTGGCTATGTCTACATCTACTTTTTTTAGTTCAAACTAAAATAGTCTGAGGTTAGTCCTAACTAGCTAGTCCAAACTAACCTTGGGCTAGTTCAGGCTAACTGCGGTTGGGTAGTTCGAACTAAAACATGTGGCTAGTTCGAACTAACTGGCTAGTTCAACCTTCTTTAGTTTGAACGAGCCAGTACATTGGGTCTTGCCCGTACGTAGTTCAAACTAAGCCGGCTAGGCCAAACTAACAAAGGGGTTTTACTAATCCAGACTAAGTTTTGGCTAGTCTGAACTAAGAAATAGCTTAGGTCAGGCTAGGCAAAGCCTAGTGTGGCCAAGGGCTAAATTAGTCTGGACTATGCTTGCTTGCTAGTATAGGCATAGCCATTAGTACCTACTGAGTGAGAGTGTTTTCTTGCAGTTGGGAGGGGAACTAGAAGTCTAAGCATACAAATTAATTCCCTTATCAATGCTGTTGATAAGAATCTGTGTTTTCATGCAGAGTGATTTTTTTTTTCAGCTGGTCACACTGTCTCCCACAAATAGAGTACAGTAGCATGCTCATTTTCCTTCATCTCTGTGCTCACAAAATGGGAGAAGTAGGCACAGAGGAAGAGAGAGGGGGGGTGAGGGGGAAACTGTGCCCAGTTACAAGCTAAAGCAGAAGCTTGTGTAGTTGGTTTAATTTTATGCTGGATCTGTGCTGAGGAGAGGATCTAGCCTTTAATGTATAACCCATCTTCTCCCATGCTTTCATTTTCCATGTTGCTTTCTACATGTTCAGTGTCATCCCCATTCTTCTACACCAAGCTTTTCCATGTTTTTCCTTCAAATCCTGCCCCCTCTCTCTCGCTCAACCTTCCTTACTCACTGCTGTCCACTTCTGTTCCATCTGCTGCTCCTCTTTTGCTTATTGCCAACATTCAAAGACGGATTGGACAGTTATAGGGCTACCAGGAATATCCAGAATGTTAGTAGTTAATGCTGGAAAAAGTAGGGGGTATGAAACCTTATGCGTCAGGTCTTAAAATAGTCACTAATTAATGTAGTTGAAGAGGAATCTTTCAGGGGAGGAAATTATCCCGCTTCTACCTATCATGGCTTATTATACCTGCCTCTGCAGGTTCTTATACCTTGCTCCAACGTATTTTGTGTTGGCCACTGCCGGATACCAGATCCTGGTGCACCTGGTGTGGCTGGATCATGGGGCTGAGCCCAAATTTCAATTCCAATATACCACTTTAAGTCTGTGTAAAAATATCACCTGCTACAAGTCCCTAACAGAAAAAGATTCATGTTATTTACTTTAACACTGGTCCCTCTGATCCATGTGCTTTCATCTATTCTATCCTTTATATGTGCTAGCACTACGTAATTTAAGACCAAATCATGATACTTTTATGCGTGCAGAGTAGAATTTTACACCAAAGATGTCTTAATACATTCAGGGGGACTGTGTGTGGTTTAAGGTAGTATTCAGTCTGACAAAAACTGGTGGACGCTGAACCTTAGCTTGCAAACTTTTGGGGGCAGAGCTCACTGTGTTGTTTTTTTCCCTCTCAGGAAAGCACCATACAGATTCCTGATGTTCTGTAAGTGTTTGTTAACAGTAACAACACAATGGCGATTAATCAATAAATATAATTGAAAATTGTCCCTTTGAAGACTATGCCAATGTGATTTGTCACTAAAATCCTATGACATTCCTTTGGATTACATTGCTGTACTGTCTGTTTGTTATTGTTTTTACATAGTATAGGGTTAGACTGAAACATACAAGTAGTGGAGATGAGCTACCCTGTAAAATCTTGGGTAGCGCCTACCATCACCATGTCACTAATGAAGAAGTTTGTAACATCATCACGCAGTGTACTGGGTCATATGAAGAACTCTTGATGACTGTGAAGAAGAGCAAGCTGAGGTAGACTGACCAAGTAATAAGACCATTTGGCCTACCTAAGATCATCCTCCATGGCCAGAACAGGGGAAGCGAAGAAGGGGCAGACAGAAGAAGAGAGGGACTGACACCGTAAAGGAGTGGACAGGAATGGATGTTGCAGAGATTCGGACACTGACACACAGTTGTTGGGCTGGAAACAATCGGATGATTGTTCATCAGTGATTGTGCTACAGGGGCCAATGGGAGTGAAAGCAGTAAAAGTAGCGCATTTCATTTTCTATTGTTTTGCCTATATTCTGAAACTAATGTACATCTATCAATCAACCACATAATTTTTTCTGAATAGCAGTTTTTACACCATCAGGCCCAGAGCGTGCACTTCTCTCAATGTGCTATAAACTATTGTATGTGACAGTGCCTGGAACGGACATTGCTGATCTATTCATGGGAGAGTCCCTGCAGAAAGCAACCTCTGCATGAGGGGCAATGAGGGAGTATGAGTACCACTGCATCATCAGCTCCCTGAGCTGAAGTTTGCTAGGCACTGGGGTTTTGAAGACTAGTGCTAACTGTTTCAACCTGGGGCCATCCCCCAGTTCGCTCTAATATATGCACCCCTGTAGTGTATCAGTTGTACATTTCCAGCATCTGAGGTGTACATATAACAAATAGCCATGGATTGGTAAAAATGTATCAGTGCCATTCAAAAATGGTAATTTAAATAGTTTGGTTAAGGACTTTTGACGGTAATGACATAGCTCTTTGGCGGCCAATCAAATTGTTTCATAGGTCCAACCCATTTTCTGAAGCACTAGGAAATGCAGGAATAAGCCACCACCTGTTTTTGGGAAAGGAAATCACCCTCTTTCTTAAAATTTTTGGATATTTTCAGTTTCAGGAACAAGAAAAACTATAAATGTGTTCACATATTTGGCACACACATTGATAATTCTTTTCTCAGGCCATATCAAGCGTTACCTTACAGAAACCTGAGTTTGTTGTTATTTTTTTTTAATGCGTCATGCTCATCTATACAGCATCAGGTACCACCTTCTCTGGCAGATGGTTTTACATTATAAACTAGTGCTTTTATGAGAGTCACACCCTCTTTCCATAGCTAAGCTGCCTTAGACACATGCCCCCCCGCCCTTGCCTGTGGCCCTCTGTTCCCAAAGGAGCGATGGGATGAAGGCTCAAAAGTGGGTCTGCAGCCAGCTCTCTGACAAGCAGCAGGCTTTCCATACAGAGTTTTGGTTCAGGATATTGCAAATGCAGGACCTATGGCAATGTTTGGGTTTCAAATGCCCCTAGAAGGCAGGAATGTTGAAACACAGAGCCTGGGTGCAGCTCTAGTCAAAAGAATTTTACGTAGCAATTCATTGTTATAAGTCTTGGGCCCAGCGCTATGAAACATAGGCCATGCATTAGTTTTACCTAAAAACTTCCACTCCCCCAAAAGCAACTGCACTGCATGGAGCAATGGACTAGTCAGTTGGACAAAGTGGCAAGTCAGCTGACCCCTGTAGCACACCCTTCACGCTGTTTCTCTAGAGTATACAGCATTGTGCTGTGGCCTACAGGGATTGGGTGTTGGAAATAGCAGGTAACTTATTTAGCTACTACTGTACAGTCATTTAGTCCGTTACCCTCTCTCCTGCCCTCCCCACAAAAAGGTACTGCGGGTGGCAGGTTTTCCTTGGGCATTGCTGTGGCTACTCCAGGGGGACCCTGTTGTCATGGGCTTAAGTCAGTTTCCATTCTTCCGTGACACATCTAACAACAGGAAAAGGTCGCTGTGTCATTTTTTCAGAATTAATTAATTCATCTTCAGATTGCTTTATGCTGGTGATACCAGTAATAAAGCAGGCTTAGCACAATTTTAATTTTCTTCATAGGCTTGCATGCTATCACACCCAAAAGTGATGTCACACTTCAGCAACATAGCTGCCACATATTGCAGCCAGCAAAGCCCATGCAAAAATGATCTGTTCCTGAAGCGGAAAAAAAAAAAAACCCAAGCAGCTAAGGAATGGCCAAGCTAGAGGGCAATGTCATACTTACCTCCACAGGGCATGAGACAGAGCTGGCCTGTTGCCTCCTCAGGTTGGGCTGGCATCACAATAGCTTTGTGCCGCACATGGTCCATGCTGTCCCACAATACCATCTGACTGCAGCCATACTCTATGACATGTAAGGTCTGTATTGCATACGTCAGAAATGCAAGATTTCTATTTCATTTGGGCCCGCCACTGCATGAATGTGGTTACGTTTTTGTCCCTCCAATACTAACTGTGGCAATCCTCCCATTAGTGTAAAAGCTCCAATGAGGGCTTTGTCTGAGTAAAACCAGCAAACTCAGGCCCAAAATCTTTCTGGCATTCAGCTGGCTGAAGCTGTGGAAGTCTCCCCATGGAGGTGGCATAAGGCCGCTGTTTTAAATGACGCATACTCATATGGGAAAAGTACCACTGGGACAGTCCTGTAACGGCAGGGGTGGAGCAGACACCCGAACACAGTGGTTCCCAACTTTTTTGGCTCAAGGGCCACAGATATCATTTTTACAGCCCTGAAGGGCCACCAGTCTCTGCCAGCAGGCCCCCTCCCCCACTGCAGCCAGATGGAGAGCAGTCATTGAGGAGGCTACCGTCTCATTCCCCTTTTATCTCCTTGACTGCAGCAGGGAAAGAGGACACCTCCTGTAGTCCTGTGTGCTCCACCTGGGTCCCAAGGCAGTGGCTCCCTTCTACAGTCAGAGAGATGGAAGATCAGTGTTCCCCTCAATCTGGCTCCAGCAGGGCCCCAAAGGCTACAGATCATGGCAAAGCACTTTGCCATGGTCCCCGCTACAGCCAGAGTGAGGGGAGTGTTGATCTTCCATCCCTTGTGACTGTAGCAAGGCACCTGAACCGGTCATTTAGCCCTGTGGAAACGTACTTCACCTGGGTCCTTCGGAAGTGGTTCCTTTTGCAAGTCAGCAGGAAGAGAGTTGTGGGCCACTTTGAAAGTGCCTGATGGCCACTTTTGGTCCCTGGGCCACAGGTTGGGACCCACTGATTTAACAGATCACTTTCTACTCTTATTTCAGCGGTTCTATGCATAGTGTGCTCAAAAAGTATGGATAACTTCAAAAGAAGATGATAGACTTTGGCATTTTCATACAAACCAAACCCAAACAATGACTCATTTGAGGTTCACCCATCACTAATATAAAGAATGAATACATGCCCTGTATTACATCACAATATTTTGCATAACAGTAACAGAGAAAAACGTTAACGTCTGTGAAACCATTTGCTTACAAGCTGACAAACTTATTAAGTGTAGTAGTTTGATTATTAAGCCCTTTTCTTCAGATTGCAGCCCTGGGTTTAAATTTTCCTTGACTGAATGATGTGTTCTAAGACAGTCACGATCTATGTCCTCAACTCCTGCCCTCCTGACATTTCAGCCTAATTAAATCCTAGAAGGCTTCCCTGGGGTTATTTGGAAACATAGCAGGAGTTCCTAACATATGGTGCTGATAAGCATCTCAGCATCTGAGATAAGGAGCTGTTTAACAGAATCTTAGGAAGCTTGGGTTTTTGTTATGATAAAACTACTACCTAAACCATAATCCCTACACAGCAGTAATTAGCTGTTAAGCACATCAGATTCATGACTGAGGTGTTCTGGTAGCCCATAAATTATTCCCGCCCTGCCACCAGTTGGTTAAAATGTGAAGTATCTCAGCCTTGCATCTTGTTAGGCTCACACACTATGATGAATGATGAGGTTTGCTTTGGTGGCAGTTTTACCAAGCTTGAAAAATCAAACATATGTACCTGCCACTATGTCTCATGTGAAACAGAAGCGCTGGTGTCACAACAGTGATCACAGGAAAGTGTCAGTACCATTTGCATGCCTAAAGTTAGAAAAAATGAAGCTGTTCATTTTTTTCCTGCAAAATATTTTGCTTAGATTTTATGGACCTAATGTTCCTTTTCACTGGGAGTTAAGGCTACTCAACATCTCACCTGGCTAGCTCCCAATTTTTTATAGTGTTCTCCATTCTGAGGAAAATTAAAAACATGAATTTTTCATTGAGCTTTGATTTTCAGCTGCTGCCCCATTCTTCTGTGCAAGATGAATTGGAAATTTGTGAAGCTTTAACTTCATTTTCTTAGGAACAAACTGTGCAGTGATGCAAGTTACCTCCATATGGATGCTCACTGGAGAATCAGAAGTTAAGGGCATACTACACTGAAAAAGACAAAACAACAAAAAAGAGAATTAACTGACACTTTGTCCTACTTGGAGTGTATATAACAACCAAAAGAGTTAATCAGCTCTCAGAAGTTGCTAGGTAACAGTGTCCTGTGCTCAAGTTTGCTGATCAACTGATGACTGATGTTTTCTTCTGATGACATAGTACAAGGGTTGGCAAACTGGGGATTGGAAACTCTCAAGGAATTACAAGGTTATTGTGGGAGAGGCTGCAAGCTGTCAGTCCCCTGCATATGCCATAGATACAAACATCAGCCCTGTGCATGATTGAAAGCCAGAGCCCTTCAGCACTGAGTGGCTGGAGAGCAGGGACTGCTGGGTAGGTACTCTGAAGGCAATGCCATGCACAGCCGTAGTGCAGAAATAAGGGTGGCATGGCATGGGGCGGGAGGGCAATCACTTTCTTGGAGCAGTGACATATTGCTTCTGACTTGTGTTTCATTGACTGAACATGCACCACTACATCCTGCTTAGGCATGGTGTTGGGATGGAAGGAATTAACGCTTTCTAGCTTCCTTGTCTGCTTTTCACTTAAGAGCTGATAAATTAAGTGGGTAAAATCCTGGTTTTATTGCGGTCAGTGGCGACTCTTATAGATTTCACCAGAGTCTCAATGCCACCAAAATTTCTAATTTACAGCCAGATTTTCAAATATGTACTCAGGGCTGGTTATTCCACACAGGTGACGCAGGCAGTTGCCTAGGATGCCAACAATTAGGGGGCGCCAAGGGCTGGGCCAGGGCTGCTCCGCTTCCCACCGTCAGCCGGACCCCTACTTGCAGCGCTATACCCTGGCTGGAGTCAGACCCTTACCCACAGCCGGATCCTGGCGGCAGTACTTCTCCCTCCCTGGGTGTGGGGGGGTGAGTGTCAAAATCCCTGTTGGCCTAGGGCAGCAAAAAACCTTGGGCCAGCCCTGTACGTACTACCATAAAATTCAGAAGCAAAATTCACCATAGGCGAAGCTATTCGAAATCTGAGTTTTGGACAATTGGATATGAACTTCAAGGTGGTCAACTGGACCAGAAAATTAATCACATTTCATGAATGAAAAATGTTCTTAAAATTGAAACTCAAAGTTTCACATATTCTCAATGGAAAAATAACTGTATTGTTACTTCCTTTTTAAAATGAAACGTAAGCAGCATGGACTCACCCAAAGCAAAATGGTGAATGTTTACATGTGGCATTTCATTGAAAAGTTTTCTACAGTTTTGCATAGCTCTACCCACCGTAAAAACATTAATTTCTATTACGTCAGTATTGCCTCTTGATAGGCTGCTGAGAAATAATCTTTGCTATGAAGATAGTTTATTGACTGTTATACCATGGTGAAATGCATCGTTTTGTTCTTACTTCACTGCTATTAGTAAGAGTTTGGTATAAATTTCATTTCTTTATTAGTTACAGCTAGAATTTGGCTGGAGGGAGGGCTATGTTCCTTCAGTTCTTAATTATGAAAAATTTGTACTGAAGTCAGTGGGAGTCTTGCCCATGATGGACAGCAGGCTAAAGCCCTTGTTAAAGTTTGTTATAGCTAGAACCGTTGTTTTAGAGAGTATAGTTCTGTTACACCTTTGAATAGGTTTGATATGATAGAAGCCAGACAACAAAAGAATATGAGAGTGTTAAACTAAGGTTATATGGCTGTTGCGATTCTGCAACAGGAGAGTGTCTGAACCCCTTCATCATTATCCAGCACTGTCTTCTGTGACACAACTTTTCCGCATTACCAAAGACTGAAACATCTGGGGTCTGTATGGGCAGCAAGGTGTCAAGGACAAATTTGTGTCTCATGAAGATGACCTTTTTAAGCCTTCCATCCTAGTGGGGTGTCTATAAAAATATGACTAATAAATAAAAATACCTAAGGATGCCAGAATCCCAGGCACTTGACAACAGTAAATATTTCATGTTGGTACCAATGTTCCTGACTGGCTGGCAGGTTTGCTGTTGATTGACACAAGGCTTATCTTATTTGTCTGCTTAGAATCAAGAGCCTGCTCCAAGTCCACTGAAGTCAAAGTAAAGGTACTAGCTACTAGCTGAATTCAATGGGAGATTGAAGCCTACTCAACACTTCATCTGGCCACCACGCCAGGATCTATTTGAGCTACCACGGCTTGATTTTGTTTCTATTCATGCCAATGCCAAACTCCTGTTGACTTCATGGAAGCAGCCTGTGCCATATTAGAATACTGGCACAGCTACCAGATATTCTACCCAAAGTTTGCAAATTCTAGTCACTGTCAATATGGACAACTCACTGGTTTCACCTCAGCACTGATATATCTGACTGAGGAAATATTTCCAGGACTGAACTTAGGTGCCTCCCATGCATTCCTGTAGCCCTGTTTCCTGACAGTTTGAGATGGCTCCTGTCTGACTGCATTGTGGGATAAAATGTAATTCTACAGAAGCACATGTAGCAGCACCATTTACTACCACATCCCAGCAGAACTGAGGGGAAACAGCCTATCTTATCAGTTACTTAGTGAGCTAAGACTCAGGGGTATAACAAAATCCATTTAAACTCTGGGTATTACTCATGAACACAGCCCTCAGGAGATAACTTCACAATAGGAACTTTTTGGGTGCATTTATGTGTAGTTTTAAATTACAATCACAAAGCCATTTTATATTTTCTGATAAAGTCCTTAAACTGGCAACAGCTATTTAGCATTACAGTTTACTTAAGTACTAAAGCAGCAGGAAGTGTCTAGATAAAGCACGACAATAATTAACGTACAGATTGTTAATGTTATAAAAACAATGACTCTAGACATTTCAGATGTGTTCTCATACTAATGCTGCTATTTATTTCTGAGGCTAATTCAGTTTTATTGGCAATTTGCACCTCACTATAATTATATAGATATTAGAGAAATTAATACGGTATAATGTAGCATTTCATGATGATTATATATTTTCTTGGGTCTGTGATGTGAGGCCAGCTTATGCAGACATGTTCATCATTCTGCTTAAGCAGACCCTGTAAATGGGAATGTAATCCAAATCCCTCAAAGGTTAAGAAGAATTGAAATCTTGGGTCCCAGATTCACAATGATAATTTGAGAGATGAGATGATAAATTGTAGAATAATGTGATGAATTGCATTAATTTTGGACATATCTGTTGTACTGGGCATTTTACAAACATAGGCTAAGAGCTAGTCCTGGAGAGCCTGCTATGTAATAGAAAAGACAGACTAAGGGTTGGGGTTGAGAGGTAGAGAAAGACTAGAACTAGACCATACTAGCAGAATGAACAATGTGATGCTCTGCAACTATTTTCTAAGTTCCACCATAATTTGTTGTTACTTGGTTTCTGCTTTAAAGATTTTGTTTTGGGGGAGTGGGATTGTGTTGGGAGCATGAGGCTGAACTCACAGCCCCTAGGGTACCACTTGGGAGCTCAGGTACCACTGAGCCCTCTGTCTGACCAGCTAGGACTCCCTCACACACTGACGCCATAGACAGGGACCATACCCAGCTTAGTTCAATGAACATTTTCTAGCCACCTATCAACCAACAACAGAGAAGACTGAGCTGGCTCCCCTGTCTAGGACTGTACCATCTTGCCCTAGTCAACAGGCTGATCAATGATGTTTATTGTCCAGTCCGCCCTTCCCTCATAGGAGAAGGGATATCACCAGCTATTGATCTGAGCTTATATAAACTCTTCATTCAAAACCACCCTGGTTAAGATAAAATATTGAACAAGTTTATTAACTGCAGAAAAATAGATTTTAAGTGATTATAAATGGCAAGTGTAATGAGATTAAAAGTAGTTATGAAATAAAATAAATATAAGATAATAGTCTAAGTTTTACACACTAACAGGACTTGAATTAGCAATGGCTCCTCCGTTTTAGCTGGTACAAGCAGCTTTTTAAATGCAGGCTGGGCAACCTTACCTGCCCGGGACTCCCCTCACCACCTCAAAGTCCTTCTGTCTTTGGTCACTCACCCCTACTGTAAACATGCATCCCTCATTGTATTAAGTCTCTTGGATAGCTGTTTCATTCCCTGAATGAATGAATGAATGAATGCTATTAACCTGAACCATTAAGATCTGACCACTCCATTGTTTTACCTGAATAGATGGTTCAGGTGTTTCCTACCTCACAACATGTTCTAGTGGCACTTACAGAAATATTTCATAACTTCACATAGGAGAGCATGTACAATCTGACTGGACACTAGAGTTTAGTAGATTGAGACTTTTAAAATAATACCATACAAGGCATACCTTGTACAGAACATATAATTACATGATACTGGTATTGTTCTTAAATACGCAGATGGGATTAGCTAACATAAAGACAATTGGAGGTAGTGAGACAATGAAGGAAGAAAGTGTAAGAGGAGCAAGTAGGGTACATTGAACAATTGATGAAACTGTGAAGTAGGGGAGAAGAGGGAATTCAAGCAAACAGTGCATCAGTGGAAGGTAAAGAAAGTGCAGAGTCACCACTTTAAAGAGTCATAGGGCAATGACAATGTTAGTTATTGTGGGATACAATAGCACTTCCTTCAAGACCAGTAACGTTAGATTCATGAGGCTAATGCAGCCTGGCTTTCTAGGCAAATGTGTCTAAAAAATACAGCCAAAATGCATTTTTGAAACTCTCTCCTAAAACATTTCTGAGGTCTGGTCTACATAGTTAGGTCAATGTAAGTTGCCTTACATTGACCTAATAATGTTGGCATCTATACCTCAAGGTACCTTCCACCAAAATAACTTGTTTGTTATGTTGACTTATTAACTCCACCTCCATGAGAAGTGTAGCACTTAAGTTCATGTAGTTAGGTCAATGCAATGACAACATAGATGCTATATTGCTTTTGTCAACCTAAATAGCCTGCAAGAGGTGTCCCATAGTGTCCACCGTTACTCCTCTGGTCACCGTTTAGACCTCCACTGCCCTGCAGCCAAGCATAAAGGTATGTACCGCCCCACCTTCCCTCCCTTTTAAAGTGTCAGGAAGGTTAGAACATGCTCTTCTGTTTGGAGCGCTCACGTAGCAACTGACCAACTGAACCTGGCAGCTCCAGGTAGCAAATGTGCTCCTGCCTTAAGTACAAGAAAAGTGGTGGATCTGCTGGGTCTGTGGGGAGCAAAGCTCTGGTCGCAGGAACTTTGACATCTATGGCCAGCTTGTTCAGGGCATGCAGGAGAAGGTCTATGACAGGGACATGCAGCAGTGCCATCTAAAAATCAAAGGGCTCTGACAGGAACACCAGAAGATAAGGGAGGCAAATAGTTATTCTGATGTGAAGCTGCAGACATGCTGCTTCCACAAGGAAGGATTGGGATTTGGTTGGTGATATATGAGTTGGGGGCTGGTGGACGGAGAAATTATGGTGGGAGCCAGGGTGCTTAGTCTCAGGCTGTATGAAAGGAGGGAAAAGTTTTAAGGATGAATGAAAAGAAACAGAATTAAAACTACCTGGACAAGTAAAAACAGATCCTACTGGCATTCACTAGTTCTGGTACCACTGATATACACAGATGTAAACTTCAGATACTTAGGCAGACATAGGCATGTTTGCAGTGTTGTGGAATAAAAATCTTGTGGAAACAAATGTATCTTTTTTATTCTCCATCACATGGTGGCTGCTGCTAACAGTCAGAGAGAGTAGCAAGGGGTAGATATGTATTGTCATAGTCAGGCACACCCACCAATATTTGCAAGATTCATAGCATAGAGCAAAGAAACAACGCCAGGAGCAGCACACTACAGCAACACACATTACTGTGACTCATTGTTAAAATGCTCCTGCAAGGCCTTCCTTGGCTGAATAGCTCATGAAATATTGCAGGATCAGGCATCCTGTGTTCATAATGCCCAGCACAGTACTGAAGAAAGATGCAGGACCCATGCTATTGTACAGAAATGACTTGTGCACAAGTTACCAGGGCAGCTGAAAAGCCACCGGAAAGGTAGTAGGATGCCCCTGGAATAATGAGAGTGAGATAACTGCATCCTGTGATGCTGAACCTGCCCCTATGACGCACTGGAAACCCTTCCTAAAACACTCCGCAACCAGTTGCATAGATAGAATAGCTAAGTAGCATTGCTCTCTGTGTCAATGCAAGAGCAGCTCTTGAGGGTCCACTCCATCAAAACAAGGAGCATAGTGTGGACATGCAAGAGTGATTCAATTACTGTGGTGAGCGTACGTCGCTGTAACTTAAGTCAACTTAACTTTGTAGTGTAAACAAGCCCTAAGAGTCTTGGTTTAATGTGTGGCTCATAAGGTGCACACAGTATAAAGATTTGATTGGGACTTATCTGACCTGCATAACTAACTCATGAATTTACCACTCAATATGGCTTCCTCTCCTCTCCTCAGGACTCCTTGTTGGAATCTTTTCCCCTACAGTGTTTTAGAGGTAGGGCTAGTGAGTGAATCTTCATGGATAATAAAGTTGCTTGAAACAGCCTGCAACTAATACTTATGGCTACTCAGTCAGGACTCAAGCTATGGCAGCACAATACATCAATTTAGCAGACAGACGAGCAGGCAAATCATCCATTGTCGTTTAATGCATAAGCTTGGAAACTGTATGCTGGAAAGGCATCGCCCGCTTTCCACTCTGAAACCTACTACACGCCTACCACTACAGGGAAGGAATTTTTTGTGAATTGTAAACTGCAAGGCGTACTTTGCAGATATCTAGAAATACAGGCGTGGGGGGGTGGGTCCTCTGCAGAAAGGGTTATAACAGATTGATTTATTCATTATACTGCATACCGTTAATGAAGAAAAATGGTGGGTGGGAGAAGTTGGCTAATTCTTCACACAAGCAAAAGTGTTAACTTTGTTTAAACATTAGCATGTAAGCGAAGTACTTCTTTACCCACTGAGTTTCAGTGTGTATGTGAAGAATGATAAATGCTTCAGGGTTAGCATTTTCAAATACGCACTGAAAGTGGAAATAACTTTCACCTGAAGTGCACAGTGAAAGTTAGTAGTGCGATCTACTAAAATTGCTACGTTTTGTTAAAGACCTTTTGGTGATCACTATCCCAATATCAGGCCAGTATGGAGAAGGTGTAAATATTGCATAAAACCCTATTGTGCACTGACGTGAACCGTGATTCAGCACCATGTATACTGTGCATACAAGAGAGTACTTGCACTGCTTATACAGTATGTCAGCTGCTTATTTGACAGCCACCCAGTATATCTGATGGGAGAACTGAGGCCTTGCTTTTCAATCTTTTGGCTGCAAAATGAACATTGCATTCCTAACATTTCAAGCATACAGTAAGAACATCATCAGCTATACCATGCCTATAGCAAGTAATGCAGAGGAAATCTACAGCATCAGGAACTGAGGTATTTCCTACACATTCTGAACAGATTGGAGAATGCTATATATAGATATCCTGCAAATCTGCACTTGCCAAACAAGACAAGGAAACCTGTTTACACTTTTTTTTTTAAACCAAGCGTGAGAGAAAAATCAGAAAATTCCTTTCCCAAAGAAAGGTTAAAGAGAAAATAATATACTTTTTTCATTTTCCATCAATATTTGTATTTCCAAACTGTAGACTTTAGTAAACACTAAATCAGGAGAAACCAGGCCATGCGTACACTAGGAAACATTACTGGTGCCACTAAGAATTTTACTCTAGCAAGGGCTTTAGAAGGGACATCTTAAGAAGGCATAAAGGACTGGTACCTGAGCGCCTAACACTCACTGAAAATCAATGTAAGTTGAGCACCTTCTTCGTTTTTGTACCTTTAAAAATCTCCCAGTCATATGAACGTTTGTGAGATGCTCAGATACTGTGCTCCCAAAACAGCCCCTAAACTAACAAACAAAGCTGCAGGCACAATTGTGTGAGTTGCAGAATGTCTTCTCTACAAGATCTGTGTACCTTTCATTTCCATGCAAGTCAACAATTCACTGAAGCAGACCTAAATGAGGACCTGTTGATTGACTCTCATATAAAAAACAAAATGTGGCTCACTGAGTATAAGTGACAGCTATGCAAAAGTCATTAACTTTAGTGAAACTATGAGAGCATAAATGGATGGAATTTGATTCCAGGATTTTATAATCCATGTGCTGGGCACATTTTAGTAGATTTCTACAATATTACATAACAGCCGCTAGCCATAATCTAATTTCTTGCTTGGTCTTTTTATAGTGTTGACGGAACTGGCTATTTCTCCTTATAAAACTGCACTCAGTGGAGGTCAGTTCTTTGTTTCAGTTTAGAGTAATGTTTCTGCTTGTTGAGCTCTTTGTAAGTATTCTTCCTGCCAGTACTATGTGGGACCCAATTCAGGAAGCTATCCACAAATATCAGTTCAGCAGCAGAGGATATAGACTCTTATTAGGAATGACATCCAAACTATTTAAAAGATGGGTGAGAGGTGGCCATCAACTGGTTTGTGAGTTTTCTCAGGAAGTACACAAAACTGTGGATGCATACTGGAACTAACTAGTCCTCTAGGCTATACAAACCTGGGCTAGAAAGTTTGTAAAAACAATTATCTCACAAGGTTTCTGGAATTTTTTGCTCTTGACTAGAGGCAAAGCTTAAAGAGTGCAGGCAACCAAAATGGAAAAATGATGAGAAATGAGTTGTTGGGCTGATTTAAAACATGTCAACAGTCACTTTGTCTACTTCCATCCTCTCCACCTTCAATCTGTTTTGTCTACATACTATAGCTAGATGGAAAGCTCACTGGGAATAGATAGTGTCTTCTAAATAAGCGTTTGTACTATAGAGTGCTTGGAACAATGTGATCCTGTTCCCGATGGATCACTTAGGTGCGATTGCAACACAAATAAAATATTTGTTACAGTTGTTATTAAAAGCATTTAAAAGCATATTTTCAATGTAGTTGTGAAGGCCCCCATGTAGCTAATTCATTTCAAATATGTCTCAAAACCTGTGAGCTCATGTGATGAATTCCAAGGGGGTAGCCATGTTAGTCTGCATACAGCAAGAACAAATAAAGACCTATGGCACCATAAAGACTAACAAATTTCTTTGGGCATAAGTTTTCATGAGTTCCAACCCACTTTTTCAGATGCATGTGATGAATGTGGGAATTTTCTACGATGTTTTTAGAAACTGTATAGCTCTGTACGTATCCCCTTAGCATCTCTACCCCATTATTTTCCCAGTGGGACATAGATGAACAGGCTGGGTTTTATAGCCACTAGGATAGTCTGAGCAGGACTCAACACATTTGAATGGAAGACCCTACAGAGACAATGGGAACCCCTGTGACCAAAAATTAGCAGCTAGCTGAAGAGGCAGGAGAACACAACCAGCTATGTCTGGAGAGCAAAGACCAGAGGTGTCTGAGTTAAGGAAAGCAGGGTGTATAGATACAAGGGAGCTCTCTGGGACTGGGAGATAAAGGGGGCAGAGAGATCAGAGATAGAATTCAAGGGAGCAGACCAAGGCATGCTCCAGGCTTCCACTTAGCTTCTGGCTCTCTCATGTTAACCTAAGGGCTTTCAGATCCTGTAGCTGACGGACTGATAAAATGCTCTGTCGTTTTGAAAATGTTTGCCTGGTGTGGCTGCAGATACTTAACTGGAAGCATTGTATCCTGGAAAGGTGGCAAAAGATTCCTGCAGGAATCTGGCTTGGTTGGACTTGCTGGAGTGAGCCATGGAGTGAGATGGATTATTGCGCCAGAAGGCCCAGTTTTGGAGTCATAGAGGCCATAGGCCTGTCCACACAGAACTGTTAGAATGATTGAAAGCCAGCAGACTAACAAGGTGCTCCCAGTTACCCATGAATGACCAGACCCATGAATTCATGACTCCTCCTATCTAGTTTCCCATTAAGAATGGTATGCCTTGCAGGCTGGAAAATTTAAAATGAAGAATGGCAACATATTCAAATGCTATTTGCCAGATTTTTCAGTCAGCTCTAAGACAACTGAGCAGTTGAATGGATGACAATGATAAGACACCAACATCTTTCTCAGCAACATTCCTTTATTGCCACCTGCAACCCAAAGCCTGAAGACAACATATCAGTCTTGACTCCTGCTGAGACTCTTTATGTGTCTGTGGGCTCTAGAAATGGCCTGTCTTGGATGAAGCAGCTCTCATTGATACTCACTGCAGCCCTGAGTATTATGTTTCCATACATTTTAATTTTAGAGTAAAGAAAATAATAATAATAAAAATAACATATATAAAAATCTCCAGTGGAGAGAAACTAAGAGAAGAACCATGTCTGGACCATGCTACTCACCATTACTGTGCATTATCACCATTAATAAATATGTCAGTCACCATATCTGCATAAAATACTCAAAGTCTTTGTGATGTCTTTAGACACTCACAGATATTACCCATGCCACAGCACCTATGTCATTCTTAGTTGCCAACATTCTTATAACACAAGTGCTAAACTAGTTTTCATGAAACTAGTCAACCCTTTTCCATTTCAGAGTTCTTCCTAAATCCTGTAATGTAATCCCTTAGCTTTTCCTCACAAATTACTCTGAACTTTCTAACCAGAGGTTAAACCTGGTTCACTAAAAATCTTCATTATCTCACTTTAGAAGACTGGAATGGGACCAGTGTCATCCCAGCTGTAAGGACATGCTCTCTTCTAGGCAGGATTTTTCAGGTTGTTAGTTACACCTGTTTATTATCTGAAATAAGAAACTATGTATGAAGCCTTTTGTGACAGCACAATGTTTATTTTCAAGGCTCAAGCTCTAGGGAGATTCTCAAGAGACGAAATTTCAACTTGCTAGTCTGATTCGTGGCCTCTGGGTGTTTGCTTTAAAAACAAAACTGTCACTGATGTCCCTAGAAAACAGGTCTGTGCTTTAATTACATTGTAGCAGTTACCTGATATTACAGCTAAAACGATTGTGCATGTCAGTGTTAATTGAGGTCAGCTTCAGATGTGTTTTATTGGTTTCTGATTGCTACCACTACACCCATTATTAATACCAGTTACCTTTCTATAACCTTCTTTGGTCTAAGTCCATTAAGTAGGTTTCTTCCTATGTGGTAAACAAAGAGATAAAAAGACTGGGCCCTCTCTTGGTCCCTGAAGTCAACCAGAGTTTTGCCATTCAATCAGAATAGCATCAGGCTGATGGTGCATTAAAGTTACCATAGCACTCCTTTGGTAGAAAGGTCCCTCTGTCCAGAGCCAATCTACCTTCATGAAATGCATTCAAGTAATTTCTGAAGCTTAAATTCCTTACATCATTGTGAGAGAGATATCACTTGCAGTCATGGAAGTCGTACACAGAAAACATCTAATAGGTCATCAGGGCAATCTCCGTGCCAGTGCAAGAGTGTTCCCTGTTTTACATTTGATAGCTTTTTTCCAGGCTCATTTTAAATTAAAAAAATTTGTATATTGCCAACTCATCAGTTACGGGGGAGAGCTTTCCTAATACACAGACAAAAATAATACATTAGAGAAAATGAGAGTGAGTACAATAAACAAAAAGGGGGGGGGAATAAGAGAATGACAGGTAGAATCCAAAAAGTACATAGAAGAAAAAGGAGAGATGAAAGCAGAATGTTTTAAATGGGCAACCAATGCACCACAAACTGGTCTTGGTCTGCCCCACTGGAGATAGGGGAGAGACAGAGACACTGCTCTCACTGCATAAATAGCTGCTACTATATCCATGTAGGAAGATCATTTCGAGAGGCAGAAATCTAAAAATTGACACCACATTTCAAAAGTGTGAAGTTTCACTTTTCCTTTAGAGAGGCTCATCTGGCAAACTTAGTGAGGCACAATCATGCTTCCATTCTTCTAATCACAATCATTTAACAGTCACTTATTGTAAAATCTGGCATAATGTCACTCAGCCACTGACTTAGAATATCCATAGAAACTCTTTATGGAAAGGACTGTGTTTCATAATCACAGAATGTGGTATATTCACAATGTAACATGTGAACTGTAATTTATGCAATGGGAATCTTTCATATATTCATGTACAAGAGAAATCATATTGTCACAAAAATCCCAAATGTAAAATATATCCTACTTATATAACCCATACACATTACATATATTTTTGCTCTACATGGGACAATTGGTCATATTGTCCTCAGCTTCAGTCTGTTTCTATTTCAAATTGTAAGCCATCCTGCAGCAGAAGAGAATATGTCACTAAGCTCATCCAAGAACATTTGCCTGTTCAGTGATCCAGAAGAAGCACTATTTTCCCTGCTGTCAGACTTTCAGGTTTGATAAAGGAAGCTGCTGCACCTCCATTTTCTTTTGGAGAAGAGCTTATTATTTGTAGTGGTACTTACTGGAACCATAGATGTCTTTAAAATCTGTTCAAGAGCCCAGACTTTCAGGAATAGCAATATATTATTTCCTCTGTACAAAATCCCCTTCTCCTCCAATAGTTACTATTCCCATCATGAAACATCAAGATCTGATACGTGATAGTGTTGGTTGGAATTAGTTTTCTTTTTTGGCTCCTCTTAGGTATTTGGAAAAGTTTCTCCAGGGAAATATGAGCCTCATTCCCATCCAGTGTCAAAACCCCAGGAAGCCATCCTTCAAGAAAAGCTATGAACTCTTTCTTCCTGTGCACGATTGGTAGTTCCACAAATCTCAACTTTTGTGCACATATTGAGTACTCCCAACAGTTCAATCTTGGCTGCCAACACTTTGCTTTCCTTGACAATATTGCTGGATAAAACTGATTGCTGCTTCTGTTTCTCTTTCTACTCCTGCTAAGTTGCTTCCATCTGATCATCTGTTTTTATTTCCCTTTTTCCAAGTCAGGTCTCCACTGCACTTTTTCTCCCATGACTGATTAGAAAAACATAATATCCAGATGCTGTTGCCTGCTGGGTATCACTTGGCTTCTTAATAATCTCTTCTAGACTATTGCACCTACTTCCTGTGGGTAATGGAGAGCTTCCAGGGGATTGCTTTTAGCTATGTGCTGTTTTGATGGACATTAGTTAACTATATGGGTGAAAGAAATTCTCTTGATGTGTGTCTTTGACTTACTTCTCAAGGGTTTAAATGGGAGCATGGACAGGGAACAGCTCTGGGAACCATACTTTTACTTTTCCAAGCAGAGAAGAGGCTTTAACTTAAGATGTGCATTTTGTATACTATCAGTTAATTTTCCTTTCCAGGTGCAGTGTAGCCCTGCTTAGCTGTCCATCCCTCATGGGTGATCGTCCCAATACTTTTCTTCATAAGGAAGCAGATAGCTGCTGTGATCTCAAGAAGTAATGAGTACTCACCAGTATTATTGGCTTCTGTTGCATGATTGGGGTTAATGCCTCTGGGCTTGTAGGGAGGCCAGGTGACTGGTGTCTAGGAGAACAGTACCCATCACCCATTGAATAAAGGGAAGAATACTTATGCTTATGTGTACATTTGACAGGTTTGCTATTAGAAGTAGGCTACGTAGACTACTGATGAGAACCCTGAATTTTCAGGAAAAGTGCCACCTACACCATATAAAAGACAACTATGCCAGGACCCACTATACCAGTGCAGCTTCTCTTTGACCAGCCTGCCCACCAGCAGAGACAGATTTCAGGGTGGAGTGTGTGGGAGAGAGGTGATACCCATCAAATGGCACCTCTCACGCCAAAAGTAGCAGCTGGGTTGGGGTCACACACCATTTAGGTTTGATCACCTGTGTCCTTTTGACATTATTGTCCTTCCCTAGTCAAATGATATGTTGCTACACAGCTCTTGCTGTGGATTGACTAGGAAATGTCACAGTCCCATGAGTGTCTGGCCTCATTCCCTCTGCTTCCTTCCTGCCTGACTAGGAGTTTTCAGGCGGTGAGGGGATGGAGAGTGGAATCTGCCTTGGGTGACAAAAAAGAAATCCATAATTGCCCTGATGTCTAAATGATGCAAGGAGTGATTACTACTACCCTTTTTTGGTTCTTTTTGAGTTGTAATGGTCCCACAAAGCTGAATGGATTTTGCCACCAACATCTAAACTGTATCACCAATAATCCATTCTGACCTGGTGTAAGCCCCACCATTTTTTTAAAAATGGAATAGCTACGCTTATCTGCTTAAGAAAAATAATTGACTGGAACATGATTTCAGGATCTAAATGCCTTTGCTAAGAAAATATCTTTGACACACAAAAAGCTGTAATTAATAGCAACAGACTGACGATTCTTTTACCACAATTTCAGCTTAGCTTTCAAGAGAGGCTTCTTAACTTGATTTGTTGACAGACCCCCTTCAAAAAAGAATACCACCACTGGTCTTTAAGGTTGCACTTCTGTTGATTGAAGTTACTTTAAGGATCATCTTTCAGCAGGAAAACAAGCATAGCATATAACCCACTTCGCCCAGTGTTTACTCAAAGCAAATTGTGAGGACAGAATTTAGGTGCATGTAAACACTTAATTTCATGGAATATTAGTCTGTAGTTCCAGGAATCAACAGGGCAGTAAGCACCATGTTCTTCAAGCTGTCACTGGAACATGAAGATGTATGTAACAAATGATACCAGGGAAGTTGCAATTTTGGATGTATGTTGTATTTATTTTCCATGTAACTATTTCCACTATAGTACAGTCCCTAGCTTTTAATCTTTTTGCCTACACAGATGCTTAGCAATGGTTAGAATAATAAAATCTAGAACTTTTCATCTGAATATCTCAGGATGCTATACAAAGGTCTAGAAGTATTATCTTCATTTTACAGATAGTAAAGTGAGGCACAGAGAATTTGAGTGACTTAGCTAAGGTCACAGAGTGAGCCAATGGCTAGGCTGAGAACAGAAACAAAATATTAGGTATCACAGCACCATGTTCAGTCCACTAGTCCACATTTACCACGCTAGCTCACTGAAGTCAATATCAGTGTTTCTGAGGGGTTCCATGAACCAGTGTAAGCTCCACATGAGTATTAGGTTCATGGCTGTTGCCTGGGATGAATAAGTGCATAGAGTTAGAGAATGAATAAACATGGAAGGGGACATGGCCCTTATAGGACTTCCCTACTCTGAGATCAAAAATGTAAAATGTCAGGTTTTGGGAAAAAGGAGAACCAGGATTTTGAAAGCAGAGTAGCAAAGTGAAAAGTGGAGGCACAAAATGGAAGTCCGGCAGGCATTACTCTTGCCTGGACTCAGTGTTTTTAGAAGTTCTAAACTTTTTCTGAATTTTGAGTATTTGTATGTAACATAGTTGCAAAGCCAAAGCTAGGTTTTAGGGTTGTGAAGGGTGCTTAGAAAGAAAGTATGTGGAGCTGAGGCAAATGTTGCCCAAATGATTAGAGAGAGCCTTTGATTGCCATCGGACACTTGTTTCATTTTTCAGAATTGTTGGCTTTCATTCTGTATGTGTTTTGTGGCTGCTTTTGTTATGGGCCTATTTTAGAATAAGTAAGTGCATAGTGCATATTTTTATTTGTATTAAATATCATTGGTATATGATTTTGCTAATTAGACTTAAAAATCTGATAGTTCTGATGTTATCTCAGAGCAAACTCTAGTTCTTTGATGGAGTGATAGAAAGCAAAAGGGCTAAAATATGAAGCAAATTGAGGGCTTAGACAGGAGAACTTCTAGGACTTTTCAGAAAACGTGTGTATCAAAGTGTACATTTGTTGCTCAGCCATCGACTGGTAAAATGATTTACTGGCAAGGAAATGTTTGTGATGCAGACAATACAATTTGAGGAAAAACTGAGAGTTCTCACTATCTGGGGGCAGTAAAGCTGTAGTGAGACAGGCTGATGGGGAGCGTAACAGCTACTCCTGTTGATCAGTTTGAAGAGCTGCCATGAAGATTCCTCAGAAGGAAATTCTGTAATTAAAGCTTTCAGAAAATGAGGAAATAAGAAATTAGGTGAAGATACTCAGGATGGCATCAGGCTAGGCGTCAGCCAATCTTGATACCAGAGCTGGGAGAATTGATGCTTTAATCCCTGAAGGAAAATACATCCATTACAACACTTAAAGAGATTACTATGCCATCAGCCCCTCCAGCACTGGGCCCCAGCACTCACTCAGGCCTCACAGTGTCTGTGTGTTTCAGTACATCGGTCCAATCTCAAGAATCTCATCCCTTTGGCCGACCCCCAGGTAGCATACCCCTTTCAGCATGTCAATAAATGGAAACAAAGGAGAATTAAACCCAAATGAATCATCCCACAGCTGCATTAACGATTCTTCACAGGGCACTTATTAGGCTATGACCTAAACTGAATTCACAAGTTGATAAAGAAGCACATCTTCCCCCCCCCCCCCGTGTTTGTGCATCAGGCCCTCCCTTCCCAGAAGCAGAGGAAAAATGGTCTGTTCTCCTCCCCATCCATCCATCCACTGAGCTCAGTATCTTCCTTTTAAGCTCTTCCCTCTAACTGGCTGTGTTCACACACAGGCGTTATTTCGATACAAGTTGTGTCAAAACAACTTGTATCAAAATAATGCCTTATTTTGAAATAACTTAATTCGAATTACCAGTTTGTTAATTCAAGTTAAGGAAAAAAGCTCAAAGCGAAATAGCAGTTTCAGGCAACAGTTATTTCGAAACAAGTCACTGTTGTTTTGAAACAACATGTTCGGACGGCATTGTTTCGTCCCCACGTGGGGTTCAAGTTGTTTCGAAACAACGGCATTGTGTGAACAGGGTATTTCTTATTTCAAAACAACCTCCGTTGTTTCGAAATAAGAGTGCTGTGTGAACACAGCCATTCTGACATCTCTTATAGGTGTGGTCAGACAGGGACACCTAAGCCTATATGAACTCTTTAATCCTATGTTACCTAGTGTAGAATTTCTACATCCCCTCACAGGCTCTTAGCCCAGGTGCTCTAAGCTACTTTCTAAAATGAGCAGTTAGCAAATATTCTGTCTGCCAAAAATGACCTCTATTATTTTAGTTGGATTCTTTTTCACTTCATATCCTAAACTTTGATAAAGTGCTATTATTGTCCATATTCAGTCCAGAGGACACTGCATTTCAGTGACTGAATGGATGGTTTGAAAGAACTATCCACAATGACTCTAATATTTCTTTCTTCAGTGGGAACAGATCATTAAGACTTTGAAGGTAGCAAAAGATAGTGAAAAATCAAACCTCCTTTAGTTTTTAGAAAGTGGAGTAGGGGGAGGAGACCACAGAGAACTCCTACTTATCTTTTTTTTTGCATGAACAGATTTTTATCTACAACAGGATATCTGAGTACCCTACAAATTCATTCAAGCGAACACAAAAAGATCTCTCTATCTTGCTTTCTTCTTTTCCCATTTTGCAGTCAGTTTTCATTTCTATTTGTTTGTTTTTAAAGATGTGATCTCAGTGGGTTACTGAGCTTATGGAAAAGAAATGGTTTGTACACTTTGTTCAGAAGAGGCTGTGGTTCAAAGTCAATCCTGCTGGGTTCTGGAAGTGAGTTTCAATTATGGGCCAGCAGCCGAAAATGCTGCCTCCTCCACAAACTGCTTGAGATAGACATTTCTGTTGTTTCTGTGCAGCATTGAATGTGACCTTTATTGAATGGGAAGTCAATGAACAAAGTGGAACATTGGGTTGGGGTGCTCATGGCAACCCCTACTGCTTAGTAAGTGGAATCCAGTGTGACAAAGGAGTCAGAACTCTTGAGGTCAGTGGCTCTGTTGAATTACATCCCATAATGTATCTGTACGCATCCAGGGACCACACTTAAAAACTGCTCCTCTTTTGAAAGATCTACTTTTCTAGCATTTTTTCTTGTATCCATACTTCAGATTTCCACTTGAAATGATAGTATGTTTCAAAATGGTACATGGTCTGAAAGGCATTCCCCATACTTGGGAGATCCTTACTCCTATGTTGCATTCAGCTACAATACATATTAATTTTATGCCCTGGATTGCTCTTCATTGTCCACTGAAATCAGTGGGAATCCATCTTTGGATTCATAGGAGACTCTTTTTTTTAATCCATTACATACAATTTATAAACAGACTGTTTAAAAATAAAAATTCATTAAACAACATATCATAATCAAATTGTTTTCCAGCAGGACTCCTACACCGGCTTGGGAGATGCCTGAGAGTGACTCTTGTAAGATATGCCATTTCAATGTGAAGAACCAAGGTCATCAGGATTGTTGCTTCCAGGAAGCAATCTATTTTTAATATTGCAAATGCTTTCCTGTTTTCTTTTCTTCAGGATTTCACAGTCCATATGAGATTCAGGGGTTTGAGTATATATATTTTTTCCCCTTAGACACAGTAGATAATTGAAGAGATCAACATGTCTCATTTATTTTATGGAAGTAAAACTGCACTGGATAACACTGGTGTTCTGTAAAGCTCACAAATGTCACCTTTGTAATATGAATTTCAGCTGCTATTAGAAAGCTTATGTGAGTAGAGAATGTATAATATACGTATGCTGAGAGAAAGGGTGGTCAGATCATCTTCAAATCAACAGTTCAATTATGCATCTGATCATTTTTAGTTTTTATTGAATTGGAAAAGAAAGAACCCAGTAAAATCAATGACAAACAACCCTCTCAGGCTCTTAAACAGAAAACAGCAAATCACATCCTGGATTTGCTTTGGTGAATGTATTTATAATGTGTTGGGGACATCCTTTCCAGATTCTTGGCCAGCACATTGAAATGACCAAAGAAAAGACTGCATCCAGAGATCTTTTCCCAGGAGCAGGAAGATCTCCATGCATGCTAGGGTAGGATTTGGGGAGTTTAGGGACTATTGTGTGAATATTCGTGGAGCACAGACATGTTGCTGTAAAACACATAGCTCTTGTATCCACTTCATTTTTATGACACTGTATCTACATTTAAGGAATTTCCTGTAGAATGATCTGTTTTATTTAGGTCTCTATATCTCAGCCATAAATCTGGAACCTGAACATCTCCATAATCTTGCATTTACAACTTTTTCCCCCCAACATACAAAATACAAATGTCCAGCAACTGCTTATCCAAAACTAAAGTGACTATTAAAGCAATTGGCTAGATTTCTTCTTTAGTTATGCATGAACTTTTGCTTGACATTAATAATTGAAGTTATTGGCTGATACACTGATCTAAAAAATTATACTAAATCAGAGGATCCTGCATCCTTTTTTGATCATGAACAATCTCTGCCAACAAAATCCTTACCATAAGGTGATACAGGATAGAAATTTCCTGCTACATTTGTTAATCCTGAAACCCTGCACACTTTCGTTAGCCTCAAACAGTGATTTTTTTTTATTACATACCCAATAGGATGCAGAAAAAAGGAAAAAAGTCAAAACAATAAACAATCTCAGGGCAGGAAATGAATCATTCTTGTTTTGAGTGTGCTAACTACAGATACTGAGAACAGAGTGTAACACATAGAAAACTTTCTGAAGACAATACACTGTTAAAACTGTAAGTACAGCAGTCTAATATGCATTTCAAGGAGTTGGAAGTGTTATGGGGCTCTCTGAAAAACAAACACACAAAGCATGCAGTAAAACTTGTGGATGCGTTTTGAAGGGAATGTTTTTTCCAGTAACTTGACATCCCCCTCTCCCCACTTTCTTCTCCTTCTGCCTCCCCACCCTCCATTTCAGTATCAGATCAGCTCAGACTGAGATGACTAGGGCTTCTCCCCTCCCCTGAAAAAAAGGAATTTTGGGATCACTGAAAGAGAAAAAATTAATTCTTATTATTGTCATATTCATAAAGGAAGCAGCTGCTTCATTAGTAGTTTGCTGATACAGAAAGAGCTGGATACCTTCCATTTGTGAACATGTGGCTAGTTTTTCCAAAATGAGAAATAAAGTGTTTCCCCATAATCTAGTCTGATGTTTGGACTTTTCAGATTTCTGCTTATTTGCCACCACACATTCAAGTTCTGGAATGAGCCAAATTGTCACTGCATTTCCATCTATGAAATCCCATTTGCTTGCATCAAAGTTATTTTTAATGAAACTTCTGCTACTGGTTAGAACAGTCTATAGCAAGCAATTGAGCTGAATCTCTATGCAGGTACAATTCTTAACACTAATTACCCAGACTTTAACTGAAACATTTCTTCACTTGGTATCCTCCTGATTGGATGAACTGAATAATGATGATTATGATGGTGAAAAATAAATTTCTAAATCAGGAAATATTACTTTCTGAGTAGCAAGCTTCTTTAGAAAACAATAACTACATCAATCTAACTATCTAGACTTTTATTATCCCTATGACCTTAAAAACAGAGAACATAAACATAACACAGAGATTCAATATTAATCTTGTAAATGGGTACAAAAAGTTTTAATTTGTTGTAGTAAGAGACAGGTAGCCAAAGAAGTCAAAAGGGGGATAGTCACACAATTGGAGCAAGTGGGCAGGCAGATGACTTTAGCAATGCTGTTTTGGATAGATTAGCAGGGAAGAGGTGTGGAGGAGCTGGAGGAGGTTCCAGGAATCATAGAATCATATAAATATAGGTCTAACTTTCACCTCAAGAGTTTATCTTGTGCACTTACCCATGCAGAGGGGGACCTGGCTGGACCATCCCTGACAACTGTTTATTTAAAATGTTCTTAAAAATCTCCAAGGATTTGGAAATTGTCCTTAGGTAATCAATTATAGTGCTTCATTATGCTGCTAGTTAGAAAATTTTTCCCAATATCCAACCTAAATCTCTTTTGCAGCAAACTGGGAGCTGTCTTGTCCTCGGTGGACATGAAGAACAATTGACCACTGTCTTCTTTGTAATAACCTTTTACACATTTGAAGAATGTTATCTTGTCCCCCTGTAGCCATGTCTTCTCCAGCCCAAACATTCCTAGTTCTTTCAACCTTTCTTCATATATCATGTTTTCTAAACCTTTTATCATTTTGTAATGTGAGAGATTACTATAGTGTCATGCGTTCTAAATGATTATTATAAGGCATAATTTACTTCTCTCTTTTTGTGTTCTCAGCTGAAACCAAATCATAAAAGGAACTGAGCTCCTACTGATTAGCAAATGAATATGTTGCCTTTTGCGAGTGTTCGTCTGTACCAGAAAGTTACTTTTCAATACAAACTAAAGAACTCTACATTCTACTGGCTGTCCCTTTTACTGATCTGATGTCCTGAGTTACCTTTAAATAAAATTGGTGGGCTAATATAAAAGGTGATGTGAATATATATTTTGAGGATAAAGGCTGCGAGTTGGGATGACTGTTGTGTATGGGGTCATACTGTTTATACATATTTGGACAGCTGAATGTTCTTGAATACATTCATAAAACCTGAATTCTATTAATCTTATATTATTTCTTTTCCTGGAGAACTGCATTTTGATGCTGTGTGATAGTTTGTGTGTTCCAATGATCCTGAGAGTGATGCTGGCAGGTTTTTAAGTCTTGGTTGGGCTACCAGGCCAGACTAGATCAAAAGATAAGAAGCAGATGAGAACTGATTTGCTAGTCCTCCACATTGAGGGTTGAGCAGCAGGCCAATAATCTATTTTTGTAAAAAAAAATAAGTTACAGAAACACAAGGTAGCAAACAGCATGCAAAAGAGATGGACTCTGTCTTGGCAGAAGTGATGAGTCTTGGTGAAAGCCAGTGGGAAGCCAACACTCGGAGAAGTTCTTCACTGAAAGTACAACTCGCTTCGAAAATATGTCTCTGTGGCATGAGAACAATGACTGCATCAGCAAAAGCCATGCACGTGATGAAATATTCTCAAAATGTTTGGAGTAAGTGAATCTTGATGGCCAGAAGTTGACCAAAACTGATTAAAAATGGAAACAAAACCACAATACATTCAGGGAGACAAGATAGTTACCAATCAGAAGTACTAATTATTACTTTTAAAGCAGGAAAATTGCTCATAGATTTTGAGTCAATTAACAGACAGTTGCTCAGAGCTAGGTTTCAAACACAATATTTTAAAATTACAGTTATACTCTTACACACCAAATGACAACTACCTAATGAGATCAAAGAACAGTTTAATAATTTCCTACAAACTATGACTGACAGTTTTCCAAAGCATGAAATTTGCCTCTAATGGAAGAATTCGATGCCAAGATTGGACGTGACAGCAAAGAAGTGGTAAAAATAATAGACATGCATGACCTTGCTTTTCAAAATCAGAATGGTAGAACAGTGCCTAATAGTAAGGATCATAACTAGTGAGACACTATTGCCATACAAAGATAAAGAATCTAAGAATCATAGAAACTGGAAGGGACCATAAGACATCATCAAACTCAGATCCCTGCACTCATGGCAGGACCAAGTACCCTCTTAAACTATCCCTGACATATGGTTGTCTAACCTGCTTTTAAGACCTTCCAGTGATGGAGATTTCACAACTTGCCTAGGCAATTTATTCCTGTAATTAATCACCCTAACAGTTAGGAATTTTTTCCTAATGTCCAACCTAAACCTCCCTTCCTGTAATTTAAGTCCATTGCTTCTTGTCCTGTCATAGCCAGTTAAGGAGAACAGTTTTTCTCCCTTTTCCTCTTGACAACCTCTTAGATACTTGAAAACTGTTATCAGGTCCCGTCTCAGTTTCCTCTTTTCTAGACTAAACAAACCTAGCTCTTTCAATCTTCCTTCATAAGTCAAGTGTTCCAGACCTCTATCTGTTAGTCTTTAAGTGCCACAAGACTCCTTGCTAATCATTTGTGTTGTTGTTCTCTGGACTTTCTCCAATTTGTCCACGTTTTTCCTGAAAGAAGTTGCCCAGAACTGAACACAATATTCCAGTTGAGACCTAATCAGGAAGGAGTAGAGTGGAAGAATTACTTCTTGTGCCTTACTTATAATACTCCTGTTAATACATCTCAGAATGGTTTTTGCTTCTTCTGCAACAATGTTAGACAGTTGACTTATATTTAGCTTGTGGTCCAGTATGACACCAAGATGCCTTTTCGCAGTACTCTTTCTTAGGCAGTCATTGCCCATTTTGAATATGTGCTATGGATTCTTTCCTAAGTAGAGTACTATGTACTTGTCTTTATTGAATTTCATTCACTTTACCTCAGACCCTTTCACCAGTTTGTCCAAATCATTTTGAATTGTGATCCTATCTGCCAAAGCACTTGCAACCCATTCCATTTTGGTATTATCAGCAAACTTTATAAGTGTACTCTCTATGCCCTCATCTATATCATTGATGAAAATATTGAATAGAACTAGACCCAGAACCAATCCCTGTGGTGTCCCGCTCATTATGCCCTTCCAGTATGACTCCGAACCATTGATAATTACTTTCTGGGAGTGGTTATCCAACCAATTTTTCACCCATCTTATAGTAGCTCCATCCAGGCTGTACTTCCCAAGTTTGTTAATGAGAAAGTGATGCAAGACTGTATCTAAAGCCTTACTAATGTCTAGATACATCACATCTACCTCTTCCCCTCTATCCACAAGGCTTGTTACTCCATCACAGAAAGCTATCAGGTTGGTTTGGCACAATTTATTCTTGACAAATCCATGCTGACTATCACTTAGCACCTTATTCAAAAAGCAAGATGGAATTTCCAAAGTGGAGTCACTAGAAATGAGAATGATCATTTATATACTGGCAGAAAACTTAAATGAACTGTCCAGGATGTCAAAACAGACAGAGGAGTGAAAATTGGAGGTGACCATAACTTATGTATGGCAAGACTGAAGATCAAACTCAAGAAAAACAACTGCCCCAAAAGCATTAAGAAAATTGACGATTAAAGGCTAATAGACAAGACATAGTAGCAGCAACTTCAAATCAAAGAATGGATTTCAGGTGCAACAAGATTTAGGTCCACCTCAGGAGGTCAACATTGTTATGTAATGGTCTTTTCTGTGTGACAGTCATAGACATTGCAACAACTGTAGGTGAATTCCTCACAAGAAAATTAGGCTACATGGAATTGTGGGAAAGAAAAGAAAGTAAGTCAAAGTGAAAATCAATGCCTCAAAAATACATCTTGAGAAAAGGCAGCAATAAAAGCTCTGTATAATACAAAGGATAAAGCAATAAAAAAAGAAGGAGACAAGTGGAAGTTGATGAATAATATCACCAGAGAAGCTGAAACTGTTGAAAGACGTGATACTAAAATATTCAATCAACACCACAATGTTCCAACTGATGAATTTACACCAGTGGAAGGGTTTGTGTAAGGACAGGAAAGGAAAAGCCATAACAATGGACAGTGAACAATCAGAATGAGTGGAAGAGCACTCTTAACAGATCCTAAATTGAAGAATAGCACAAGAAATTATTGTCTTTGGTAAAGAAATTGAACACTCAGAACTAGGCATTGCCTCACGTCACAATAAATAAATAAAAGATCCAGCACAAAAGTTAAACCTGGAAAAGCTTCAGGTAAAGCTCATGTCTGCAGGGAAATCCTGCAGTCATGAGACCATTAATAAAACTATTAAACTCTTTCACACTATATAGCTCTAGGAGAAACCTCCAGAGCAATGGATAATGTCATGATAGTGAAAATATCAAAGAAAAGTGACCAAAGTGATTCCAATAACTGGTAAGATGGTACACTCCTTTAAGCAAGAAGCAACATTTTCTGCAATATCACTGCAAGCAGAATAAAGGAAGTGGTTGAGATAAAGCTAAGGGTAGACCAAGTCAGATTTTGGCCTGGAAGATCATGTCTCTACAAAGATACATGTCTCCAAAAAGAGTGTAAAATGGGGGGGAGGGACCACCAAAACAAAACAAAACAAAACAAAACAAAAAAACCCCACTTGTCATAAACTTCATAGAATTAACTTAAGAGTTCATTGACAGCCTCCATGTAGTTCACCTTGGAACATACTGAAGTATTATGGTAGCCAATACAAATAATTATTTAATAATTACAGATTTATTCTAAATTGTGGCTTGCCCAGTTAAAGGAAACACAGGCCTGAGTGAATGACTTAACAAAAATGCTGTGATGAGCAAAGATGGATTCTCTCACCTCTTCTCTGTGGCATTGCTATTGACTTAATAATAGGCTACAGGGATGGAGGGAAAGTATAGAGACACACAACACAACTAACACATGGCTTAACAGCACACTGGAAATCTAGATTTAACAACAATATAGCTCTTCTAAGTGATCACTCAAGCAATGACCAAAAGACTGTCTAGCATTGTGAACAACATAGATTCAGTACTCAGAAAGAAAAAAAGATTTAATGAGAACCCCAGCAACTCCTAACTGAGGTATTATTTTGTAAAGCAAAAGAATATGAGTGGTGCGTCAATTCACATATCTTGGAAGTAAGGTGCAAGCCAGTGGGGATATCCCAAAGGAAATGTCATGAATTAGCAAAGTGAAAGCTGCATTCATCAAGATGCATTCATTTTAAAGAAGATTTTGTCATCAAAATCTACAGCTTCAAGATCAAACCACGAATCTTCAATGCAAATGTTATTTCCACATTACCTTAAGGATGTGAATGTGGAAAATCACCAAAGATAGAGGCAGATATCTAAATGCCTTTGAAAGCAAATGTCTCAGGAAAATTCTAGATAGTAAAAGGAGTGATTTTGTAAATGGCAAGATTTTCCTGGTCTAATTACGTGACCTCTGTTAGCCAACCAGATTGCTAGGAGAGATCTAAACACTGGATTTCATTTGCTTTAAGCCTCAAAACTGAACTGATTCCAGGCACTACTCCAGCCTTGTGGCCTGTAGATACACACTGCCTAAGTCCAAATTCTCTGTACCAGCTCTTCCTGAAAGTAGAGATGCTCTGAGCCAACTGTCTAGCCACAGGGATCAGTACTAAATGCCCAGACCTCCTACTTTTGACTTAAACATATCCTCACCTGGCACTCCAGCCACTTGGGTGTTCTTGTCCATAAGTTAACTCTTTAAGGATCTATACGACACACAGACAGACTTTTCACAGGATTCCACCACATGTTGCTCTTTACTTAATCACATGAGAAAAGCACAAATGTGTAAAAAAACCAATAAACCCTATACCTATTTCCCTGTTTCCTCACCAGTCCACAGCATTCTTTTGGCTGGGTTCAGACTCTTCTAGGGCCATCCAGGGTCTTCTGCTGTAGTGCACAGATTCTTCTCAACCATGGAACTTCCTCAGTGAAGCTTATAACATTCTCTGACTTTTCTCTGTGCTGGCCACAGATTCTGATCCTATCTCAGTGAATCTCCTGAATTATATGCACCACCATCATCACTACGTAGCTCTTTCTTTGTCCTTCTGGTGATTTTCCACTCTTACCAGCTCACCAGCCCTGTGCAGAGAAATGAGAGAAGCTAGCATCAGCCAACCTCCTTAACATACTCATTGTTGGTTAAAGTATAGTTATAAAGGGTAAAGTCTCTCTATTGCTCATGGTCTGGTGGTGATTTCACAAAACCCTTGGCAGTGCAGACATATACACACAGATGCACTCAGTGGTACAGCAATTTTCATAGTAACAACTTCAGCATACCAGACAGAATTCCTACATTGTACAGACAGATTCTCCAGATTGGCACATTATGAAATTCAGATTTCAATCCACTTGTATATACTGCCCCACTTCTACCATTAGGATGAATTATGGGCCCGTTTCTCTCCCACACTGCAAAGTGGAGAGACTGTCCAGAAGGCAATTATTGCTCCCCAGTTCTCTACCCCAATCCTAGGATAAACTGGAATATCTTGGGGCTATCCTAAATTACATCATTGAATTATGGTCTCCTAAGTATTATACACTGGTTGGTGGTTTTCAGAGATTAAGGTACTCCAGTCAAACCGCTCTCCTTAAGTCTAACATGCCTCTGCACTCGCTGGTTGCGGGCCAGAAAGGAATGGTGACCAGTTCTGGTGTCAATACACCTTCTGAGGACTCACCCATGCCAGGGGAATCCCCAACAGGATACTTTCAGGAGATTTCTATTCCCTTTGCAGAGCCTGAATGGTGCAAAAGTGAACAGATAGGGGCAGAGAATCTGCTCCAATAAACTGCAACCATTCCAAAGATAAACATACCTAAATATAGGCCAGAACTATCTTTCAGAATTTGTTTTAAATTGTTGTACAATCTGAGCCATCTTGAGTAAAGAAACTCACCTGTGAAAAATAAACCTGTGAAAGTAAATACATAAATACAGTACAGCAAATAAAGTTCTCAATACTTTACATTTGGCTTTACAAATAGCATGATTATAATTTGAAGTGTATTTATAGTTAAAACTAATTCTTTTCTATATATATATATATGTCTATCTTTTACACACACACACACAAGATACACATAAGATACACACACATACTAACTTGTTATAAATATTATATATGGCTGTTAGAAATCATTCAACCTTGAAATGTTGTTCAATACTTACATATCTTTATATACAAGAGTTAAGCTGTTATTAGTACGTTGATCTTCCTTGTTTATAAAGATTGGCAGAAGAAGTATAATAAAGTTTTGTATTAAATTGTTAGCACACTTCAATATTTTTAAAAGGGCTGGGTACAGCCTGATACAATTTGAAGAAAAACAAATTTAATGATGAGGTTACAGCAACATCTAGTGCTTGAAAGTGAAATTGCCTCTTATTCCAGAATGCTCTGTGTATCTTCTTTATTAGAGTGCTCTACTAATTTCTCAAATATAGTGTCAATCTTTTAAATCAATAAAAGAACCGTGAGGACCGGGCCTTTTTGTTATTTGTCCCAAACTGATTTTGTTCTAGGGTGAATTGTTTATTCTTTCCTTGTTTACTCCACATTGCTCAGAACTTTCAACAGCTCAATCCACAGTTTATCGTGAAAAGTAAACTGATTAGGACCAACCAATTTCATACATTTTTTTTCCCCAGTTACCTACTTTTCTTTGCAATTTCTTTTCCTGCCCTTAGAATTCATGTAGTAGCAGCACTAACTACTAACTGACTTCCCATAAAGATACAAATTATTCCAGCTGTAACTCAGAGTGTTCCTAGTTTACGGGAGGAAAGCTACTTTCTTTGCAACAGTGTTAATGGAGCATCTGTATTTGGTACAGTAAATCTGGGGGGATATAAAGTCATAGGCTATGTCTATACTGTAGGCTTAAGTTGGCTTAACCAGGCTTAAGTTGACTTAGCTACTTCATGCCCACATTTGGAGTTTATTAAGTCAACTTAAGAACTTGCATTAAGTCAACTTAATAACTACTGCCCTTAAGTCAACTTTAGGCATTAAGTTGACTTTACTAAGTTGACTTAATGCAATGTGCCCACTTAAGTTGACTTAATTAAGTCAACTTAAGCCTGGGTAGTCACTTAAGTCAACTTAATAAAATTGACTTAAGCCAGGTGACCCACTTAAAGTTGCCTTTATTAAGGCTCTAAGTGGGTCCCCTGGCTTAAGTTGAGTTAGAAAAACGGAGACACCCTAAGTCAACTTAATAAAACCAACTTTAAGTTGACCTTGTTAAGTCAACTTAACTGAGCCCTCTAGTGTAGGCATAGCCATAGCGATGGAGCAGGAGTGCAAATAATCTATGGACAACAAGCAGAAGCTTCCAGATCATGGGCCCTGGTTTTCAGGGGGGACTTCAATTACCCTGACATCTGCTGGATAGGCAATACAGCAGTGCACAGACAATCCAATAAGTTCTTGGAGAGCATTGAGGACAATTTCCTCATACAAATGCTGGAGAAACCAAGGGCCCTTACACCTTTTGACCTGCTGTTCACAAGCAGAGAAGAATTGATCGGGGACATAGAAGTGAATGGCAACCTGGGCAGCAGTGGCCATGAGATGGTAGAGTTCAGGATCCTGACCAAAGGAAGAAAGGAAAGAAGCAGAACACAGACCCTGGACTTCAGAAGAGCAGATTTTGGCTCCCTCAGGGAACTGATCAGCAGATCCCTTGAGAGGCTAATTTGAAGGGGAAAGGCTTCCAAGAGAGCTGGCTGTACTTTAAAGAAACCCTACTAAGGGCACAGGAAGATACCATTCCCATGCACAAAAAGAACAGCAAATATGGAAGGTGCCCAGTGTGGCTTAGCAGAGAACTCTAAGATGAGCTGAAATACAAAAGGGAAGCTTACAAGAAGTGGTAGCTTGGACAGATGACCAGGGAGGTGTATAAGGATATTGCTTGGGCCTGCAGGGATAAAATCAAAAAGGCCAAAGGCAACTGGAGTTGCATCTAGGAAGGGACTTGAAGGATAACAGGAAGGGGTTCTACAAGTATGCCAGTAACAAGAAGAGGATCAGGGATGGTGTAGTTCCCTTACTGAAGACAGCAGGTATCCTCATGGCAGATGATGCAGAAAAGGCTGAAGTACTCAATACTTTTTTTTACTTCAGTCTTCACAGGCAGGGTCAATTGCCAGGCTACAACACTGGGTAGCAAAGAATGGAAAGAAGGAGAGCGGCCTTTGGTGATAGAAGATCAGGTTAGGGACTACTTAGGGGAGTTGGATATGCACAAGTCTATGGGGCCAGATGAACTGCACCTGAGGGTGCTGAGGGAATTGGCTGATAATGATTGTACAGCCACTAGCCATTATCTTTGAAAACTTGTGGTGAATGGGGGAGGTCCCAGATGACTGGAAAAGGGCAAATATAGTACCCATCTTCAAGAAGGGGAAAAAGGAGGACCTGGGGAACTACAGACCAATCAATATCACCTGAATCCCTGGAAAAATCATGGAGCAGGTTCTCAAAGAATCCATTCTGAAACTCTCTGAGGAAAATAGAGTAATCAGGAATAGCCAGCATGGATTCACCAAGGGCAAATCATGCCTGACCAATCTGATTGCCTTCTGTGATGAAATGACTAGATATGTGGATGTGGGAATAGCCATTAAGGTGATATACCTCAACTTTACCAAAGCTTTTGATACAGTTTCCCAGAGCATTCTTGTCAGCAAGTTAACAAAGTATGGTTTGTATGAATGGACTGTAAGGTGGATAGAAAGCTGGCTAGATCATCGAGCTCAGTGGATAGGATCAATGGCTCAATGTCTAGCTGGCAATCACTGAGTAGTGGAGTGCCCCAGGAGTCAATCATGTGACCAGTTCTGTTCAACATCTTCATTAATGATCTGTATGATGGGATAGATTGCACGTTCAGTAAATTCATGGATGACACCACGCTGGGGGTAATGATTAACATGCTGCAGGGCAGGGACAGGATTCAGGGAGACCTATACAAATTGGAGCATTGGGCCAAATGAAATCTCATGAAGTTCAGCAAAGACAAGTGAAAAGCCCTACACTTAGGGTGGAAAAATCCCAAGCACTGCTACAAGCTGGGGACCAATCAGCCAAGTAGCAGCACTGTAGAAAAGTATCCTGGGCATTATGGTGGATGGGAAGTTGAATATGAGTCAGCAATATGCTCTTGTTGCGAAAAAGGCCAATGGCATATTGGGCTGCAGCAGTAGGAGTGTTGCCAGATCAAGGGATGTGATTATTCCCCTCTATTCGGCTCTGGTGAGGCCACATCTGGAATACTGTGTCCAGTTTTGGGCTTCACACTACAGAAAGGCTGTTGACAAACTGGAAAGAGTCCAGTGGAGGGCAACAAAAATGATTAGGGGGTTAAGGCACATGACTTATGAGGAGAGATTGGAGGAACTAGGCTTATTTAGTCTGCAGCAGAGAAAACTGAGGGGGGATTTGATAGCAACCTTCAACTACTTAGGAAGGAAAGAGGAGGAAGCTAGACTGTTCTCAGCAGTAACAGAGGCCAGAACAAGGAGTGATGGTTTCAAGTTGCAGCTGGGGAGGTTGAGGTTGGATATTAGGAAAAACTTTCTCACTAGGTTGTGAAGCACTGGAATGGCTTACCTAGGGAGGTGGTGGAATCTCCAGCTCTGGAAATATTTAAGGTCTGGTTAGACAAAACCCTGGCTGGGAAGATTTAGTGGGAGTGGTCCTGCTTTTAGCAAGAGGTTGGACTAGATGACCTCACTGAGGTCCTTTCCGACCCTCTGATTCTATGATTCTAAGACCCTGAATAGTGACTAACAACTTAGGTCAAAAAATGGTAACAGTTATTACATACACACACCACATACATTTAATTCTTAAATTTACAAATACATAACTCCAAAAATTTACTGTATATAAGATAATGCTGGTTGTTATAATTAGATCCCAGGCAAACTTCTGCCATTTCATGGCTCAGTTGTTGAACAAAGATGTCTTAAGTTAGGCATTTCAATCTTAATTTCAATTAATGAACAAAAAGCTACTGAAACTGGGCCAGTTAAACAGCCAACGTGGCTGTTAGTAGCAGAATGCTGAAATTCCAGCCCTAGCACAAAAGTATAGAATATTTTGCATTCTGGACAAATTGAAGCTTTTTGTTTAAAAGACAGTTTGCTCCTAGCTGGGTGAGCTGGAGCAATCCAGCCTGAGATCAAAAGGTGTGGCATTCTCTAGAGTAACTTTATTTGGACATTGGAGGTGAAAGAGGATGGGGGGAGAGGGAAGAATTGAGTCCTATGGGATCCACAGGATGAAGGAACAGTTGTCTGTCACCACTGGCTGGAAGCATCCTGAAAGAAAGGACTAGAGCAATTTCAGCAGCTGCCCAATGAATCCTACTACATCTTTGAAACAAGATAGTAGCAGGTCATCTTCAACAATCTTGACACTACAGACAGATTCAGAGATATGAATCAATATGGAGGGCCTCTCCTGTGCAAGGGTAGGAGTAGGTCAGGGGCTGGCAACCCAAAAGATAAGAAGAGCCATTTTTTAGAATTCCTTCAATAACCAAGTGTTTTGAGAGCCACAATGGGCGTAACCTGCTGGTACGGGGCAGGAAAGCTGGGCCAGAGCACTACCGCAGGGTCCCCTGTCAGGAGTGGGGGGAGCCTGGAACCAAAAGCAAGCCCCCTGTTAGGTTCCCTGAGGGCAGGGGGGTCTGGAGTCTGGCATGGGCTACCAGCAAGGTAACCCGAGTTGGTGGGGGTGGAGCCTGGAGCTGCAAGGAGGCAGCCAAAGACCCGCATGTGGCTCTGGAGCCCCAAGTTGCAGACCCCTGACTCTCAGAGGCCCAGTATACTGATGGTAGATAGGCATGTCCAGATGTGTCTCATAGCTAGTTTCTTGAAAACAGTGTTCAAGAATGGGAGGTTGGACACTGGGCAGTAAACTGGGACTTTTCAAGTCATGAGAAGGTTTTCTTGAGAATAGGCCAGACTAGGGTTTGACTTGTGGTAGAGAGGTCTATAGGTTTTTCTCAAAAAGTTGTGTTCATGATCTGACATCAAGGGAGCAAGGTGCTCCCAAGAATGTTTAATCAGCCATCACTCCCAAGTTCCCAAAAATGTTTAATCCAGATCAGCAGATGTGATTCAGCTCTTCACATATGCTGAACTGGATTCCTTCCTGCACTTCTATAGTGTCTTGATTTATGGAAGTGCTGAAGTTTGTAAATAGTGGGGGCATGGTTTCAAGCTATGGTTACTGCGTTCAGAGTCTGATGACATCCTGTGCACGGTGATCTTCTCTGAGAAGCATATTGAGAGAGTCTCTCTCACATCAAGGAGAGCTGAGTGATGTGGAGGCAGTTTGGAGCAACTAAACAAATCAAAATCTAACAGATTGTGCAGAATGGGATTTAGCAGCTACAGTAGCTGAGAAGAAAAAAATGTTTGTTAATTTCAACCATGGCAGCTGCATAGGATTTTAGGAAATCTTTATGTTTAGGAAACCTCAGGAGCATCGCTGGCCCAGGGAGGGACCCGGGGCAGAAGCCCAGGCCCCACCTCACCCCTGCCCCCTGGCTGCAGGCCCCATGGGCAGCTAGACCCCGCATCCCCAGCTGGGGCCAGGGCCGGAAGTGGCTGCAGGGTCCCTCATCCCCGGCCGGGGACGGGGCCGCCACTGCCATAGGCAGCTGGGCCCAGACTCTCCGCCGCGGCTGCAGGCAGCCAGGCCCCGGATCCCCAGCCGGGGACAGGGCCGCTGCAGGTGGCCAGGCCCTGGACTCCCTGCTGCAGCCACGGGTGGCCAGGCCCCTGGTCCCTGGCCAGGGCCAGGGCCGGAAGTGGCCGTGGGCAGTTGGGCCCCAGACTCCCCACCACGGCTGTGGGCGGCCAGGCCCCGGATCCCCAGCCAGGGATGGGGCCACTGTGGCCACCAGCTGCTGGGCCCCAGATCTCTGGCCCGATTGGGCCTGAGATCCGGGGCACTGCCGCTTGGATTCGGGGCACGTGCCCCGGGTGCCCAGCACCAGCGACGCCTCTGGGAAACCTTATGTTATCTATATGTATTTTCTGTTGGCAAGCTGCCTTCCCTCCTACTTCTTCTGTTGCTGGTCACCAGGGCACTGTGCTGATCAGCAGAAGCAATTGGGATGAAGATAGCCAGTGGTTTAAAAACAGTGATCATTCTAAGATCCTAAGGGTGGTTTCCTCAGCAGCACAATGGGTAGGTAATATAATATTTACCTCTGTGAGGGTTTATAAGAATAAGTTAATGTTTGGCACAGTGCTTTTAGAATATAAAGTACCATGGTAAATACAGTAAGCACTGAATATTTTTAATTATTCTTCATGTTTTCTGAATTTCCTGTGTCTTAAGAACTAGGCTGAGCAACATATCACAAGAGGCTACCCCATGAGATTTTTCAGCACTGATCTGCTAACTGAGCCAGAAATATGAGAACAACTTTTTTTTTCCTGTGGTATTTTGATACTTCTGCTTCCATTCCTGGAACACCAAAAAGTGTTGAATGAGGCTTAAAAAAAACAACCAAAAAAAAAAAACCCCCAAAAGCCACTTGGTTAAAAAAGTAAAACTCATACATCCGAAAAGTTCAGTTTCAAGTGGGTTTAAGTTTTGGGAGCAAACCTGAGTGATTTATTATTTTAATGCACCAGGTGTTAATGTCATACAGAAAATCTTTGTAAATTATCATCATCTTGTATCATGTTAAACCAGGGGTTCTCAGCCTTTTGCGGGTCACAATACAGTTAGCAGCATATTGCGACCCTAAAGAACACACCAGGTCACTCCCTCCAGGCCAAATCCAGCCGACTCCTCAGCTCACCATGACACACTTACCACTATGTGGTGACACAGTAATGTGTTCCGACACAGTGGTTGAGAACCACTGTGTTAAAAAATTGTTCACTGATAACCAAAAATCCAGAATGGTACTTTGTAAATGGCTGAGTGTTTCACACTTCAGACCAATGCACTGAGAACTATGGCACAGACTGGCTGACCTAGTGAGGAGGGCTTTAAACTAGGTTCAACGGGGGAAGGAGACCAAAGCCCACAGGTAAGTGACAATGTGGGTGATCTGGGGGAAGGGATGGAACTTTGGGGGTGCTGGGACTATAGCACCAGCAATAAAAGGGAAGGTGGTTGAAATATGGGGGGGGAAAATCAAATAAATGTCGTAAGTGCTCTACTGAAGCCCCAATACATGAGGAGAGTGGGGGAGGAGAACTCCAAGAAAAAATGCAAGGAGGTTTATGAAATAGAATTGGATATCAAAATGACAAAGTAGGACAATCAGCCGAGTATCTTAGGTGCCTATACACTAATGCAAGGAGTCTGGGAAATAAGCAAGAAGAATTGGGAATACTAGCGCAGACAAAGACCTATGATATCATAGGAATAACGGAGACGTGGTGGGATAGTCTGCGCGACTGGAGCTCTGCCATGGATGGGTATAAACTGTTCAGGAAAGACAGGCAGGGAAGAAGAGGGGGAGGAGTAGCACTATACGTAAAAGAGCTCTATGACTGCTCAGAGTTTCATTATGGAAGTGGAAGCGTGCCAATAGAAAGTCAGTGGGTTACATTGAGAGGGGAAAGCAACAAGGGGGATGTTGTGGTTGGTGTCTGCTATAGACCACCAGACCAGGAGCAGGAGGTGGATGAGGTGTTCTATGGACAACTAGCGGAAGCTTCTAGATCACAGGCCCTGGTGCTCATGGGGAACTTCAATTTCCCTGACATCTGCTGGGAGGCCAATACAGCAGTGCATGGGCAATCCAGGAAATTTTTAGAGAGTGTTGGGGACAACTTTCTAGTACAAATGCTGGAGGAACCAACTAGGGGCCTTGCACCACTCGACCTGCTGCTCACAAACAGGGAAGAATTGATCAGGGACGTAGAGGTAAATGGCAAGCTAGGCAGTAGTGACCATGACATGGTTGAGTTCAGGATGCTGATTAAAGGAAGGAAGGAAAGAAGCAAAACACAAACCCTGGACTTCAAAAAAGCAGATTTTGGCTCCCTCAGGGAACTGATGGGCAGGATCCCTTGGGAAGCTAATCTGAAGGGGAAAGGAGTCCAAGAAAGTTGGTTATATTTTAAAGAAACCCTGCTAAGGGCACAGGAAGTTGCCATTCCAATTAGGAGAAAGAACAAACATGTGAGGCAGCCAGAATGGCTTAGCCGAGAACTCTGCTCTGAGCTTAAACATAAAAAGGAAGCTTACAGGAAGTGGAAGCTTGGTCAGATGACCAAGGAGGCATATAAAGATATTGCTAGGGACTGCAGGGATAAAATCAGAAAGGCCAAAGAACAAATGGAGTTGCAGCTAGCGAGGGATGTAAAGGGATAACAAGAAGGGGTTCTACAAGTATATTAATAACAAGAAGAGGATCAAGGATGGTGTAAGTCCCTTGCTGAATGGGGCAGGCATCCTCGTGACAGAGGATGAGGAAAAAGCTGAACTGCTCAATGCTTTTTTTGCTTCTGTTTTCACAGGCAGGGTCAGCTCCCAGCCCACTACCATGGGTGTGACAGATTGGAGAGAAGAAGAGAGGCCCTTGGTGACGGAAGGTCAGATTAGGGACTGCTTAAAGAAGCTGGATGTGCACAAGTCCATGGGGCCGGACGAACTGCATCCAAGGGTGCTAAGGGAATTGGTCAATGAGATAGCAGCACTGCTGGCCGTTATCTTTCAAAACTCATGGAGAACAGGGGAGGTGCCAGTGGATTGGAAAAGAGCAAATGTAGTGCCAATTTTCAAGAAGGGGAAAAAGGAGGATCCAGGGAATTACAGAGCAGTCAGCCTCACCTCAATCCCTGGAAAAATTATGGAGCAGGTTCTCAAAGCATCCATCCTCAAACACTTAGAGGAAAATAAAGTGGTCAGGAACAGTCAGCATGGATTTACCAAGGGTAAATCATGCCTGACCAATCTTATTTCCTTCTATGATCAGATGACTGGTTTTCTGGATGCAGGAAGAACTGCTGATGTTATCTATCTTGATTTTAGCAAGGCTTTTGATACAGTTTCCCACAGCATTCTCATTGGCAAATTAAGGAAGTATGGGTTGGATAGGTGGACTATAAGGTGGATAGAAAACTGGCTAGATCAAATGTTTCAGCATGTAGGAATCAGTGGATCCATGTCTAGCTGGCAACCAGTAATGAGTGGTGTGCCCCAGGGGTCGGTCCCGGGGCCGGTTCTGTTCAACATTTTTATCAGTGATCTGGATGATGGAATAGACTGCATTCTCAGTAAGTTTGCAGATGACACCAAGCTGGGGGGAACAGTAGACACGTTGGAGGGCAAGGACAGGATTCAGGGAGACCTAGATAAATTGGAACAGTGGGCCAATAGAAATCTTATGAGGTTCAATAAGGACAAGTGTAAAATCCTGCACGTGGGATGAAAAAACCCCATGCACCGCTACAGGCTGGGGAACATTCAGCTAAGTAGCAGCAGTATAGAAAAGGACCTGGGGGTCATGGTGGATGGGAAGCTAGATATGAGTCAGCAGTGTGCTCTTGCTGCCAAAAAGGTCAATGGCATACTGGGCTGCATCAAAAGAAGTATTGCCAGCAGATCAAGGGATGTGATCATTCCCCTCTATTCTGCACTGGTGAGGCCACATCTAGAATACTGTGTTCAGTTTTGGGCTCCCCACTACAAAAAGGACAGGGACATGCTAGAGAGAGTTCAGAGAAGGGCAACCAAAATGATTAAAGGGCTGGAGCACAAGCCCTATGAGGAAAGACTGAAAGCATTAGGCTTATTTAGTCTGCAGAAGAGAAGATTGAGGGGGGATTTGATAGCAACCTTCAGCTACTTGAAGGGATGCTCTAAGGAAGATGGAGCTTGACTGTTCTCAGTAATAACAGAGGACAGAACGAGGAGCAACGGTCTCAAGTTGCGATTAAGGAGGTCGAGGCTGAATATTAGAAAAAACTTTTTTACTAGGAGAGTGGTGAAGCCTTGGAATAAGCTGCCGAGGGAGGTGGTGGAGTCTCCATCTTTGGAGGTGTTTAAGGCCCGGCTGGACAAAACCATGACTGGGATGGTTTAGTGGGAATGGTCCTGCCTCTGACAGGGGGTTGGACTAGATGACCTATGAGGTCCCTTCCAACCCTATGATTCTATGATTCTATGAACTACCTGCAGCTAACTATTTATGTACATGCTGTATTTGATGAGGACTTTGTAATTAAGGCATAATCTCATACTTCAATTACCACCTAGTTAGACAGAAAACTCTTGCTTTCTTTGTTCTAAGTCTCATTGGTTTGTCTCAGATTTGTGGAATGAAAAATTTCTTTGAAATAAATCACATATTTGATTTAGCTTAATACATAGCAGGTACCTTAAAAAGCCCACTGCCATGTAATAGTTTTCAAGGTGCTCAAGTATCATGGTGATGACCCACTGAAAAAAGATAGTTGTATCATGCTAAAGGTACATTATATCATTCTGTTTTGCATACTTGCCCAGTAGAGGGCTCCCTTTGCCAGATGAATAAGATTATCCTGAGCAATAGTCTTTAGGGCATACCTCTGAACCTTCTAAGACTCACGCAATATATGGCAAAAACCCAAAAGAAAGAAACAAAATATAATCAATGCTGGAAACTTACAATGCTGGGAGATTCCTTCCTTTAGAAGGATTCCTTCCTTAAGAGGGAACTACTGTTTCTAGAACGTCTGATTCCTGATTCTTTAATTCTGATGTAATAATTTTCAACAATAAAGATGAGGGAACACCAAGTTTATATGGGACTCACGTGAGAGAGTTTAAAATGAGTGATGTACATTGAACAGAGATATACTAGAGAGACTTGCTTTAAAGGCAAAATCTAGAAGCAGAAATTAAACAGAATCCTGTGCAGTTCATCATCTGGAAAAGGAGAAATAACAAATCTTTTGTGTTATTACTTCTAAATCTGTTAGTCTTAAAGTGCCACACAACTCCTTGTTGTTTTTTCACTGGACTAGACTAACACGGCTATCCCTTTTAAAAATTACTTCTCTAACCCGCAAATGCATAAATGGTTCCCCTTTAACAGGGCTATAATCATCTCAGTTCTGCCCAATTCTCTAGAAATAGTCATACTGATTGTCACTTCTTTTGTGTCATTTAAGCAGGACACTAGGACATGAGAAGCAGAGAGAAGCTTGTAGGAATTTTTAAATTCAAAATAGGCAGTTATGAGTCCCAACAGGAAGTGTCTATGTACAGGGCACTCCAGTCATTGTTTCCACTGGTGATACCTTATAATTTTGGAGTTAGCTATTCAGAAACCACACTATCTTCTAAGAAAAGGGAATTTGTTCCTATGTCTGAGATGTCAGATATACAATTAAGGTCTCCAATCCTGGTTTGAAGGTGTTGTGTCAGATTAGTTAACTACCCTTTGTAACTAAACTTGGGCGTACCTAAAACTGCACCTTTTGAATAAGAGCCTGTTTTTTCCTGCAAAACAGCAACTCATCCACATGTTGGTGAAGTATGCTGTACGTATCAAAAGGACAATGGGGCTTGATCCAAAAACTCAATGAAGTGAATGGGCTTTGAATAAGAACCATAGGTAGAAGCCTGGCCATGCTTTGTTCAAATAATAATTTTCTGTTTAGGAGCATTTCACTGAAGCTGAATTTAATGAATTGGACAACTGCCCTGATCAGCTAATCAAGTTCCCTTTTGGGCTTTCAAAATTCTTCAACAGACTCTACCCCTATTACTTCATAGTGACCATTCCCCATTCAGTCACTTGCTCTTCCAACCCTGGCCTCTGAATCCTTCTGACTATTCACAATTAACTGAAATTTGTTCTTTTGCCCATGCTTTGCCATCTGTCAGGTACTTCCTCTCGCTCAAGGTCACTTCCCTTTAATTCTCACCTTTTTACATTATCTCATGCTTTCCTTTCTCTGAAAAACTTGACGTGGTGTTGTGGATTAAGGAAGCTATAGCATACAACAATAAAACCTATCATACTGTATCAAACCACTTTGTGGAGAGAGACAAACTCAGAGTAACAGCAAAGCTGGGTAAATACGTAAGAAGTTGGACACTGAGAAGCAGAACTTTTTTTTTTAGCCATATGACTTTCAACATTTTACAGTGATCTAAGTTTTCATCCAGTAAACAATTTTCAGTGGAAGCATGCAAGAGCAGAGATTGGATTTCTCCTTAGTTTCCGAAGTCTGTCTTTCATTCCTTCTCTACCTCTCTTTCATATTTTTATATTGACACCCATCATGTCTGAGCTCCCTTCAAGGAGTAAAACAGAAGTATGAAAGTCTAGTGCCAGTGTAAGAAAACATGGACTGAGTAGGGAGGCCTTGCATCTAATGCTGCCTGCCCTCACATGGGTTGTCATTCTCACTTCATTTATCTGCAAATAGGAGGTTTTCATTTGTAGTTGCTACATAAACCATCTTTCCACAAACATTTGCAAAAATAAGAAAGTGCAGTTCAGCTTCAACTTTTCAAGCCTATTTTTTCACATAATAGAGCCAGTTGATGCTGCATATTCACAGTAGAAACCAGCCTTCAGAAAAAGAATCAGTCTTGAGACCAACCTAACACCAGTATATGCATTTTCTTGTAAAAAAGAAAATGGATTCCTTCACTCAAGGAGAGAAAATAATTTTATATATGGATAATCAAATTTTGTTTTTTCTTAGTATGGGCCCATTAACCCAGGTTAAACTGTAGAATTCTAGTTTACCTTCTAGCACTTGTAGCATAGTTTTTAATTTAAAGTTGTTTCTATAATACTTTCAAAGTTTAGTAGGCACTCTTGGCCAAATTTATTTTCAGTGCAACTTCAACAATATGTTTAACTAAAGAACTATTTTTTATCTGACCTACTCCAATATCACTTGAAATGAGGACTAAACAATTTGTATTATTCACAAACAACAGACATACCAAGAAGAATATAGTTGGATAAATTAAGTGAGCTATTCAAATGGCAACACCACTTTGGTTATGCTCCCCAACAGTCAATTCACACCTCTGTGAAGCTCTGATCTAAGTGAAATACCTTGTGTGTGATACTGTTATCTAGGATTGAAATCCTGGATTCACTGAAGTCAATGACAAATTTCACCAGGAATCAAGTGCAAGTTGTAAAGGAAGCCTGTTTGAACACATTCAAGGATGGTCACCATGTTACCACTAGCTGATGGCTGATTCTCTCATTGTTTCTTCCATGAGTCAGCATTCCCTCTCCACAGAGGCACACTTACCCTTCACAGCATACTTCACTTCTGCCAAAAGGAAGGAGACTGTAGAGATTGCTTTTGGAAATAATTCACTCTTATACAGGCCATCCATTCCTTAGGTACATAGCTCTTCTTTTCTGTGTGCAACCTGGTGTTCAGACCAAGGCCATATGATATGAGGAGGTCTTATGAGGTGATTCAGTGCTGTTTGACTGAATGGCAAATCTTGCTTCCTGAAAAGGGAACAATGACTGGGCCATGGAGGATATTGCCTTTTGTATTCGCCTTAGGGAGAGTATGCAGCAGAGGGCAGATGATGGCAGATCACTGTTCATTTAAGCAAAAGGTTCAATGTACTGAAAATTGTCTTTTGCCTTTCAAACTATATCAGCAGCCAATACAAATGTATTGATGACTCAGGCATAGTCAGTGGGTGCTTGTTTCTTTATTACACTGAACTGAAGTGCTGTGGTTGTTCCTGAATAAACACCTGTAATCAGAGCTTTGAATCTTTACAAATTAATAAAGAACTGTCTTCAGAATCTGTGCTGATGTCCTGTTGCAAAACCTTCAAGTCCTCCTGTGTTTTCCAATGTAGTGGATCATATTACTGATGATAGAGTTGCATACTATCATACAGTGAAATACAATGGCAATACAGTACTCTAAAAACACTAGGCTAAGTGTCATCCTTAGGATTTGTCACAACTAATGCTATCATGGAGGCTTAAAGACAGGTGGTGGGTGTGTGCAGATCTCTGTTTTTAAAGTTGTTCATTTAATAAATGTGGGAAGCTATACACCCTGCACTGTAAGCACTCTACAGCAAGGGAACATGTTTTTGTTTAGCATGTTTACTGCACCTAGTACAGCGAGTCACAAATCCTTGACTAGGTCTACATGTTACTGAAATATAAAGAGTACTGAATTCTATACTTCCTGCCTGGTACTACAGCAAAGGTCTTTCAGAAAGAACAGGCCCTCCCCTGTGTAATTAGTGTAACTTGCATTCCTGACAGTAATGAACTACAGCATAATCACCTCACAATTTAAACAGAACAAAACCTAAAGGACCTGATTAACTACAGGAGTCAGTCATCTGTAACCTGCTGAAATATGTCTACCTACCAGCACTTCTGCAACACTTAGAACCATGGTCATCAAACCTATCTCTAAAGCAGCTACGTAGCCTACTCCCTGCTCTGCTCAGCTCCTTTCTGCTTAGCAGTGAACCATTTTTATAGAGGTCTTTGGGTGTAACCCTTAGGTTCTGAAAACCTGGAAGGAACCCCTCCTCATTACCCCAATCCTTTGTACCTGTGTTGAAAGTATGATCTGCCAGAGCCCTGAACCAAATTAACAGCCTATCTGCTGGCTTAACATGCAGAAGGTCTGGGGTTCAATTCCCAGGGGGTTGGACTTGATGATCTCATGAGGTCCCTTCCAGCCCTATGATTTGATTGGTTGATTGATAATGGATTGCTTATAGAAAGAAAGTGGAACTCCCTTGTTAAATATTTGCATTCAAGTTCTGCTTGAAAAGGACAACAAGCAATATACCACCAGTACATCAGATTTTACACACCTTTCAAGCTATACACTGAACCAAGAAATTTCCCTTACTGCATTTTTAAAAATATATTCTAGCAATGAATCATTCAGACAAACTAAATAACTTTTGTCCTAACTGAAGGACTGAAACATAAACAAAGCTGTATTTGTTTATGTGCCCAGTTCTGTCATGAGATAGAAAACAATACTTAGCTCTTTAGAGAGCTCTTTTTCATCAAAACAAACAAGAAGTGCTGCGGCACTTTTAAAGACTAACACATTTATTTCTTGCATGAGTATTTGTGGGTATAATTCCACTTATAGAATCACAGAATCATAGGGTGGGAAGGGACCTCATGAGGTCACCTAGTCCAACCCCCTAATAAAAGCAGGATCACTCCCACAAAATCATCCCAGCCAGGGTTTCATCTGACCAAGCCTTAAATATCTCCAAAGATGGAGATTCCACCACCTCCAAAGGCAACCCATTCCAATGCTTCACCACTCTCCTAGTGAGAAACTTTTTCCTAACATCCAGCCTCGACCTCCCCAGCTGTAACCTGAAACCATTGCTCCTTGTTTTGTCTTCTTTTACTGCTGAGAACAGCCTAGCTCCCTCCTCTCTTCATCAGATGCATGATGTGGAAACTGGAGTATGTTAGCTGTATAGGTCCATGCAGAGAAGGGAAGAAAATTCATGCGATAAATAAATTTGTTAGTCTTTAAAAGTGCCACAAGACTCCTTGTTTGTTTTGCTGAAATGGACTAACATGGCTACCTCTCTGGATCTTTTGCATCAGCAGATCTCAAGCACATCACAGTTTTTGATGTATTCATCCTCACAATATGCATGTGGAATAGAGAAGTATTATCATTCCAGTTTTACAGATGGGGACTTGAGGTGCAGAGAGGTGAAAGCCCAGATCCTCAGATGTATTTAACTGCCTAAGTCCCACTGAAATTTCAGTAGTACTTAGGCACCTAAATACCTTTAAGGATTTGGGCTAGAGTGGTTTGTCTGAGGTCATGAGCAAAAAAAGAGAATTGAACTCACACAGCCCAACTTGTGAACAAGTGCGTTAGCCACTGGACTGCTCTTTCTCTAACACCAGAGACTGCCACAAAGAATTTGTATATGTGGAAGACCTACATTAAGCATTATATTAAAAAATTATTCTGTTCTGCAAAGATTTGTTTTAGCAAAATAAACAAGTGGAATCAGAAGGGCAATATCTGCATATTTTGGACATTGAGCTTGACAATATCAAGAGACCTAATTAAGAAAAATCAGCCATATGGCTGGTAGCACTGTCTGAGCATAAATCAAGGCAGTGTTAATCAAAGAAATATCTCACAGGTTGCTTATGTCAGATGAATAAGTAATAACATTCCATGCTGCAGAAGACTCATTCTTCTTGATAACAAATACTACTTAAGTGAAAGGGCTAGGGAGAACAGCTCAAAGAATAACATAGGTCAGAATGTAAATCTCAGAGGAAGCAACATCCTTTGCCAATCAAGGAAACAGGAAAGCAAAAAAGATGCTTTCTTTCTCTTTAGGTTGGAAAACAGATAAGCAATCATGGAAATTACTGCCAAACCATCACACTCACTGTGCAACAGACAGTTTTTGCTTTCACAGATCTCTAAAATGGTGACCATTTATTGTTAAAAAGAAGATTTTATTATTATTATTATTATTATTATTATTATTATTATTATTATTATTATTATTATTATTTTATTTATTTACTTCTTCAGGTGCAAAGCCTAAAAATCACCCATGATAAGTCCTAACAATTGTTTAAACTCACAGTAACATGATAATAATTAATAGTACTGACCACCTAGCAGTGTTAAAAACTCATAGACATACAACTTCTTTTATGAGGCCAGGCTCCTTTAGCTTCAGAACATGGACAGTCCTCTAGGCCTAGAGCCTGTTTGACATCAGCAGGGCACCACAAGGGTGCAGAGGTCGGCTCACATCTAGTAACCGACTGGCCCAGGGCCTCAGAGGTGAAAGACCTGTTTCCTGTATCGTAAAACAAACAAGGAGTCCTGTTTTACTAAACTAGACTAACATAGTTGCCCCTTTGGAACTTTCCTATATACCGGTACTTCAATTCATGTGAGATATTAATTATTAACTATTATTATTACTATTATTGTTGTAACACCAAGAAGCCCTCGTTATGGATCAGGACCACTGGTGCTGTACAAACCCAGAACAAAAATGAAGTTCCTACCCAAAGAATTACAATCTAGGTAAACAATAAGCTAATGGTTACCAACACCATTCAACATTGTCATAGCACTTAATATCATCTAAATGCTTTACATATCCTGCCTAATTAATCTTTACAATCACACAGTGATGTACCATGGGACTCCAGTGCCGGGGAGGGGGAGACAATACTTCTATTCGCACTCTAGCTCCCCATCATTGGTGGTGAAAATGCTCCAAGGGACATGTGCATGTGTCTGCAGGCTTATTTCCAGGGGAGGGGCGATAGAGCAGAGCCCAGCCTCCGGATCAGCCTGCTCTACCCCTGGCCTGGCTGTTCCCCGTCCTGGGGGTGAAGTGAGCCAGCCCCGAGTAGAGGCCAGATACATGCTGCCCCCCCCCCCCCGCTGCCTTTGGCTCTATGCCGAAAGCAGCAGGGAGGGGCAGGGAACAGTGCAGCCTTCTGGGGGGCAGTGGTGTGGGCCCCGTGCTGCCCTGCTCACAGCAGGAGAGCGTGGGGCCTACAGTGGCAGAGGCAATCGCCCCTCTCTGTACCCCACAAAGATGGCCCTGGGGGAGTGCCTTTGGTGCCCCCTAATGCTTGGTGCCCTAGGCAACCACCTAGGTTGTCTCTCTGGATGGGCCAGCCCTGAGTCTTGTGGCACTTTTAAAGAATAACAAATTGATTTATCACATAAGCTTTCTCCTTGTTTGTTTTGCTGAACTAGACTGGCATGGCTACCCTTTGGGACTTGTCCACTGCTATTACAGTTACCTCTGGGAGATGTGCATTATTTCATATATGTCAATTATCCCTATTTAATACAATATATTAACTATTTTCTGCTATATTGTGCCAAAAACTTCTGCTAAACAAATGTTTCAATGGAGCTGGAAAGCATATCCCTGTTTTTCTTCTTGTAATGGCAATGTTCTTAGTTTTCCAGGTGCTGCTAGAATATCATTCTCCCCACTTCACAGATAGAGAAGCTGAGATCCAAAGAGGTTAGATGATTTGCCCAAATGAAGAAAGTCACTGTCCAAACTGGGATTAAAACAGCACCAATCACTGAATGACACTTCTTGTTAATGAGTCATGTCTTTTTTCACCTGTTGAGCTAATATTATCCTTATACCATGAAGATGCACTAATCTATAAGTTTGTACTGGTGGTGAATTTGAACATAGGTTGAAACTAATGACAGATGGTTCAACTTATTTAATCACCATCTAAGGTTAAACCCTGCAGCTCTTTAAAGCAGTTATTGCGATGAGCAGGTATTTTTAGTTTTTCTTTTTATCAAATGTGCTTATTGTGTCACTGCATGTACATGAAAACAGTTAAAAAAAACCCTCGCTAATTCCCTAACAGATTTATCAGTGTATTTGCAGAAGAACTTCAGGATCACAGCAACAGGCGCCTTAATATGCTCTCTTGTCTTTATATTTTATATGAGATCCTACCACAAAGAGGCACCCTCCACCAATGGGAAAGAAACAGGAAAGCACTGAATTAATGGGAAATACCAGATTCATAGGCAATACCAGTAACTGGAAGAACTGAGCAAATGTGATCTATATATGCTGTGGTATATGATCCACTTGAGAAGTTACTGTCTACACATTTGTTGCTGCTCAGGGCAACACACTAGTTGGATTATAGCTGGCTGGGGTACATCTACTTGAGCTACAACGACATACCCACAGGCAGGATGTTCATATACTATAAGAAGGTTAATGGACTATAGTCCACTAAACTACTAAACAATAGGCTGTTTATTAGGGGTCAAACACTGACATTTGCTATAGGGCAGTACAGTCTTCAAAGTGATTCTTCCTGAAAACTGATGTGACTATATCATGGCAATTTATATTATCCTCACCAAATTCGCTGCAGGGGAATTCTCACTACATGCTATTTAGCCCACAGACCTTTATGCTGCAGAACTTCTTCATGTAAATATTTAAACTAAACATCATCGATAGTGTAAGGATGTAAGGGAGGGTAACTTACAGCACGATTTTTCCCCTCCTCCTTGTCCAAGTGTGGATTTACTTAAAAAAAAAAAAGTAGAGATTGCTTTTTTTCTTTCTTAAAACTAAAACAATGTGAAGATTTGTTGCTTCTTTAATAATTGAACATACAGAGCATGGTCATATTTGTAGTGGGAACTCTGTGCTATCAACTTTCCAGAGGACAAAGTCCTTAGATTTCCACCTGTGAGTCAAGGATGTTTTTCTATCAACATTATATATCAGTGAAGTTTATTCATTGTTTCAAAGTTATGAGTAACCATTAGCAAGCTGATGTTCCCTGAGTTACACACACACACACACACACACACACAAAAAAAGACTGAGGTAAATAAATCAACTTGAAAATTATCCTTCTCTGCAAACACCAGCTGCACAGGAAAAGGAAGACTGTTAGCCATCTTTCACTGTTGTGCTATGCTGATCCAGTAGCTGCATCTAAGCAAGCTGTGGCAGCAAGCTAATACATCCTACACTACACAGGAAAGAACTATGCAGGAAAACAAAAGGGCAGAACAATGGTGTGAACTGCACTTAGTCTGAAAACATCTGGCCTCTGAATATTTCATTCATTCATTCATTCGATTTATTTATTTATTTGGCTTGAAACATGTCACAGTCTATGGGCCTGTCACAATAATTAATAGAAAAAACAAATGTTGGTGGAAGATGCAGGTGGCGGTCTCTCTTTTCATATGGTAGGACCTGCAGTCTGAAGATCACAGTTGTTCAATATCTGAGCAGTGTAATAAGATAGGACATTGTGGATCAATGGAGTTTGTCTTATTGTGCAGACAGTTCAAGCACTAGAAATTCTGGGAATATAGGAAGCATTGTGGATATCTGGAGTGTTGAACACTGGGGATAAATGTATGAAGTACTGGAGATCTAGAGATATTAGGAATCTGGAGTACTCGGACAATTAGTTTAGGGGATATGTGGAGTATCAAGAGAAATTCTGATTCCACTGAAGTCAATGCGCCAAAGTATTGCCATTCACCTTCAAGGATTCAGGATTTCACCCTTGCAGTTCTAGGTTCCAGGATAGTAAATATTTGACTCCACTTCAGTTGTCAAAGTTGGGTTTTGGTTTCACTGACGGTGATTGAAAAGTTCAAACCTCTAAAGGGTTAATCAGAGGGCTGCCCTGAGAATGACTGGTTCATTTTATGTCATTAACATAACAAATCCTGGAAATGAAAACACATTCAGAAAAATCCTCTGAGTATTTTTTTCTCAGTGTTGTTATGTTATAGAGGCTTATGAAAATCCCACAAGGTTTATGAAGTGTTTGTCACTACAGATATCAGGAATGCCTGACAAGTTTATTTTAAAAATTCCAGATCTTACATTTTTCCCAGTTGTTACTTTTCCTTTTCTGCTACTTCTTACAGAAGAAAGGGATTGAAGTACAGCAGTTTGTGCACCTTTCCCGCTAGTGTTTTAACCCTTGACCACAATGACAACTTAGCAAGCACCAACATATAGCAATTAACTTTGACAGCTCACAAATATTAAAGCCAGTTAGTCATTGGAGTCCATTTTATTTTGCTTTAACAATCCATTTGGGTTAAGTAAGATGAAATAGTGATGAAACTGATTTAATTTCATAGAGCTTTTGACAGAGGTTAGTTGTCAGTGCGTAGAACCTGTCAAGCATAATCTTATTTTCAGTCCAAATTGCACTGAAGACATAGTAATTGTTTTTGATCCTAGAACACTAAAAATAAACAAACACTATTTATTGTGGATCCAGTCTTCTTTCTAGGCCAAGATACCTCTCATTTTTTATAAGAAATCTTGGACCAGAGCCTTAGCTAGGATAAATCACTACAACTCCACTATAAGCGAAAAACCTATGGCTATGTTCACATACAGGGGGTTATTTCGATACAAGTTGTTTCGATACAAGTTGTATCGAAATAACGCCTTATTTTGAAATAAGTTAATTCGAATTAACAGTTTGTTAATTCAAATTAAGGAAAAAAGCAGGAATCGAAATAGCATGTTCAGACAACAGTTATTTCGAAATGAGTCACCGTTGTTTCAAAACAACATGTTCAGACAGCATTGTTTCGAAACAATCGTTTCAAAACAACGTTGTTTCGTCCCCAGTTTAAGTTGTTTCAAAACAACGCCATTGTTTCGAAACAACGGTGCATCATGTGAACATGGCCTTTCTTATTTCGAAACAACCTCTGTTGTTTCGAAATAAGACTGCTGTGTGAACACACCTATGCTGTTTTACTATAGGGGAGGACCTGCAAATCTTTAATCTATAACAGTAAATTTGTGGTATATTGCCAAGTCAAAGGCACATTATTACCCTTTCTCTCAAACTTTGGGATGAATGTTATAATTCCTACTCTGACAGGGCTGTTCGGGGGGGAGCGAGAGGGGCGACTGCCCTGGGCTCCACGGTTCCCCCACACTATCCTGCCGTGAGCCAAAGGCAGTAGGGAAGGGGGGAGGTGGGGTGGGAGCATGCAGAGCCGGCCTCTGCTCCAGGCCGGCTCGCCCCATTGCCAGGATGGGGAACAGCCAGCCTAGGGGTAGAGCAGGCTAGCCCATAGGCCAGACTTTGCTCTCTCGTCCCTCCCCTGGGCCGGCTGTTCTGCCCTGGAGGCAGGGCAGGTGGGCCTCAAAGCAGGGCAGAAGAACAGAGTCCAGCCCCCGGATCGGCCCACTCTGCACCCCCAGCGCAGGGAGGGGGTGGCCCCACCACAGGCCAATTGCCCTGGGCCTTGCACCCCCATAGGGATGGCCCTGTACTCCTCATGACTACAGATTCTCTGAGTGAACACCAGTATTTGGTCTATGTAAGCATATTCCAGAATCTAGGCTGAATTCTTCTCTCATTTATAGCAGTTTTATGTGGGTGTTATCCCATTGGGCTTGATTCTCCACTACCTGCCTTTGCAATATAGTTACTAATAATGGTACCAGATCAGACGGGGAGCAATCTAGTATAAATGATGGAACAAGGGAAAAGGCAGTAAAAATTAGGCCCATTGATTTTAGTAGTTACTTTCGAGTTACAGCAGCACACATGAGATTAGAATCAGGTCTATGGATTTTTATTCACACTAACCCAGACCCTGGCTCTAACTTTGGGCCCTTTGTGTTGTTTAGACACTTAATAGAAACCACAAAGCAGCATTACATGGGCAACTGAGATTCCCCTGTTGTATGAGCATCTCTATCTGCTTACAACTGGCTATACAGGCTTATACCTTCCTTTTCTGGCACCCCTGGAATAAGGGTCATGGCTGGTGAAAGGGACCATGTTTTGATCTGGGCTCCTCTCTAGTGACCTTGAATGGCACAATGGCCTCTTTGGAGAGATCATCTAGCATAGTGGTTCCCAACCTTTTTCAGGCTGGGGACCCCTTTTTAACAAGAAAAATCTTTACGCCCCCCTCCCCCGGCTGATTATGTAGTCTGACCCGCACAACGCTGGCAGCACCACTGGGACAACCAGCGAGCAGTGCTGCCACCACCATTGCCTATACCACTGAGGACCCAAGCCGGGCAGCTATAGCCCCCTGCCCTTGCTGGGCAGCTGCCACGGCCCCATTGCCCTACCAGGATCTGGCCATGGGAGGGGAAAGGCATCCCTGGTGGGGAGTATCAGGGCTGTAGCTGGATTCCAGTCCCAGTAGGGAGAGGCTCTGTGGACCCCCTGCAACATGTCTGCGGACCCCTGGGGGTCCCCAGACCACAGGTTGGGAACCACTGACTTAGCATAATTTAGACCAGCCTGGAAGCTACTCAACCTTATTTCAGGGACCAAGTGGCCTCTGATGGCCTTAGAGATCATGGGAGTGCAGGCCATAAAGCTGCTTTTGTCATAGGTGTAGTTGACCTGGATGCTGAATGAAACACAGTTCAATCAGCTGAGAGTCAGGTCTTTTGTATCTCCTCATGCACGGGAAGCAATTTGCAGAAGTTCCTAAAAGTATATATTTCTGTTTGTTATGTTGGATGCCATGAAAATTGTGTTTTATATCCACTTTGTCATTGTCCATACAGCACAAGGATGTCATTAAATTAGATCTAAAAACAGGTGAATTTGTTGTTACAAGGTGTGACAAGGATGTGCGATAATGCTATCATGTGTATTGATTTTTTTTGCATTAAGTAGATAGTAGAATTGGGTGAATGGTGGAAATGTTTATTTTCTACTGTGATGACTCAAGGTGATTCATGATTCAATCAGAGCATGTTTGTTCCCATTTCATTCATTTTTCAATGAGCTTTCATGCCACTGTGTTTGCAAAGATCTTTAGGAAGAGTCTTTTATTTACATGGATATAAGTATTGTTAAAAGAGTACAATCATATAGAAACAAGTGCATTCATGAATAAACAAACATATTTGCTCTGGAAGCAATCACCCAGCCACCTTATATATTTATGCATTTACATGGTGGGAACATGACAAGAGAAAGCTGAATGTAAAACATGCGAGACAGCCAATAAATCTGGTTAATGTCTTTCTCTCTCAGTCAGGAAGGAACTCAGCTATTTTTGAATCTGAGGATTATGAATATAGCCAAATATAAAGTACTTTGTTGTGAAAAAGAAGACAGGGAAGAATTTAAGATGTCCTTTAGTTTCCAAGGCCTGACAATTCCTGTGCCTAAGTTGGACCCAAGTACAGGATCAGAGGCTTACTGTTGAACCTGTGCTGAAGTGCCTCTTAAATTCTTCTTTGTAATTATTTCTGTATTTTCATATATTTATATTTTATGTATATTCATATCACTGTCATTAAAGCCAAAAGTGGAAATAAGTTAATCAATGAGAACCAGATTAAGTAATGGTAGAGAAGTTGCTTTGGAAGGCTGATGAATCAAGAGAATCAGGCCATCTGGGAAAATCAAATAAGAGTCTGGTGGCACCAGTCCTGGAGGAAGCAGTTGGCAGAGCATTGACTAACTTGAACCATTAGAAAGCTCTTAGCCAACTGACATACCAGAAGAAACATAGAAGTATCTGAGGCAAGTAGGTGTGAACAAATGGCACAACTGTTTAATTTCATCACAAGGATTGAAAAGACGTCTGATGCCTGGAGAAAGAGCACACTAGTACCAATATTTAAGAGAAAATGAAGGGGGTAACCACTGTGGCATTAAACTCAGGAGCCACATAATGAAGATCTGGGAGAAAGTTAGTTACAAGTACCTAAAAAGAGAAATTAAGGTCCGCAACAATCAGTTTGGATTTGTGCTAGGGAAGTCAACAGTGGGTGCTATCTTTGCATTAAGATTGCTTATGAAAAAACACAAAGAGGAAAGCCCTGCACATAGTATTCATTGATCTTGAGAAGGCTTAAAACCATGTTCTATGATATGTCATTTGGTGACACATAAGAATAAAATAAATACCTGAAGGCTATATCGAGCTTATCTAAGATGTATGAAAGTGCCGTTACCACAGTAAGAAGGCCACATGGGGAAACTGAACTGTTTTTAGTAAGAGTTGGAATGTATCAGGGCTCAGCACTGAGCCCTTTATGTTCATACTTGGGGTGTAGTCAGCCTGCAGTTTCTGGCTAGGTCCCTGAATATGCAGAGTGGGCTGGACCAAGGGCAGCTTCCAGTCATATGACCAGAAGGTGCCCTGAGAGGCTCCACTCTCTCCTGTGGGAGGAGAGCGGGGGAGAGGTGAAACAATAAGGCCTGCCCACCACAGTGGCATGAATTTTGCCACCATGGCTGCAGGGCCAGACAGCAGACAGCAGCCACAGCCACAAGTGGAGCAAAGGTGCCAGCGGTGGTGCCTCTGCTTCACTCATGGCCAAACTTGCTGGCTGCTGGGATGCCCCACAGTCGCAGTGGTAAAGTTCAGGCTGCTGCTGGGCAGGCCTCATGTGCAAGTGGGCAGGCTCTGGCCCACCCGGGCCCATGCCTGATGTACTTACAGAGAATGACACCCTGGTACATGCGTATTTGTAGTGTTTATGGGGAAAGCAAAGAGGAAGTGGAAGAAGAGTTAGAAAAATAGAGGCACATATTTGAAAAAAAACCCATGAAAATCAGCAGGAATAAAACATAGTGTATGGTGTGATTCTACAATACCCTGCAGGAAGACAAAACTGTAAGTTTGGTGGACCAGACACTACCAAAGGGACAGAAGTTCAACTACCCAGGACTGATAGTACAGGAAAATTACAAACCCAACAACAAACTTATAAGCAGAACAGTAAAGACATGGACTAAATGGGGAGAAGTGATTGGAATGATCTGCAATAGAAGCATATCTATCCAGTTGAAAAGTAAGATCTACAGGATGATAATGTATGGCTCTGAATAATACTCATGGAGGAAGAGACAGGAGCAGATCCTGAATTCTGTGGGCATGAAAAATTTAAGTTGGCTGCTAAGGGTGACAAGGATAAACCATGTTTGGAATGGAAAAATTAGGGAGAAATGTGAAGGTTAAACATTGAAGGAATGAATTGGGCATGTGAGAAGATCAGAAAAATAGGAAACAGGGTGTTATACTTAGAAGTGGAGGGTAAGATAAGGGTTAGAAGACCCAAAACTAGATAGATGGATGGATGTCATACAAAAGGATTAAATGAGCTGTGGAATTTCTGAAGTGCTGTTCAAAGACACATTCAAAGAGGTGACCTTATATCTTCGGGACTAAGGTGAAAAGAAGGTCATGCTTATTTATATTCCTGTTAAGATGGCAGATCATATAGTTAAAGCTATTAGGTAAACTTTGGAGGGTGTTTATAGGGCAAGACTTAAAATTGTGTTGAACATAGTTTAAACTCTGGTCCACTTTACTATATTAAACAGGTTTGTTTCCTCTGTAAGAATCTTTGTCAACATAACTCTCTAATTAGGTATATGATGAAGGAATTTGTCATGTGCTTAATGTCACTGATTGTATTTGCTGCCATTCATTCATCATCTGAGTGTAATAAGTTATATTTCTTTGTCTTAACATTTTTAAAGAATCATTTTTATTATTAGCCTATTCACCTTTAAAAACTGACTTTTTAAAAAAGTTGTCAGTATCAGAAAAGCAATCTTTATTTTTTTTAACCTTAAGGAAAATTTGCATAACACAATTAGTATGTTAGTCCAACAAAAAGGTATCATTTTGCCTACCTGCTGATTTAGAGGGTTTGTAGCTGTATCAATTATTGGCAGGGTATTCAAATCAGGTCTAATTTCTTATAACCTCTTTCCACCATAAAGAACTGCACCACTGTTGTTCACAGTGGGATTCACACTGGTTGGGTGCAGTTAAATATGCAAATACTAGGCCATATGACCTTAATACAAGAATCCAGAGACTAATTTTATCTCTGATAAGAAGAGACAAATGACAAAACTACTTAAGCAAAGCCCACATTGGGTTTGATATTAGAAATGGGCTCTACTAAATACAGATGTTTAAACAGAGTAATATTTTCCCCATGGTTTCCCTTTTTTGCCATGTTCTCTTGCTCTTAGTGCAATGTTAGTTTTGTTGATTCAAAGATCCCATTACAATTTCACGTGATGCCAATAGGAATCTTTTCATGAACTTCAGTGGGAGTTGTATCAAGTCTAAAGGAAACAATTGTCCCTGGGTAGCAAGTAGGATATTGTGTGCCAAAGCCTAGATAGCTGAAAAACTACTACTTCATCTCTAATATGATCCTACTGAAATGCATATTCTCTCAGGGACAGCACCTCTCCACAACGGTGAGTGAAATCCACTGCTCGAAGGCAATACACTTAGTGTATGAAATTACATTTATGTTCAAACATGGAAGTGAGATGTAATTGCCTGAAACAGCAAACCAAAGTGGCTGAACTAGGGAGACAGGCTGCCAGATGGTACTTAGCAATACAGCACATGGGAATATTGCTAGAAATAAGGTTTTCATCAGCTGAGACAAGTGGCATGGTACCAGTCTTTGCCATCTTCACCCCTCCCTACTTTCTCAGGAGTGTAAGATGTGATTTATCTTCCTGATGTCCATTATGGGACATCATTAGTGCATTAATTCTTAGAAAGCTTTTGGGTTTATTTGACATTTTTCTGAAGGGCAATCTTAAAAGAGTGTGAATGATTCACAGAGAAGAATACATGATAGGAACAAAGGATGCTCATACTCTATTCATTGCCCAGCAAAAAAGGTGCTTGCACCTAGGCACCATCATATTTTTGATTAGGTATTTAAATTCTATAGTGTCTAAACAAAGGGGTTTGGCATAGAAGCAATAATCTACCCTGCCATTCAGGAATCTTAAGACTGATTTCTGGTCCCAGCCTCTGGCTGCCATGATGAAAGTGGTATATCGTTCAGCAACATATTGACCTCTTTTGGTGGAGTGATATATTGTTCAGTAACAGCACTGAAGATAGGGGTGCCAGGGGTCCGGTTTTTCAACAGGAAGTCCAGTTTGAAAAGGGGACCTAGAAGCCATAAATGGCCAATGAACCAAAAGTTTGGTTAACTCAGGGAAGGAAGGTGCTGGGTCATTAACCCACATCAGCCCATGCTCAGCTGGGGCCACCTTCTACCTGTGGGCAGGTTCCTTGAGATGATCCAGCTTGTAATGGGGTGAGTGGGGAACAGGAGTGAATGATTGGGATGGAGTTTGGGAGGGAAAGAGGCAGGTAAGGGGACATGACCTTGTGGGGTTCAGCTACCAGTCACTAGAAAAGTAGCAACCCTATCTGAAGACTTCTGCAGAGATTCTAGTTCAATTCTATTTGGCCTTTGGTTGGTCCTATGATGAAGTGATCTGCCCTCTTAAGGGTAGGGTGGCTAGTGTTTAGCTCACCTTATCATTTCACAGGGGCTTTTAAGATTTTGAAAGAGCAGCATATACACAAGAACCTAGGACTATTGAGAGAGAGGAAGTGCCCAGAATAAGTGGTGCTTAGGAGGAAATCCTGGCTTTGTGTCTTCGGGGACCTGGGACCAAGAGCCTTGTGGAGAGGGCAGGGCAAAGCTCCCCTGTGACCAAATGAACTGGAGATGAGCAGAGGGGAAGAGGACAAACATCAACGCCACTTCCTTCCTTGTAGCACACAGACACCAACAGGAGAAGGCTGGCTGCACATCTGAGCATGAGGACTAATTGGGAAAAAGAGCTAGTTAATCTCCTACAGCTGGTTAACTTACAACCCAACTCCAAGGATAAGAAGCTGTAGACTCCTATTTTGGGGAGGCTGTCCAGGACTCTTATATGGACTGGGGGCTGCGGTGACCTGGGGCTACTAACCAAAGTGAATTACCTTTGGCACAGACCCTATGAAAGAGTACATTTTCAACCAACCCCCTTTAGGTAACTGATCAAATAAACCTAAAGGAGTCCTCAGTGCAATACACCTGCAGAGCCATGTAGTGGTATGCTGGAGGGCAGTACCCCATGGAAGGCCCTGTGTTAGGTAATACCAGTTGGGTACTTTCAGTTTTGTTGCCACATATCTGGTTTATCTCACCTTCATATACTCACAACTCCCCACATCCTTCCAGCTGCCTCACAGCTGTTCATGTCCTTCAGGCTATGGTAACCCCACTCTCAACTCTTTGTAGGTACATCTACACTGGGGCCTTAGGTCAACTTAAGGAACCTACAGACCCCCACAGCCACACTGGGCTTTCATTGAGTCAACTTAAGCACTTCCTTAAGTCAACTTAATAACACCACCTCTTAAGGTTAACTTGACACTTAAGTCAACTTTATTAACTCAACTTAAGCCAGTGTAGATGGGAAATAGCCCTTAAGTCAACTTAATTGGCCTCCGGGCCCTCTCCCAGAGTTCCTGGACACCAGGATGGGTCAACTTAGCATCTGCCAGCATGGATGCAGGCAGTCAACAGGACTTTTCAGTGTGGACACTCTAAGGCCACTTAACATGGTAGACTTCAAGTTAACTTTAAGTCAACCTCATTAAGTCAACTCTACAGAGCCTCCAGTGCAGACATACGCTGTGAGGCTCTGGTTGCCTCTGCTGATCACTCTTACAGGGTCTAGAAATCCAGGAAGCGGAGCTGAAGTGCAGACTGTGAGAGTTGGAAACTATTATCTGCAGCAGCAGCCTGCTGGCACCAGAATCAGATGAGATCACAGCTTGAGAATGGGAGATGGTCCCGCTGTTGGTATATGGCACCTAGAGGAGCAGAACGTTATGCAGACCCATGGAGGAAAATAATTGCACTTGATAAAAGCATAATCAAGAATAAAAAGCCAGTAAGTCACATAGCAGCACATCATTGCAAAGAACTACATGGTATAAAGGAAAAAGCTGAGGCCTAGGGTTACCTGAAAGACTAGGTTTGCTAGGGTCAGAGATTTGAAAACTAATCCTCCTATTTCCTAAAACATGTTATGAACCCAGAGTAAGGTCCTGGGGGATTTCTCCAAGGCCAGACAAGCAGGAAGCATAAAGAATGCTTATGCCAAGACTAAGAGCACACCCTTTCTCTTTCCTTACATGATCTGGAAATGTCATACCTTCTTTGCCTTGCACTAAGAAGCGGCCAGGAGTGACTGTATCAGTGAAAAGGAGAAGGTTTTCTGGTAGAAGCACAGCAGGGTAAAGACAAAATTCAGTGTTCAGTAGCTGGGTAGGTTTATAGAAGCAATGGAAGATTGAGCACTTTGAGAGAGGAAGAGCAGGTAACAGCAAATAAGCAGATATGTTGAAAAAGTGATGATTAAAAGGGAGAGGTGATAGCTATTCCAGAGAGTCATAGGCCAAGTGCAGCCATGCAGGGAAAGGGATGAGGCAGCTTGCAGCTCCCCTGTTCAGGAGCTGGAAAGACCAGTTTTATCCCTGGAACAGCCAGCCTGCTCTGAATTACAGCTCTGTTTCAATGGCCAGGCTTCTGCCTCTTCCTTATTCTCTCCCTCATCCAACATGCTCAAGCTCCACTCCTGCCTTACTTTGGAACATCTCATGTTCCTGTATAGACAGCAGAGAAATGGCAATCAGCTCTGCAGCTGGTATATAGGCTCTCTGTACTCATTCTATTCACAAGGTGGGAGGAATTTCAACCCACCCTCTATTCCCTGTGTGCCAATCTCATGGGGGTAAGGAGCTGTAGAGCAATATTGAACTTGGCTCCTAAATTGCATCTAGCGCAGGAGATTTGCCTGAAATTTTGCATAAACATAGTCCCCAAAGTGTTATAGGGAACACACTTTTTTTGAATGCCAGCGGTATCTGAAGTCAAAGGGGTTGCACCAGAGCACCTGAGAGAAGGCTCTAGCCCTGTATGTTCAGTTTTCAATAGCTTTTTCTTATGCATCTCACCACAATAACCAAGAGCAATGAAGAAACCTCTCTAGCACTCATTTAACATTATTATATTCATATAACTATTCACTCAAAAGTGTGCTGCTTACATACTAAGCTGTCTGCATTGTACTGTAAAAAAAATAAATTTAAATCCTATGAATACTGTACTTACATTAACTTTCCTGTTATAATTTTCCTCTGGGTAAAATTCTCAAGAGTGCCTAAGTGTCATAGGTCCCTAAATCTCATTGGAACTTATGCTTCTAAGTCACTTAGGTGCTTTGAAAAGTTTACCATATCCGACCAACATATTCAATTTTGAAAAGTTTATTATATTCCTACCATCAATTTAATTTGTACCACTCTTCTAAAATAAAAGATACAGAGTAAATAACTGATCTGAAACATTTCTCACAGAAAAAAACAATGTTGTATGTGTTGTATGTTGCTGTGAACATTCACAGCAAACTGGTTTCAATTCAAAGAGTTTTAAAAACAATTTTCCATAAATTTGAAAATAAATTCCAGGAAATCATATTCTGATAATAAATTTCAACATGCAAGAAATATGTTAAATAAGTTTGAGCAAATATTTCACAGTAGACAGTTTTTCAGTTTCCTTTGCTTTACAGCTCCTTCTTATTAATATGACTAGATTATTTGGCTTTTTTGGCACATTAGTATAAAACAAAACTCTTATTTCCCCAAATTAGCAAAGCTTTTATCCTGTGTAGATAAATACTATGTGGGATCAGAGAGTGGAACTTTTAGAGAGCTGGCAATGAAGAAGTGTTTAAAATAACAAAAAGATTCCACACAGAATTCTGAAGTAGCACCTTCCAGGAAAATGGTGAGTTACCGATGTAACCACCCTTCTTTGAGATGGGCTGCTCACATACATTCAGTTACAGGTGTTTACATGTTGCAGCGCACCGTAATCCAGAAAGCTTTTTAGCCCCCTCTGTGCCGCGGCCACAGCAATATATGTGACCCCAATCCTGACCCTCCCAGTCCCTTCTTTTCTTCAACTCCAATAGCAAGGACAGTGGGAGGGATCTGCATGTACGTGAGCAGCCCATCTTGAAGAAGGACAGTTACACCGGTAACCCACCATTCTTCTTTGAGTGCTGCTTATATCATTCAGTTACAGGTGACTGCTAGCCATACCCAGGATGGTGGGCGGAGATACAGTTTACCCACATTGAGAACGGCTCTGTCCAACTGAGCATCCTCTCTTGCCTGTTGGATGATAGCATACTGTGCTGGGAAAGTATGCACTGATGACCATGTGGCTGCACTGCAGATCTCCTGGATCAGGACCTGTGCCAGGAAGGCCATAGAAGAAGTGTGGGCTCTGGTTGACTGGGCCCGGACTCTCCCCAGGAGGGGTGTACCTGACTTCTGTAGCAGTCTTTAATACAATTCACTATCCATTTGGAAATGCACTGTGTTGTCACTGGTTGTCCTCTTTTCTTCTCTGTGATGGCAAGAAAGAGTTGAGAGGACTTGTGGAATGGGTGCGTACGCTCAATATGCGTCAGGAGCACTCGTCTGACGTCCAGCGTGTGCCACTTTCTTTGGGTCTCCATGACATAAGGGTCTGGAAAAAACAACGGGAGGCAAATGTTCTGGTTCAGGTGGAACAGTGAGATCACCTTTGGGAGAAACGAAGGGTGTGGGCGTAACAACACCTTGTCTGCACAGAATCTTGTATATGGGGGTTCTGAGGAAAGTGGTCTGAGCTCTGAGACCCATCTCGCTGATGTTATGGCCACCAGAAAGGCTACTTCCATTAGAGGACTAGGAAAGTGCACGAGTCCAAGGGTTCACATGGGGGGCTCTGTCAGGCATCAGAGCACCACATTTAGGTCCCACTGAGGAGTGAGGGACCTAGGTTGTGGGTATACCCTGTCAATACCCTTCAGAAACCGTGTGGTGGTTGGGTGTGAGGACTGGGACCCATTCCACTTTCCTATGAAGGGCGGAAATCACTGCTAGGTGAACCCATAGAGAGGAAGGTGATAAGCCCTTATCCTTGAGGGTTAACAGATTGTCCAGTATCAAGTGGATGGGGGCTGACTCTGGTATTGCCCCTCTTTCCTTGGCCCAAAGGGAAAACTGTCTCCACTTAGCTATGCAGGTTGCCCTAGTGGAAGGTCTCCTGCTGCTCACCAATATCTCCCTAACTCTGTTGGAGCAGAGTCTCTCAGAGTCATTTAGCCATGCAGCTGCCATGCGATCAGGTGAAACAGTCTCAGATTTGGGTGCCAGAGTGTGCCCGAGTTCTGCGTCAATAAATCTTCCCTGAGCAGGAGGTGAAACAGGGTATCTATTGACAAGTCTCGCAGGATTGAGAACCAGTACTGTCTGGGACAGTCTGGAGCTATCAGTATCATGTCTGCTCCATCCCTCTTTATCTTTAGGAGTACCCTGTAAATCAGAGGAATCACGGGAAAGGTGTACATCAGGGTCCCCCCATGAGATCAGAAAGGTGTCTGCGATCGAGCCCTTCTCTCAACATCTGAGCAAACAGAAAAATTGACACTTCCCATTCTGATGTGTTACGAACAGGTCTGTTTGTGGTAGGCCCCACTGGCTGACTATGTGGGTCATCAGCTTCATGTGCAGTGACCATTCATGGTGCAACAGGAAGATTCTGCTCAGTGAGTCTGCTGCATTGTTCCCCATCCCTGGCAAGCGGCCTGCTATTGGGCTGAAGTCATGTTTCAGAGTGAGTTCACAAAGAACTGGGGACCACACCCCTCCCTGTCAGTTCATGTAAAACAGGGGTCTCAAACTCAAATCATCATGCTGGCTACATGAGGACAAGTATGCCAGCCTGAAGGCTGCACCACTGAAACCTTTTCATATAACAATATTGCAAATATCGGTAACAATAGGGTTGCTGTGGGGCCACAGGAAATAGCTTTAGGGGCTGCACGTGACCCATGGGCCACATGTTTGAGACCCCTGATGTAAAACATGGCAGATATGTTGTCTGTTAGAACCTAGACTTGGCAAGCTAGGCGAATGACCCTGAGTTCCTTCACATTTATGTGAACAGACCTGTTCCGGAGGGCCCACGTTCCTTGGGTTGAAAAACCCCCTGGGATATATGCCCCTCAACCTGCATCTGATGCATCTATAATCAGGGCCCCTGTGTGATTCGAGGTCTCAAAGGGGATCCAACCCTGGCAAAGAGAGGGTCCTGCCATATTTTGAAGTCTTCTATGACCTTGCGGGGACTGGCAGTACCTTGTTCAAGGGGTGTCTCTGGGGATGGAAGACCGAGGCTACCTAGAACTGGAATGGTCTCATTCTCAGTTGGGCCGTTCTGATCACTGAAGTCAAGGTCGCCATGTGGCTCAACAACTGCAGGCACCATCTGGCTGTGGTGACTGGAGTCCTCTGAAGCTCCGTAATGATGGAACACATGGACTGAAACCTTGACAGGGGCAGAGATGCTTTGCCCTTCTTGGAGTCCAGTAAGGCTCCAATAAATTGTATTGTGCAGGTTGGGATGGGTTTTGACTTTTCTTGGTTTATGCAAAGCCCCAGGTGACTGCACAGCCTTTTTGCCACGGTGATCCTGTGGTGAACCTGATATTTGGACTTTTCTTTTATTAGCCAGTCATCGAGGTATACGTAAATCTTTACAGCCTGCCCACGTAAATATGCCACCACTGCCACCATACATTTTGTGAAAACTCTGGGAGCTAAGGTGAGACCAAAAGGGAGGGACGCAAACTTGAAGTGTTCCCCTGCAACTATAAATCTGAGGAATCTTCTGTGTTTTGGCCTTATTGCTATGTGAAAGTAAGTGTCCTGTAAGTCAAGGGCTGCAAACCAATCCCCCTGATCTAGAGCAGGGATGATTTGTGAGAGGGAAACCATGCAGAATTTTATTTTCCTCAAATGTTTATTCAGCCCTGAGGTCCAGGACAGGTCTCAGATTGCCGTTTGGTTTGGGAACTAGGAAGTATCTGGAGTAGAACCCCTTTCCCCATTGACCCCTTGGGACCAATTCTATGGCCCCTATGGAGAGTAGTTTTTCACATTCTCTTTGTAGCAGAAGATCTAGCTCTGGATCCCTGAGACATGGATGAGATGGCAGGCTCCTGTCTCGGGGCATGGTTTGGAATTGGGCTGAGTATCCTCTGGATATCATATCCAATATCCAATGGTCAGTTGTGATTCTGGCCCACTGAGGTAGGTAGCAGGCCAGTTGGGCTCTGAATAGCAGGGGCTGAGTGGAGAAACAGGATCCTCTAGCTGTTTGTCTACTCTGTGTCCTTCCTGGTGCCAACAGGGTCAGTGAGGGGGATGGGTCATCGGCAGATGCGTTTTGATACTGAGGGGCAAGGTACTTTGGAATTGAGGAGGTGGAGAGTGCCTGCAGTACCACTTTCCCGCAGGCTTTTATCTTGTAGGAGTTGGTACCAGGGACAATGGAGATGTGCGGTGCCACAGTTTGGCATCAGACAGCACCAAGAAAGCTGAGGTTGATCTCACTCTTCTTGATCCCTGTGAGCACGGCACTGACGGTTCACATGCTGGCATGGGAGATGAGAGGTAACCATTTGCTGAACCTTGCTCTGGCCCCAGGGCAGTGCTGGTTTCCTCTAGTACCGATGAAGAGTCTGCTGTTGGCTGAGAAAGCTAGTTTCTCCTTCAACTTCACTGACCTGTGTGGTGCCGGAGATGTCAGTTCAGATAGGATTCTCACCAATGTGAATGTCTCCGATGTTGAGGAGATGTGTACCGAATCCTTTCCCTGAGGACGAGTGAATGGTGGTGAGGTGGCACGGCACCAAGGCAGTGCCAAGTCAGAGGCCAATTGTGGCTTTTTAGTAATAGCCGGAGAGTGACGCTGGGTCTTCTCTGTTGCTGATCTGGCATGCAGTGCCAGCTGTGGTTTTTTGGACTACCTAGGGTCATTGGGGTTGTCATGGTGATAAATGGGAGGGTCTTTTAGGTGCTAGGGAAACCTGTCTGTCAGATCCTCTCTCTCTCAGTTCTCTTTCAATAAAGACTCCTTACACAGCTCTGAATATGCTGCCTCTCATTATTGGACTATAGTTTCCCCTACATCTCTACATCTGGTGAGAGAGGATGGGATATGTGATGGAGTTGGCTATCCTCAACAATCCTGGCAACCGTGGAAAACCAGAATGCAATGTAAGAAGCAAACTCTGTTTACTGCTTGCATGGGGGTTGGGTTGTAACTGTAAATCTGTTTGCCTAAGGGCTAGCCAGCTATTCTGAAAGCTGATCTGCCTGTTGTTAAGTACAAGGAAGAGATAAAGCTGGCTATTCCAAAAGCTGATTTGCTTGCTTTTAAGTACAAGTGAAGAGACAAACAATAACCACAAGAGGTCATCATGGCTTTACATACTACAACCCTCGAACCATTTGACCATTCGGCAGATTTGTGGCAGACATATACAGCCCGATTTCAAAATTTTGTAATAGCAAATGATATAACTAATGAAAAGAAGCTACCAGTTTTTCTAATCGTCATTGGAGTTAAGACTTATAATTTGCTATGTGATTTGCTTTATCTGGAGAAGCCAGAGCAGAAACCTTCTGAGAACCTAGTGGAAGTTCTGGAAGCACATTTTTTCCTGAAGCCACTACTAATTGCAGAGAGGTATAAGTTCTACCAAAGGAACCAAGGTGAAGGTGAATCAGTTGTACAGTTTGTAGCAGCCTTGTGGAAGCTGGCAGCACACTGTGACTTCAAGAACATGTTAGAGGAAATGCTGCATGACAGGCTGGTTTGTGGCCTGCACAGTGAATCAACATGGAAATGCTTACTGACTGAAGGTGAACTCACCTTGCAGAAGGCTGTGGAAATTTCAGTCTCCATGGAATGCGTCACCCAAGACATGCAACAAATCAGGGTCAGCATGCGTAAAGTATCCCGACAACCTGTCCACAGAACACCAGGGAGACAGGAATGCTACCAGTGTGGGAAGCAGGGTCACCTTGCATCAGAGTGCTGGTGTAAGGAACTACTGTGTCGACAATGTGGTAGGAGAGGACACCTTGAATGTGCCTGCAAACAAAGGAAGCATGAGCCAAACAGAAGAGGCAGACCTGAGAAAAATGGGCTGGTGGTTCGGCGGACTGAGAGGGAAATTCTGCATGCAGTAGAGCAGAATACAGGTGATCATAGTGACACCCAATAGGAAGATAAAGATTCACTCCATGTTTTGTCTACAATAGCTGGCCCACGTAAATTCTAGGTGACACCAATGTTCCCTCTAAGCTGCGCTGGCGAGAGCTGAGAGCTCCTGTGGAGCAGGGAGTTTTCAAAACTCCCACCCAGAGAAGCTCTAACGGAGCATGCCCAGAAAATCTGAGCATGCTCCATACTGCTTCTCTGGCCCCAGCAGCTGTGGCTGGGCCGTGCGGCTCCAGCCCCAAGGTAAGTTTGTGGGGGTGGCTGGGCGGCCGGGAGCGGGCCCGCGGGGGCCGCCGGGAGCGATGGGGTGGCCGGGAGCGGGCCTGTGGGAGCGGGGGGGCCACCGGGGGTGGGGGCGGGGTGCGGCCAGGAGCGGGCCACGGGGGGGGCAGCGCAGTGAGCAACATGAGTTGCTCAGCTGCCAGCGCCTCTTAGAGGGAACACTGGGTGACACCTGTGTTGGAAGGCAAATCTGTACATATGGAACTGGACACTGGCACAGCCATTTCATTAGTTTCTAACATTGTGTATGAGAAGGTCTTTAGAGATCTGCCACTTAAGCCAACAGTAGTTGTTTTGAAGACATATACTGGGGAGACTGTTCTCCTGTTGGGTACTATTGATGTGAAAGTAGAACTCAATGGACAGACCACAAAGCTACCACTGTTTGTGGTGAAGGGGAATTACCCAGCCCTAATGGGAAGATCTTGGATCAGGAAAATCCAACTCAATTGGTCACAAGTGCATCAATTGACTAAAGAAGAAATGAATCTAGCAGCGGTACTAACAAAACATGCTGCTGTTTTCGGTGAAGATTTAGGCAGCATGAAGGAAATCACTGTGAAATTAAATATAAAGCCTGATTGCCAACCAAAATGTTTGAAGGCCAGGATGGTGCCATTTGCCATCAGACCCAAGGTGGAAGAAAACTTGGAGCGGTTAGTCAAGTAGGGAGTCTTAGTGCCAGTTATGCACAGCCAGTGGGCAACACCCATTGTCCCAATAGTGAAGAAGGATGGCTGCATTCGGATTTGTAGAGATTTCAAGGTCACTGTCAACCCAGTGTTATGTGCAGAACAATATCCTCTTCCCCACATTGAGGACATCTTTGCAGGTTTGGCTGGAGGACAAAAATCTAGCAAGATTGATTTGAGTCAAGCATACTTACAGATGCATGCTGAAGAAGAATCTCAAGAGTTGTTGACACTCATAACACATAAGGGGTTGTACAGATACTGTCATTTACCTTTCGGCATTACTTCGGCCCCAGCTTTGTTCCAAAGGGCAATGGACCAGATTTTGAGTGGTTTATCAGGCGTACACTGCTATCTGGATGATATCCTGGTCACTGGCAAAAATGAGGAGCAACACCTTATGAACTTGGAAGCTACTCTGCAAAGACTGGAAGAGTATGCTCTATATGTTCACAGAGACGAATGTAAGTTTTTCCAGCCCTCAGTTGAATATTTAGGACATATAATTGATGTTGATGGTCTCCATAAGTCTCCCGCCAAGGTTAAGGCTATCGTGGATGCCCCACTACCTCAGAACGTAACCTAACTTTGCTCTTTTTTAGGGTTATTTAACTATTATGGCAAGTTTATTCCACAATTAGCAACACTCCTGAAACCCCTACATGAGCTTCTTGGGCTGAAAAAGGCCTGGAACTGGACTGAAGCCTGTGGTGTTGCATTTAATGAAGTTAAACACTCACTAGTAAACTCTAGGGTTCTGACACGTTTTGATCCATCTTTGCCCCTACAGTTGGCTTGCGATGCCTCCCCTTATGGCATTGGGGCTATATTGTCACATATTATGCCTTCTGGTGAAGAGAGGCCTATCACTTTTGCTTCACACTCCCTGAGCAAGGCAGAAACTAACGATGCCCAAATTGAACGTGAAGCACTGGGCATTGCTTTTGGCATTCGGAAATTTCACCAGTACCTGTCGGGAAAAAAGTTCACACTTGTCACTGACCATCGACCCCTGACATCAATTTTGGGACCACACACAGGCATCCCACCTTTGGCTGCTAGTTAGATGCAACAATGGGCACTGATACTTTCTGGATACACATATGAAATCAAGTATAGGCAATCCTCTTTGCATTGCAATGCTGACGGTCTTTCAAGGCTACCCTTACTGGCACACCATCAAGATCAGGATCAGGAAGGAATCTTTTACTTTGCACAGGTAGAAAACACACCTGTCATGGCTACTCAAGTGAAGAAAGTGACACAGGTTGACCCAGTACTCTCACAAGCAGGAGAGTCGCTGGCGCTTGGCACACGGGGCCCGTGCCCTGAATCCCAGTGCCAGTGCTCCAAGTCCTGGTGGGGCCCCTGCCTTTCCCAGTCTCTGGCCAGATCCAGCCAGAGATCCGGGGCCCTGCTGCCCACGGTGGCGGCAGCCACTTCTGGCCCCTTCCTGGGCCAGGTGGCCCTGCGGCCACGGCTGCCACTCCCTGCCCTGTCCCCAGCTGGGGGTGTGGCCTGCTGACAGAGGGCGTAGCCTAGGCTGGTGCCCCGGGTCCTTCCCTGGGGCAGTGACGCTCCTGCTCACAAGTTATGGATTTTGTGATGCATGGAACATTCTTACCTGACTCTCAGGTCTCTCCTGACCTCCGCCCCTACATGTCTAGGAGGCAGGGGCGTCGCTGGCGCCGGGCACACAGGGCCCGTGCCCCGAATCACGGCGCCAGTGCCCCAGGTCTGGCGGGGCCCCACGTCTCTTGGTCTCCAGCCTTATTGGGCCTGAGATCCGGGGCCCAGCTGCCTGTGGCTGCGGTGGCCGCTCTGGCCCCGTCCCCTGCTGGGGGCGTGGCCTGTGCCGGTGCCTCGGGTCCTTTCCCGGGACAGCAACACTCCTGCGAGGACAGTTACTGACACAATCTGGGTGTTTGTTGTGGGGTATGCGTGTCATAATCCCACCTTCATTAAGACCACATTTGTTGGAACAGCTCCATTCAAGTCACCGCAGCATAGTGCGCATGAAAGAAATTGCACAGAGCTAATTCTGGTGGCTGGGTTTGGACAGGGCCATTGAAGAAATGGCTGGAGCTTGTACCTCATGCCAGAATGGACCTCATCCAGAATGGACCTCAGTTGGCACCTCTTCACCTGTGGGATTGGCCCGAAAGGCCATGGAAACGTATCCATGTTGATTTTGCTGGCCCATTTGAAGGATGTATGTTTTTAATTGCTGTGGATGCCCATTCAAAATGGCCAGAAGTCTCTGTAATGCAGTCCACTACTACAGAAATCACTATTCAGACCCTGCATGGCTTTTTTAGTCATTATGGTCTTCCAGAACAGCTGGTGAGTGACAACGGACCGCAGTTCATTTTTCAGGATTTTGAAACTTTTATGAAGGCCAATGGAATGCATCACATCAGGTCAGCACTATATCATCCTTCCAACAATGGACTTGCCAAAAGGTTCATACAGACTATGAAGCAAGCTCTAAAATCTGCAAAGGGACAGTCACCTCTTGAGAAGCATCTGGGCAACTTCTTGTTGTCCTACAGAAACACTCCACAGGCTATGATTAAGGCATCTCCAGCTTTTCTTATGAGGGCACGTCAGTTGCGCTCTTGCTTTGATTTGTTGAAACTGTGAGACACACAGCAAGTGGTTCAATGCCAACAGTAGGACCAGGTCAGCAGACATTCACCAAGAACAAAGGATCACACCTTCAGTATTGGACAGCCTGTTCTCACTCGAAACTATGCTTCAGGAGCTAAATGCGTTCCAGCAACAGTCATCGCCCAGACAGGACCTGTTTTCTACTCTGTCCAGACAGCAAGTGGCCTAATTTGGCGATGGCATGTAGATCAGTTGCTTCTCTGTCATACCTATCCGGAATATGCATCTCCAGCGGACGTATCTGACTTCACCCTTACTGATGATACAACATCAGAGCATGAAACAACTGTTCATGTCTCTCCTGCTCCAGCCACCTCTTCAACACCTTCGGCCTCCCTGGACCAACCAGCCACAACATCCACTCCAGTTCCAGCTACTTCCCCACTACCTGTAGTCACACCACCACCAATACCACCTTGTGGTGTGGGCACACCAGAAGTATGGCATAATCCACCTTGAAACAGAAGGCGTCGTAATCGGCTGGATCTTTAGCTAGTGGTGACCCCTCTTCATGGGGCAGAATAATTCCCCAGGGGTTTGCCGGAAATGGGGCAGTCTACCCTCATCTCCTAGCTTAGTCCATATTCTTTCCAGGGGGAGGGGGCTTTCTCATTAAACGGGGAGGAATATGTGGTGTTTTGGACTACCTAGGGCCACTGGAGTTGTCATGGTGATAAATGGGAGGGTCGTTTAGGTGCTAGGGAAACCTGTCTGTCGGGTCCCCTCTCTCTCAGTTCTCTTTCAAAAAAGACTCCTTACACAGCTCTGAATATGCTGCCTCTCATTATTGGACTATAATTTTCCCTAAAACTCTACACCGGCGAGTCAATAGGCTTGACAGGCATACCCAGGTAGCCAGTAGCACTGGCTGATCCTGAGTGAGAATCCGAAGCCTCTGCTCCCTATCTTTATAAGTTGTTCTCTTGAAGGACTTGCATATGGGACATTTGTCCACCAGGTGCGACTCACCCAGACAGAAGAGGCATCTCTTGTGAGGGTCATCGATCAGGGATGCCTTGCAGCAAACTGCTCAGGGTTTAAATCCTGGCATTTGCAAAAATAACAAAAGTTAACTAGTGAGACAGGCACTTGCTTAACCGCAAGGGCGGGCTGTTCCAATACCATCGCTGAAGGTGGAAAGAAGGAACGGGGAGGATCAGGGTCAGGGTCGCATATACAGCCGCAGTCGCAGCACAGAGGGGGCATTTGGCCGCTGACCCTGACCTGACAGACTAGGGCTAAAAGACTTTCTGGATTACCATGCGCTGCAGCAGGTAGACCCTTGTAACTGAATGATGTGAACAGCGCTTGAAGAAGAACACAAACTTATACAATTTTAGCTACACGTGGAGTTGTTGAAGATTTGTTTGCAAGGGCTCATGGGAAACTTGTTTCCATGCATCTTGGATACAAAGACCAATCATATCCTCTTCTGATAAAATATTGCTTGATAAAAAGAATCACACTACTTCACAAACATCTGCCAGGGCAAGCAACACCTCTTTTTCACCCACCAAGACCTGATTAGTTCAGTCAGGCTGAAGTCATACATTCTACTCCTCTGATGGATCAGGTTCTAAGTTAGACTCTGGGATATAAGACTGTGACTAATGAAGACATGCTGTCTCTTCAGTATTGCCAAGAAATAAAATTCCTTCCCTCTTCAGCTTGAATTTGTCACTATTCTGATTATCAATGATGAAAAAATAGTGGTACGGGTTGGGCTAAACTACATTGAGGTTGGTGGGTGTAACAGCTGCCTTTCATTTTCATGGTAAATGTAATTAAGTCATTAAGCTCCTTTATATACCCAGCCTGAAACAACAGGAGCCCCCCAAAAAACACAGAAACAGGGCAAGATTTGAGTAGACAGGATACTGAACTGTGTGGCGCATGGGGAGAAAGTTGGCATTGCAGGTAAGGCATTGATTGGTGGAACTGTGTTTGTCTGGGTATCTGTGAGAGAAACAACAGAAATATCAGACAAACCAAGGAAAAAGGCAGCAATGAAGCATCAGACACGGTAACAGAAGCATTGGTTGTGTGACTTTGAGAAAAAACTAAGGCTACTTTGTCTAGGTTGGAGTTAGGAGCTGTGACTCCCAGGTCACATAGACATACTTGTAGTAACTCAAGCAGAGCTAGCATGGGTACGTCTATTTGAGCTGGATTCACACTTCCCAGCTCGACAGTAGATGTTTGCACAGAGAAACCCTCAATATTGTGAAGGCTGGAAAGAGTCTTAGAACCATAAGCAAAGAAAGTATCACTTGCTGTTTGATTCCTATTGTGTTGAGGAATAGAGCTTTGTGCATGTTTTTCATAAACAAACATGATTTCATAAAAGAAGAAACTGACTAACATCAGTTTCTCCAGAAACAACATAAACAACTGACAAGACCTCATACCATGACTATCCTCCAGGGTAAGAGGGGTAATGATATACAGCCACTAAGGCTATGTCTGCACTGGGGGGGGAGGGCTATTTTAAGTTGACTTCAAAATGTCAACTTTAAGTTGACTTAAAGTTGACCTTGTGATGTCAACTGACAGGTATGTCTACACTAGTAGACATACCCTGGGCCCAAGCTCAGGCCCTGCCGCCTGCCCCACCTCAGGTGTGATCTGGATCCAGGACCGCAATTTGGCCCCAGGGTCCCAAATTGCCTCCCAGCCCCCACCGCCTGCAGCAAGTGGCTTGGGACCAGACTGGGTGCCCAACCACCTGCTGGCGGTGCTTTCGGTAAGGGCAGGGGCTGGATCCGGCTCCCAGCCACTTGCCAGTGGTGGCTGGGGTCAGATCTGGCCCCCAAGCCAGATCGGAACCCAAGGCAGGCCAAGGGGATGGGGCCCATGCCCAGGCCGTGACCCTTGCTGCCCTCAAAAGTCGACTTAATGCTTCAGTTGACTTTCAGGGCAGGAGTTATTAAGTCAACTTAATAAATTCTAAATATAGCCCTGGAGTTACTTAAGTCAACTTAAACCAGGTTAAGTCAACTTAAGCCTCCAGTGTAGACATACCCTAAGATTTTAGTTTTGCAACTGTTAGCGGGGATTAGTCTTGTCTGTATACATTATTTCAAAGATAGTGTTTGGCCATTGATGTTTCAGAGACCTCCTGAAAATTGGATACTAGGAATTCATTTCTGCTGCACAGATTCAAGCATTGCAATCCTTACTAGATTTATTATATATATTGGGACAAAAATATTGAACGTCTGACAGACTCACAACTGCTTTGCATCCCTCGACTAGCATATTCTAGCCAGCACACACAAGAGAATCTGATTCCAGCTATTCAGATAGCTAGTTTAGTATATCCAAAATAAAAACAAAAGTTCCTCAGGGTAGGTATCAAATCAATAGCAGGGTGCAATTATCAGAACTGACTAAGACTGGCTTGCACACAGAAATTCAATTGGAAAAAATAAGAATTTGCAAATACTCTTCTTCCAAGCATCGCCTACGAACTAAGCTGTGTCTCCTTGAGACATCAGAATAAGATATCATTCACAACAGATTGGGCAGAATGTCATAATTCATTTGTCCCTTGCTGATTTATGTACTTTTAATTCCCAGTGAAATATTGAAAAATGTTGACATTTCAATTAGCATTTCTTGATTTCTGAGTTAATGGCTATTGAGACGAATAAAAGAGTTCTCATTTCTTGGGGTTTCTTCACATTTTTAAGGGATTCTTTACTGCCATTAGTGATAAAATCTTATTAAAAGCACAAAGTCTGAATGTTTGAGCCACCATAAACCAGTCCAATTTGAGTCTTACTTGCTCCAGTCTCATATGAACAGGCTCCCCAGTCAAAAACATGCACCACAAATAACAATAGAGCAAGGAAGCATCAGTTTTTAAAATAAAATCTCAACTTTTTTTTATTCTATAACAGATTGAATTGAGACAACAGATAGCAATATACTGTATGGGTACTCATCTGATTGTCCCATCAGTTTCTGATGAATTTACAATTTCATTTGGAAAAGGTATTAGGCTTTACAGTTTATTTATCTAAAAGGCTCCTATCACCATTGTATCTGAGCACCTCAATCACTATTATGCTTATCTTTATAACATCCCAGTGAAGGAAGGAAATATCAGTTCCATTTTACTGATGGGGAACTGAGGCATATATATTTTATTTTAAAGGTATTTAGATGCTACTCTGCTCAGCATTGCACAGTTTAAGTGATTTAGATGGCTACATTTCATCTTCAAAAGTGACTTAGGCATGTAGGAGCCAGATTTTTAAAGGGATTTAGTGTTGCTTGGCAGGGCAGAACAACACCTACCTGTGGGTATAAGAGGCTTGCTAAGCATCCCCAAACAGCTGGCACTGCTGGAAGCTCCCCAAATTCCCACCATCACTCCATCTCCTCTCCTCTCCCCCACCCCTGCTCCCCACAGAAGCAAGTGGCAGGTGGGAGTGTTTGGGGGAGGAAGCGGAACAGGGTGGGAATAAACAGAGTGAGCATGGGTGGGGTATAGGGGGTAGAGGCATAAACAGGTAGATGGGAGCCCTCAGGGGAGAGCGCATGGCCTGGGCTGGTATGAGGCACAGCCAAAGAGAAAACTGGGGCTTAATCAGCTGACTTGGTGCCTATGAATGATGGGCCAGAGATTAGCTCCTTCCTCCTTTTGGGATCTTCACATGAATGCTCTCCTGGAGCTAAGCACTCAGGGGCATAGCCAGAAATGATTTTCTGGCAGAGCCTTGACTTGGACCAAGTCCTTGACTTGGGTGAGCCTAGGCTACTTCCTGCATCCAGTCACATGCTTAGAAGCCTACATTCTTTTAAAAACCTGCATCATTGACTTTCAAGCCTAAGTTGTTTAGGAAATGGGCTGTACAGTGCTGAAACATCCAGCTATTCTAGTGTAGCGTGTAGTGTAGTTTAGCTTTTATGAGCACTTTGCTGAGTCTCAGTTGTAATTATTGGATGAGTTGAAGCCTCCAGGCCATGAGCTCACATATTAGGTTGTGTCTGTCTGTACCCAAGAGGAAATATGATTTTAGCTTTACTGTATCTGATTCCTGAATACTGTCACTCATTTTCATATATGTCATATATGGCTGAATGCTATTGCATAAAGCAGCGATTCTCAACCACTCTGTCGCGACACAAAAGTGTGCTGTTGCACAGTGGCTGAGTGTCTGGCATGAAATCAGCCTGCTGCTGACAGCTTGAGGAAAGCTGTTGCAGCAGGCTGATTTTACATTGCTGGCCCTTAAGAGCTGAAGCTGCAATGGCTCTGTGCAAGAGTCAGTGCAAAACCAGCTGTTCCCTGGCCTTGGAGGTGCCAGTTAAGCCTCCAGCTGCTAAAAAATCCCTTCTACAGGGAGATTTCTTCAGTGGCCGGGGGAGCAGCACCAGCATGGTGTGTCACGCACAACAGGCTGGGCTCCCAGCTGTGTCCCAACAGTGAAGGGTTGAGAATCCCTGCCATAAAGAGATGGGCAATATTTTTATCTCTGAATTTCTTGCCATTCATACTTTGCTATTTCAGATCAAATCTTCCATTGATGCAGGGCTTGGTTCTTTGCCTTGCACTTTGGATGGTCCTTTACATGAATGAAACATGAATGATATAAAATAATGAGATTCCCAAATGTTAATGGTTCACATACATATTACACTGGCTTAAATAACTATTCAACCTGAAGAACAAGCATAATTCTGTTCCACAACATTTAAATATGGCTTTTTAATTTCAGACAAGTTTACTAATGATCTGTCTGGTCTACCATTTTGAAAACAGAATTTTGCTTACCTTGATCATAATAAAAAAATGTGTTAAGTGTCACGTTGCACATGAATAGATTTAAAAATAATGCCACTCAGCATTAGTTCTATGAAAGCAAGCAGTGATTGGTGATTGTCTAAATATTAGCATGCATATATAAAAGAAGGTTAGTCTTTGACAAAAGCTGATTATTAGTAACAACCTTCTTCTAGAGAGCAAAACCCCACCATCTTAAATGCTCAGCAGTGTTGCCAGCTCTTGTGACACTGCAAAAGTCTTGATGTATTTGATATTTTACTTAAATCCCCAACTCCTGAGACTCTCAGCTTTTGTTCTAAAAAAGTGAATGTCTAGCCCTCATGGCCATGGTAGAGCTTGGAAATGTGACTCAAGTGCATCTTAAAAATTTCTAAAATAACTAGCCAAATAATGTTCTTCAAACATAGGTTTATTTATTATTTTTTTAAACTCATGATTTTAAGGCAGGTGTTTGATTCATAATTTTTCATGTTTGGGTTGGCAACAGGGTAAACATATTTTATATACAACAATTATAAATTAGCACATGGTATCTGAGCTCGAGAGTGGGTTTTTTTCATTTTTTGCCAAATTTAAAATTAGAGTCAACCCTTTTCTTGTTAAAGGAAACAAAATAAACTATATCAATATTAATCACACAAAAACTATGTTAAACATTATTAAGTTCCAAAGGGGCAGCCATGTTAGTCCAGTTCAGTAAAACAAACAAAGAGTCCTGTGGCACTTAAAGACCAACAAATTTATTAATTGCATGAGCTTTCATGGGAGAAAATTCTACTTTGTCAGACACTTTGAAGAGTATGTAAAGACAAGAACTCAAAAGGTAGGAAATGCCAGAATTCAGGTTGGCTGTGCAATCTTAATTTTGTCCCCTTGCACGTATGCATTATGAGACAGTCCTTAAAGATATGATCATATACTGTGTTTTTCACGGGACTCTAGCCTTTCAGTGGAAAAATGAACAATGCTCACTAAATGAGCAACTATTCAATATTTTGGTTTATCCCCATTTTTCAGTTTTGGCCTTGTGTGTGGTATACTGCATGCTATTTAAACTCTGCTTTGAAGAATTATTAAAATCCCTGGCTCCTTGCCATCTTTTTGTTTGATTGATTTTTAATTGCATGCTCATTTGCTCTTACAAAGAAGGAAAAGAGCCAGGCTGGAATGGTATGAAACAAAAGGGAAAGGGATAAACTGGAGGTGAAAAAGGGGAGCGCTAGAGAGTGGAAGGAGTAGTGGGTAACTCAAAGAAAGGAATTCAAGTAAAGATAGCTAGTGAGAAAAAGAAGAAATCTTTGGAGGGGGGAGGGAGAATTAACACAAATGGGTCATGGCCATAGTAATAAAATATTCAAATGATATCTTTAGGCCTATCTACACTCCAAAATACTATTGTGTTTGAGCAATCAAGTTAGAGGAGCCAATGCTGGTCCAATTTAGGGATCAGCATAGACAGTACAAGTTGCATTCAGCATAATGCTATCTGACCTTGATAATACCTTGAACACAACCTGATCTACACCAACTTCTAAGTCCTGCTCAGCAACCTGTAATTAAACTCGACTTTTCTCACCACAGCCTTCAGACATGAAAACATTATGTAATGCAGACAAGCCCTGACATTACAACCTGCAGTAAGACAGGACCATCAGCTTCTGCCAGTGGGGTAACCATTATTAAATAAACTCTCTGCTCATCATGGACAAAACAGGTGTGTTTTTTAATCATGTTACTTTAGTCAAGTTAACTTATCATGATTGAAAAATCTCTATTAAGAAGGAAGCCAACACATTGAAAGTCACAGAAGCTGGTGGCACTAGAGCCCAAGGGTAGGTGTATTATGTCCAGTCAACATAGTTTTAAAGACTGTTAGCCTGAATCTTAATGGGGCTTTTCAGTCATGCTAAACTAACTTGACTGACTTAGCATACCCTATTGGCTGTCTAGATGTATCCCCTGGGGTTTCTCTAAAGGAGGAACTGAAGGGAGGCTTGGTGTGAGAACAGGAAAGATCCTCAAGGCTCCTCTCTCGTTTCAAGCCAAGACACCTAAGCATAGATACAACATCCTAGTACAATGCTCTTGAAGTTTTAGAGGCAACATGGAATTAACTCTTCTGCATGTATGATAGTTTACCCATCTTCTTTGCTCTGCAACTCTTGGTCCTAGAAGCTACCATGCAAGTTATAGTGGTGGAAGAAATACCTTTGCTTTACCTGTTAACCTGATTGATTGTTCAAAGATAAATGCACGAATTTCTCTGTTTCTCAAAGACTGAACTGTGGCACTCCCTCTTCTGAGAGGATCTCACATCATCAGGCCTCTCACCCATTCCTAGTTAGTGATCTGAAACACTGGTGAGTTTTAGGTAGATATCACAGTCTTGTCTTGCCAATAGGCACCAACTGAAATAGTTACAGTGTTCTATAATTTTAAAACCTCTCTTTTTATAATTTCACCAGTGATTTAGTGGAAAAATAATATTACTGATGTCATCCTGGAGGATAGGAGACAGCAGTGTGCTTATGTGACTGATACAGCGCAGGACATGGTGTGTCCCCTGCATTGTTGGGAACTTCAGAGCACTGTGATTCCAATACCATAGACTTTTAATGATATTTAAAGGTATTTAAACTGATTTTGGTAATGAACCATGGCTGGGCCACATACTGGCACATACCTTCCCCTTGCTCCTAAATGACTGCTGAGAATTGATGCCAGAATCAACTGCATGTCCTGTCATTTTAATTTTTTGTTTTAGACAAAAAGAGGAAAGGATTTTGATCTCTTGTTAGAAGTCTACCTTTAAATGAAGTGTACCAGGAAAAATAAACAACCATGTTATAAAAATAATAAAGCACTTTAAGGTACTGAGCCATCCGTCCCTGTCCATCTGGGAGGAAAGTCGTGCCCCCTTGTTACAGTGCTCTTGTTGGTACAGAAACTCAAAGGGGAATTAGTGTTCAGGGCAGGGTCCTGGTTCTTCCTGCAGGTCACAGGAATTTAAGCAGTCTATAGCCCTAGTCCTTCAGGCAGGGTAGGGAGAGCAAGGAAGCAGTTTATAGCCCTAGGCCTCAGGCAGAGTGTGGTAAGTAAATTGCCTACATGCCTCAGAAGCTTCACAGGCTGATTTGAAGTGAAAAAACAACAAGGAGTTGTGTGGCACTTGAAGACTAACATTTATTTTTTGCATGAGCTTTCGTGGGAGAAGATCCCACTTCCTCAGATGCTTTGAAGATGGGTGAGCTCACAGAAAGGAATGAAACTAAATGCAAGGGGGTGTAAAACATAGGATCAGGTCATAAAGTAACAGCAAATCAGAGCAGTTTACAGGCTCAAACCATGGGAAGCCTGAAGTCAAATTACCCTTTGTAATGGGAAAAGAACCCATAGTCTCGATTGAGTCCTGCTTTCACAGAATTTAGCTTGCATATTAATTCGAGTTCAGCTGTTTCTCTTTGAAGTCTTGATGTCCCAGGTACATCTCTAACGACAGTCGTTAACAAATCCATCATCGAGTGATTAGGAAGATGGAAGTGCTCAGCAACTGGTTTCTTTGTTCTTTGATTTCTGATATCAGCTCTGCGCTCATTCAGTCTCCTACGGAGCGATCGTCCTGTTTGTCCAATATATAAGGTGTTGGGGCATTTCCTGCACATGATGGCATAGACCACATTAGTAGATGAGCATGTAAATGAGCCTTTGATGGAGTAGCAGGCTTGATTAGGACCTATGATGGCTAGGTAGCTGAGGGGTCACAGGAGTCTGGCCACTCTCATTGGTCAAGGACAGTAACTGTTACCCAAATAAGCTGTAAACAACAACAGAGGCGGGCTAACTATATGTAAACTGTAAACTGCTCTGATTTGCTGTTACTTCCCATGGTTTGAGCCTGTAAACTGCTCTGATTTGCTGTTATTTTATGACCTGATCCTATGTTTTACACCCCCTTGCATTTAGTTTCATTCCTTTCTGTACATTCACCCATCTTCGAAGCATCTGAGGAAGTGGGATCTTCTCCCACGAAAGCTCATGCAAAAAATAAATCTGTTAGTCTTCAAGTGCCACACAACTCCTTGTTGTTTTTTCACTGGACTAGACTAACAAGCTATCCATTTTAAAATTGATTTGAAGTGACCACCCCAGGGTGGTGTGAAAAGGTGAGAGGGAATGCACTCCTCCAAACTCCATTGCATCCCAAACTAGGACCCTATCAATGGCAGAGCATTCTGCCACTGGGTCAGTGGGGCTCCACCCATAACTCACTGATGCAGCTGCAGGCCACAACACAACTGAACAATTGTATGGTTCCCCTGGAATCCTGTCTTCCTCTCTTCCCTGGAGAACCTGGGCCTGAGCACAGCCCTCAATCTCCTTGGAATAGATGACCAGGAGCAGTCCCATAGTTCCTCAGCATTGCAAGTGGGTGGCAGCTCCTCTAGGTCCCAGGCTGTGGGTGGCTTCCCAGTGGGGCAGTGGTCAGGCTGGTTCCACAGCACTGTTGGAGAAATGATGTCCTTTCCCTCTGGCAGCTTCCTACCAACTGTGCTAGATGGCTCACCTTTATACCTCCTGTCCTATCTCTTCACTTCCAGAGGGGTGGGCAGTTTTGCTTTGACCCCACCCACCAGGGTTGGACCATCCCACCCTGCTAAATCTAAGCGAGGCCACCTCCCCACTCCAAAGAAAGATTTTCCACATTACATATCTAGAAACGAGTAGATGTTGTATAGCTCACTGTTGGCCAGTGAATATTTGGACCCCACACACATAGACCAAGGTGAACAAAAGTATGAGGCAATGGACCAAAGAAGTGGCAAAGCAAAGAGGTATTTTCAGAAATGCCCACGTGAATTCGCAGACTGTTTCAGACTGGGTAGAGGTACCCACTAGAAGCACCACAACATATTTGAATGAGCAATTTATATCAGCTAAAGAAACTTGGATGAGCACTGTCAAAATATGGCATTTTCAGACATCCTTGGAGAGTGAGTGGTCAGACACGCAGGAGCAGGGCAGCAGCAGTGACTGGGACAGCTGAATTTGATGGGAAGATGGCAAAGGGATGGAAGTGCAGGAGGAAGCCAGACTCTGAGCACTAAAGAATAGATTGCTTAATTTCAGAAACAGTTCTACTTTGAACTGAACTCCTGAACAAGAATGCAAAACTCCTTTTGCTAGCTTGAAGTAGAATCTTCTCCAGCATTTAACAGCCTGCATGATCAGCCATTTATGCGTACAGCCACAAAGCTTTAAGGAACTCATTGGGAGCAGCATGTTACGACAAGACAGGAGTCTCTGTTAGCTTTCTCCTGCATACCTTCTTCAGTCAGCATATTTATGGACGCATTTTCTACAAAAGCTACTACAAGCTCGAGTAACACTATTAGCAGTTAATTGTTGCCAGCCTTCATCGCCCACTTGTTAAATTTTCTAACTAGACAATCTGGGCTTTGTCCCAGACTGAGCCCCATACTTGGGAGGTGCTGCCTGCTAACACCCACAAAACTAACATTTTCCTCCTGCAAGTATCTCCTCAACACTGTCCTCTGCTGAAATACCTCCAAAAAACCCAAAGATCAGCTAGGCAGGTGTCACAGCACACCCAGTGGTCTCTTATGCTGACCTATATTCTCCTCTTGTTTCCTTATACTCCACATCTATCTATATCCATCTGTTGTCTCTTGTTTTACACTTTGATTGTAAGCACTCTGGGGCAGATATCATCTTTGGTCAGTGCCTAGCACAATGAAGCCCTGATCCATGACAAATAATAACTGATTTCTAATATCAAGTGTAAGGTAGCACAATAGAATTTAAATTGGTTATACAAAACATTGAAAAGGGATTGCGGCATGTTGTGACTTATGGCATGCATCTCAATTTTATGATAGGTGTGTCATGTGAATAGAACGGATATTTTATTGCAAAATGCTATGTAGTGCTGTGACAGAACCTAACATGTGAAATGCCTTTTAGTTAATTGGCATGCCTGCCATATGCTACAAAATCTGGCACCTAGGGACGAACAGTACCTCAAAGAAAAATTATTTGGCACTGAGTGCCTATTTCCTTGACTAAAGCATTTGTCAAAGCAGCAAGAAAATCAGCAGTGAAGATGTTGTTCTTTGGATTCATTCTTGTAAATGATTAATAAAACCAGAAAAAGTAATCAGAAACTAAAGTTTCCACCAAATGAATAGAATTCCATGTGAGGCAAATAAGCAACCAAGAAAGGAATTATTATTGGGTACAGGACTGTGTCTCCTCAGGCTATGTACATGCTACAACTCAGATCAAGCCATACTGGGGATTGCATTATTAGCCCACTAAAAACAGTGGATTAGAAAGAGCACCTCGCACTGCAGTTTAGGCTTTAAGTCTTGTGGGGTGTGAGCTTGAGAGCCCAAGTTCCATCCCACACAGCAATGTCAAAACAGTGTATAAACAACTATTTTTGTGTGCCCTAATAGCACAAGTCTTTGACCCAGGCTTGAAGGCTCAGTCCCAGATCTGGAGTAGACATATCCAGAGTGATTTCTCACATCATTCTTTACCATGAAGTAGAACAGGAGCAGAAGAAAATCTGCAAATCTGACAGACAGACGCACACTTACTAATGCTGAGAGGCTGGGATTTAATTTCCTGGGTCCAAACCTGTCTCTGTAACTTTATGTAAATCAAACCTAGAACTGGAAAGACGTGTTTTCTGGATCTATTTTGCATGGGACTCAGTGTGGCAATCTCTTGTGACCACAGCTGATCTTGAAAGACTCCATCATTCAAGACAGCAGAAACATGATAAAGCTGAGTAATTTTGCAAAGTATTTGTCATTTTGAGCTGCAGTCTTCGTGGAGAAACAATGCGCAAGATTCCAGCCCTGTCCACATTCTACCTGTGGTTTGGCTTCAAACCCAAACTGTGAATAAAAGCCTCCTCAGCAGCATTCAGTTTACAGTTCTGTAGTATTTATTTTCAACGGGTTTTTCTAGGATTTAATAGCGTGAGCAGAAACTTCTTGTCTGCACGGTATCCACTTTTCTACAAAAACTAACAGGAAAATATATTAAGAATGAAGGAATAATCTCATCTGAAATGATGAGTCAATGAAACTGTATTGATAAACTTTCTGATTAAAGTATTGTTAAATGTGGGGAGGAGGGAAGGGGATGGAAAAAGCCATAGTCAGTGTAGCTCTAACACTAAGGTCATGGATCCTTTTTAAAATCTGCAGCTGCTCTTTAAATAGATGGGGCTTGTCTGCTGCGGGAGGGCTATGTCTTGAGGCAATTCAAGCCAGAGGATCTGAAGCAGCAAAAGATAACACATGGCTTCTTCTTCGAGTGCTGCTCGGATGCATTCGGTAATAGGTGTCTCCGTGCCGGAGCACCAGATTGGTCGGAAAAACTTTTGTCCTAACCTCTCAGGAGAAGGTAGGTGGCCAACACCCCCCACGCCACCCAGTGGCTATATATATGGCTGCCTCCCGACCCCTCCCCAGTTTCATTTCTTCTGCCTTGCGTGTCGGATCTGGAACGTCCGCTCCTTGCGAATGCAAGCAGCTTGTCCGTTTTCTATGAGCTTTTCGCCCGACTGGGAGCACCTTTTCATGGACATAGTTCCACCACAGGGATCCTCCACTTTCAGGACAGAACATCAGAGATCATCCATCAACATGCCAGGGTTTAAACCCTGCTCCAAGTGCAGCAAGGCCTTCCCTTGGGACGATCCCCACAGGAAGTGCCTCTGGTGCCTAGGTGAAGACCACCTGGTCTCCAGCTGTTCCCTTTGTAAGTGCTTTAAACCTTGGACAATCAAGGACAGGGAACAAAGGTGCTGTGCCCTAGCCTCTGAACAGGCTTGGCACTCTTCACCCGAGGCTTCAGGTTCCTGCTTGGCACCAAGACCTGGCTCGGCACCGGAGCTGGCCCGGCACAGTGCTTTTGGTGGCCGTAGACGAACGAGCTCGGTACTGACCCCAGTACCTCAGCACCGGCGCAGCACCTCAGCCCCTCAGCACTGCTTGAGGTGGCCTCCGGCGCCACAGTCCCAGCACAGCCCGGTACTGTTATTGCAGGGCTTGCCCCAGCACCGACCACAGTCACCTCTGGCATGGCAGGCTCGTCATAGCCCGGTACCAATGGTGCAGGGCCTGTCCCAACCAGGCAGCCCTCCCTCCCCAGTTAAGGGCTCACCACGGGCTCATTCGGGGTCACTCCCGATACCGACAACCCAGGAGGCAGTGGAGGCCGCTCGGGCACTCCTTCTGCTGCCCACACCACCTTCCCCGGCACCAGTTAGGAAGGGCAAACTGGCCTTCATATCCAAGGCCTGGGTCCATTGTGGGTGATGCTGCTCTCCCTCTCCTCAAAGCCCCACATCTTCTACTCCATTGGGCCCCAGTACCATAGAGCCATCCCTGTGGCAACATATCACCTTGTCATCGCCAGTACCGCCTCAAGAATCGGGAGGTACTTCCCCCTGCTCAAGCCCTGGGGAAGGTCCATCCAAGGGCTCTAAGAGGCCCCAGCACCACGCCTCGGCACCATCACCCTTCCACTTCTTCCCTCAAGAATGGTCCCCCTGAGAGACCCCTTCCCCCTTAACCCCGCAGCGGACACCCGGTACCACTCTGTCCCCGGTAGTGGGCTCATACACAGGCAACTTATCGGTGCACTTTGATCTGTTGCGCCGCATCACAGCCCACTTGGGGATGAAGGTCCAGTCCTCTGATCCTCCCTTGGACACCCTGTTTAAGCCAGTCTTCTCCTCAGCAGAGCCGCTTACAGTCCCTCTCCACCCAAGTGTTCGGGACCTGATGTCTTCCTGATGGCAGAACCCAGGCTCTATTGCCCCGGTGTCAGACACAGCGGGTCTTAAGTATAGGGTCCCCAAATCGGACTTCCCCTCTCTCACCGACCACCCAATCCCTCCTAGGGACGTGGTACAGATGGCACTAGGCTCGGGTGAGCCTTCTAGCAACCCCCTCCCTGCTTCGGGGGAAGCTAGGGAATTGGATCTCTTGGGATGTAAGGTCTACTCCTCTTCGGCCTTCTAACTATGGGTTGCAAATAATCAGCCCCTAACCAGCAAATATATGCTGGATGTGTGGGAATCGGTTGCAAAATTTAGACATTTGCTCCCACCAGAGGCCAAAGAAGAGTATGATGCATTCCTGGAGGAGGGAAGAATAATTTCTCAGGATCTCCTCCTCTCAGCCAGGGATGCGGTAGATACAGCAGCCCGCACCATGGCCTTGGCTGTGACCATCTCTCGAGTGGCCTGGTTTAGGGAGGCCAGGGTGTCCCCCCACCCCCGTGCAGCAGGTGGCACTCGATCTGCCCTTTGGGGGTGATGCTTTATCCCCCCCCCCAGACCCTAACTGTAGTGGGTACCACACAGGATCCTAGGGGAGAGGTAAAATACCTTGGTCTCCTCCCATCGGGACCCTTTCCTTGCCCCACATAAACCACATGGGGTGGAAAACCACTCCTCCCACTCTCTCCCAGATGAGCCCAGGGCAGAGACTCAGCCCCTCTCTACCGTCCCCTCAGTTCAAATCTGGGGGCTCTCTGGAGCTCTTTTCCTCCCTTCCCTCCTCTGCAATTGATTGCCCACCTTGATTCCCATAACATCCGGGCCATGGACATGGCTTCAGTTCACCATCAGAGAAGGTGGATAATGCCCCTTTCCTTCCCTTCCTTTAGTGACAGAATGGGGAGCTTCCTAGGGCTGTCCCCGCCCCCCCCCACCTTGTGTCAATATCATGAACAGTTGTGAGCCAGTCTTTAGCCTTACTCCTCCGATCTTATAAGAGGCACGGCCCATGTAACAAAAGCCCCTCTCAGTTATCAAGGCCTACCCAAACTGTGGCCCATTGCCCAGACAATTCTCAGCCATTGCTACTCTTGGGACTGTTACTGGAGGAAAAAGAATAAGAAAGCCCCCCACCCTTCAGGTACTTTCTTGACCAATGATTCCTTCTGCTCTCATAAGCGTTAAGGGCAGCCTTCGCTAAAGCTGAAGGACGCATCACATAGTAGCTCTAGCCATGACTACAGACACTCTCAGTATGCGTGGACATGTGCCAAACTGGATGTGCGAGCCCCCACCCCCTGCCTGCCTGCTGCCTGCCCTACATCAGGTAAGATCTACTTCCACACCCAGAATGGGGAGGGATGCCTTGGGCATCTCCCCACCCCAACAAAACTGGTCGGTACACGCGGTTAAGTCAGTCTTGCTAGGTCCTCAGCCATCTCTACGGTATTGTAAACCCTTCTCTACCCCACCCATTAGGCGGGAATATGATACTCGGTACACTCTACCACATGAGGTTCTATGCCTGAGGGGAGGCCAAGGCAGAGCTGTTCACAAACCCCTAACTTGCTTCTCACCCCCCCCCAAGGGGAGGGGGAAGACAACCGATGGTAAACAACAGCTTTTCCTGCTTCTTCAGGATGGCCTCATATCTAACCAGGATACCCCTGATTGGTAGTCCCTATCTAGGCCCTACCCTACCAGAAAAGTGGTGGTGATACTGTCCTTACCCCCCACCCCGCCCCCGGAAGTAACAGTTTCTATATGCCTGACCTGGAATCAACCAGGTCAGTAGGGCCCATGGGAGAAGAGACAATACCTCTTCCCCAACCACGTGGACAGAAGTGGAAGGAAACTCATCTTAGGCCTCCCAAAATAACTTTTAGCCAGCCCATGGTGCTAGCTCTTGACAGACTTCATGCGCATCACTGGGTTCCACACATGGCTGTCACCCAACTGAAGTATACGTAGATAGCTCACCCTAGGATGCCTTGGTACTATGATCATCCAGATCTGGGCCCGGGACACTACTACCTAGGCATTCTACGAACATATTATGCCTTCCTTTGCGGGACCTGAGGCCAAAAACTGTTGGGTAGTCTCTACATGATACCCTCACCGTAGGCAATAGCTAAGGGCTGTTGTTTTCCTCGGCTTACTTGAGGGAGCTCAAGTTGACAAAAAAAAACAAACCAAAAACAACCCCCAATTTCCAATCTGCACGGAAACTCAGAAATTTGTTTTTCCCCTTGGTGGAATACTATCCTCGATAAGATCGCATGATAGGGATAAGCCGCCCTTGTTGGATTTTCTAAAATCCAAGATACTCCTGAAGAACCGCAGTTTACACTCTGGGAGTATCATATTTCTCAGGTGGTCTTGGGAGGAGACCATTCACTCCTCCTATAACCTATAGCATTTGGAAGGGTAGTCCTTCTCCTAACGAGTCCTTAACTCCGGCACACACATAGGTGCAGTGTAGTTGGGGGCGGATATCACTCCTGGCAGTGCCTCCAGGCACACAAAGTTTTAAATCACTGTAATTCTAACCCCATAGGCCTTCCAGTCGTAACAACTAAGTGGCCAATTGGTGGCACTGCATTTCTGTTGCCCTTGTTCCCCACCTCCCCCTCGCTCTCCAGGCAGTCTTCGTGGTGTGGGAATCCTAAGGTGGAACATAGGGGTCAAGAAGAGGGTCCTTTCCCGTGAGTCTTCATAAAATACCAAGGTCAACAGCACTTCCTAAGGCCACCATGCCGCCTTACAGGCACCTAGTGGTTTGAAATGTTCCTTCTGAACAGTAGCCTTCTGGGTTCTTACACTGTACACTGCTGGAGGCTTGCATTGCATCCTCCTGGCCCAGGGACATCTTGACCAATATGCCATGTGCCGCTGATTGCACCACCCCTGGCTTTTTTCTTTTCTCATTAACCAGCACAAAGTGTCTTCCCTTAGACCAGGGGTACTCAAACGGCGGCCCGCGGTCCACAATCCGGACCGCAAAGACATTTCTGGTGGACCGCGGGCCACCTATTTGCATGAAAAATCCGAACCTGAAGCAATGTTCCCTCTAAGGCCGTTTGAGTACCCCTGCGACAGCTGAGCAACTCCTGTTGCTCGCTGCGCTCCCCCCCCCCACAGAGCCTGCTGTGCAGCTGCCCCCCCACTCCTGACATCACCCCCCGCTCCCAGCATCGCCGCCCCTGCTCCTGACATCAACCCCCGCTCCCGGCAACAGCCCTCCGCTCCTACTCCCATTCCCCCCCGCTCTCACTCGCCCCCCCCGCTCCTGGCATCGCTGCCCCCGCTCCTGACATCACCCCCCCGCTCCCGGCAGCAGCCCCCCTGCTCCCACTCGCCTACCCTAGTTGCTTGTGGACCCCGATGAATGGTGGAAGGCTGAATGTGGACCGGCTCGGAAAAAGTTTGAGTACCCCTGCCTTAGACCCTTCTAGCCTGAATTCAGTACTCCTTGTTCCTTTGCGCTTTTCTGGGTATTTCAAATTTTTACACCCTTCAGGCATGTGCCTTTGGGCCTTGACGTGGCCAGTTGGAGGGATAATGTTTATCCCTTCTATTGTTATCTGCGTAGGCTGCAGCCATCTTGGCCAGCCTCATAACCCTATGACTTCCAATGCTCTCTCATAAGTTCACGCTGAAGTGTTCTATGGCCAGACATTAACCCTTTGGCCCTCATACCTTGAGCTATACCCTACAGGTAGAGCAACCAAACACATTTTCTCCACGTTAGTCAAGTTGCATTGATTCAACTCTGGTTTAAGGTGACCTTAGTCTGTCCAGCGCGCACACGCTTTGCCTCGGCTGGATTGGACCTACCCCCTGCTTTAGGTTGGGCCCACAGCTGTCGGTTCTCCATTGCCAGGCCAGGAGCCCTAGTTGGTCTCTTGGCTCCTGTTAGAACCTTGTTCGCTGGGCTTCTTCCTATTTGGGGTGTTTTTGCTGTGCTGAATGCAGAAGAGCCAGCTCCACCTGCCATCCATCAGCATGGTTAGTAGTCACCTATTACTGAATGCATCCGAGCAGCGCTCAAAGAAGAACGGTGGGTTACTCACCAGTAACCGTCCTTCTTCGAGATGGGCTGCTCGGATCCATTCAGGTCCCTACTCTCAATCCCCGCATCTGGAGTTGGTGACTCCTAGGAACTGGGGAAGGGTCGGGAGGCAGCCGTATATATAGCCACTCGGTGGCGTGGGGGGTGGTGGTGGTGGCCGCCTATCCTTTCCTGACAGGCTAGGACAAAAGTTTTTCCGACCAATCCAGCGCTCCGGCATGGAGACACCTATTACCGAATGGATCCGAGCAGCGCATCTCGAAGAAGGACGGTTACTGGTGAGTAACCCACCGTTTCTCATGGAGACAGAAGTTTTCTTGTTAGTTGTTTCCCTTTGTCTAAAATAAAAATAATTTAGCCTGAATGCCTGACTCATATGTACTCTACAGCATTTTACACTGCTCTAACAGTAATATAAAAGAGGTAGTAAACTGGACACGCAGTTCCCCTTTCCATTACCAGGGTGGTGGAAAAGGGGATTTAGTGTACATGAGAATCAGGCCCAGAAAGTACCTGTCTATGTTGGGTTTAGTGGCTTTGCAAAGCAAGAATAAAGTGGTAGCTGAATACCAGCAAATTGGAATAGTAACCTTTTACACCATTGGTTTTCAAACCTTCTTTCTTGGAACTCAGTTAAAAACATATCATTTATTCCCGTGACCCAATATTTACATCTTTTAGCAATGGATTCCAGTCTTTCAGTGATTTGAAAAACCACTGTTTTACACCATCAGTCAAGAGAATCAGTTCCTTAGTGTATAGAAAATGTAACAAGCGACTGGAGCAGGGAATCTCCCTATGGAGATTAAGTTTTCATTCAATCTCTTGTAGCAGTTTCCTAAAACAGTCTTGTACATGTTCTTCTTTTATATGCTGTTTACTGAAAGCATCAGGTCACTGCTGTGTTCTGAATATAACTACACTTTTCCGCCATAGCAAAACTCACTGCTACACTGCTCACTATTACTCCTCCTTATATTTTACTAAAGACAAGTCTTCTATATTTCTTTATTAAATACTAAGTCTGAAGTTTTAAGGATAAAAATCTATTAATTGAAATTAACAAAACAGGGGTGATGAACCAAAATAAAGATAAATCTAAAGCAAACACTTTCCAGTACAAAAGTATTAGTAATAAATGCTAGCAGGCTGATTCTCCATTACCTTGCATCTTATGCTGTGATTTTCACTTGTATGGAGTGGATGTGAAATCAGAATTCTCCACTCACTAACACAGGGCTTCCATTTTACACTGGAGTAAATGTAGAGCTGAGCTAAATGACAATAGGATGAATCCTTGATTTTGCCACTGTGGTCAAAGAAGTGGATGTTTGGCTCTCTATAGTTCTCATTACCAAAACCCCTGCTTACTAGAAAAATTGTACGTAGAAGCACCAGACATGACATGCTATTTAGCAGTAGATATTAGCAATACACACAAACCTCATATTTCTAAAATCTAATTGTTTATTAGATTAAGCCATGTGTTTACTTCTAGGACCTCAAGTGCATGTCATGCGTCTCATGTGCGCTTGATTTTTAATGATATCCTGAATAATTCATTAGAAAAACCTCTTTATTTTCTTTACTCTAGCTTAATTAGCCTCTTGATGCTGTTAGTATGTCCCAAGACCCTGCCATAAAAGCTTATGCATTGTCTATTTGCATGCAACACTCCCAGGAAGACTCTTGTGTCCAGGCACTAAGAAGTTGATAGCTGAGCTTGAACTTAATACCATATATGTTTTCAACAAATAATATTTGATTCGTCCCTTCATGTAATGGTATATTCCTGTGAAGTTACAGTATTTATCAGCCAGTTGAGAATAGCCAGAGTGCAGTAGTGCCCCTCTTATCATGCTAAGGCAGGGTAGTGACATTGGAATCTACTATGTCAGGGCTACATTGGCTGGGGAGTTCCCCACTCTGGGAAGATCTCTGGCTGGGCCGATTCAGCTGTTTACTGATGCAGATTGCCTTGAAGATCCCAGAGAAACAGCAGATATATAACCTTCTGTCCAGAATACTCCACCACAATGAGGCAATATAATATGATACTTAGCCTAAATGATCAGGCAACAAAGTTAGGCAAAGCAGTTACAATTACTGTATTATAAAGAATCCTATGGTAAAATAGGGAACCAGAAGTGCCAAAGCAGCAAATTTTTGCTAGAAAGAACACAGAGCTGAGCAAAGCACAGCCCTCTCCTCCCCCTCCCCCACTCCAGTTTACTTGGATTACATGGACTTCTAACGTACTAGGTTGCTTAATACCTTTTTACTAAATAATCTCGTTATGTCCAACCCTGAACGCATACACTGTGTTATTTCCATGTTGATGGTCACCTTGTTATGGGATATACTTGGCAAAGAGAGTTCATCTTGCAAAATCAAAAGCAATAAACTGTCAAAAATAAAAGGACCTAAGTGGCCAAAAACATGTCCAGAGATTAGCATGGGCTGCATACAACTGGATGGCCTTTGTGTTTTGTTATCTAGACAGCTACAGCTCAGAAAAGTCTGATGGTGCATTATCAACCATGAATTAATGCCAGGCTGCTCCAGGGAGGAGCCTAGAGGCTCTAGAGTATTGTTTACAGTTTTGGGAACCAATCCTGCAATCAGAGTCTGTGTGGTCATATCCTTGCACATTTGATGATCTGGTTACATGATCAAATCCTTAATGGACACATATTCTGACCTGTCCATGATTCCTCATGGTCCTATCTCACCTTGATTATCCTTACTAGGATCATGAATAACCTGCAGAGGTGAAACTGTGCACCTGGAGCATAGGTGCAAAATTAACATTGCTTTTCTAAACATAGGTACCTGAGTGAGCAAATGAATTGGAGGGCTCAAGTAATCTCTCTTCTTCCACGTCTACATGGGTGCTAGGTGTAATCTCAGTCCTGGTGTTTTCTGAACACAAGAATCAGAGGGGTTCTAGTACTGGTCATGGCATCAGAACTGTTTACATCGGGGGAGTACTTTCAAAGGGTACAGCGGGACCTGGGCAGCTCCAGTGCTTCAAAAACCATTGTGCTTGTTTGAAGCATAATGGTTCTAGGTGCTCCCCATGGGGAGGTGCACAGCCACAGTCCTTGCTTCTGACCGCTTAGGAACAGCAGTTCAGCCCTTATTGTGCACCCATTTGGGAGGCAGAAGTAAATGAGCTCTAGAATTTGGTCCTGTGTTTTACAATTATGAGTCAGATTTTCAGCTGCTGTTGTAGAGCTCTGCCACTTGATACCAGCTTAGCAGCTGATCCAAAGTTTCTGTTTCTGGTTTCCCATCCATTTGCCACAGAGGATCCATCTTCTAGGTTGCTCCCAGGAGTACCCTTCAGTGAATTCACAGTTGATAATGCATCATCAGACTTTACTGAGATATAGCTGTCTAGATAAAAAAACACAAAGGCCATCCAGCTGTATGTAGTAAATGCACAGAATCATAGCTTCAAGTGGTCTATATTGTCAAAGTCCATTGTTCTGTGGATTTATACTGCCTGATGGTCTGGCATACAGTCTGTAATACTCAACTTTTTTTTTCCTTATTCCTTTTCTAAACAATAACAGCAGTAGTGGGGCTTTTCATTAAAATACATGTTTATAAAATAAATATGACAGCGATTTTCAGCATTAAGGAAACAGAAACACAGAACCTCAAAGGTGAAGTTATGTTTACAGGCACATCAGTAACTGTCTTTATCTCACCCTTCAGAAATGTTAGAGTTTAAAAAACAAACAAACAGATTTTAGAAACTCAGAAGATTTAAAGTAAAAGGGATACTACCAATATGAAATGCTACATTTCCATTTGAATATGTTTACCTGTTGTTTTTTATAATGTATTCAATAAGCCTTGCAATTACTGTAACTGATCAGAGTAAAGGAAAAAAAAATCTATATTTTTTCTGTTACCATGTTTATGCATTTGGTAGCACCTTGTGCACAAGCCATTTGACTGCTTTGTTAATAGAACACACACCTTCCTGGAACCGGCGCAAAAGGGCAGGCATAGCAGCAGCAAACTTGAAAGGATGTGTCTTCACTGCAGTTAAATGGGGTGATCGGCACTCAGGTCTGAGCACCTGTGTTAACCTGCTCAGATGGAATGAGCCACATCACAAAGCCAGTCCCAATTTATTGTATATTCCTTGTGCTGCACTATGTGCATTTCTAGGACTTCTGGGGGACACCTCATAGCTTTTTGTGCTCCAGTAAGCTGAGATACTCTATAATTCTTCTTTCCCAGTGAATTGTGAGAGAACTTGTCTATTCTTCTGGTCACATGGGGGAGAATCGTGAGACAACTTTGGAGGACTATCAACACACAAGTGGTTTAGCCTGAGTCATTGCAAAGTGGCATCCAAGCTCTGACCCATATCCCAAGCTAGGCCAACTGATTTAGATTTAAAGCACCACCAAATCCGGTGAGAAGGTTTTGTGTGTAGATAAGAGGGGATGTTTCGGGGCAACATACAAGTAAGAGACAAAATGAGCAGTCCAGTGAAGATAGACCCTCGAAATGAAGCAGCAGCAGACAAAAGAAAGAATTATTTGCAAATTCTGTTGCATTGCTTCAGGACTAAACAGGGACACTGGATTTTCCTCTCTCTACAACAGGTGATTTGACCTCATCTTCCTCTGTATGCTGTTCTCCAGTGTCTGAATCTTTACAACTGTTTTGATTTGCTGTTACAATGTGACCTGTTCTCATGACTTACACTCCCCTGCAGCAGTGCCCTTGGCCCAGAAAAAGCCTCACAGCTCACATGCTGGAACACAGGGATCACGTGCTTTAAGTACCCCGACACTGCAGTCACCACCACAGTGGACCCCGGGCTCTGGCACTGGGACTTGGGGCTTGAGCACTGTCAGCCTGGCACCAGCGATGCCCCTGCTTCCCTGCACTTATTTCCTCCCATTCTGTAAGTACCCCATCTTCAAGTCATTTGACGGAGTGGGAGTTTCTCCCATGAAAGCTGATGCAATAAATAAATTTGTTAGTCTTTAAATGCCACAGGACTCCTTGTTTGTTTTATAGAAAGAAAGAGGGAGACTGAACATGTCTGCTGGTACTGTTCATGGTGCTCATAAAAACAAAACAGAACCACCAAAAAACCTCTTAAACCAACAAAAAAAACCCCACACACCTTGAAACATCAACAGGGGGAGCAGAAGAATCTTTATAACACTTATTAAAAAATAAAGATATACTATTAAAAGAGTGCTTGATCAAAAGTTATTTGTTTTAAATTAATCAATTTTTTAAAAAGTCACATGGATAGTGTCCTTTTAAGGCTAAACCTCTAAGAAACCCACACTTTTGAAAGTCTGGACATTCATTTAATTTAACTAGAAATGTTGGGCTGGAAGGCTATGGCTACATCTGCTTTTTTAGTTCGAACCTGCTAGCCCTAGTTTGAAATCACTTTTTAGTTTGAACGCGGACACATGGCCAGTTCAAACTAATGGCTTAGTTTGAACTTTTTTAGTTAGAACTGGCCATTAGTCCTCACCTACATCGTGCTTCGTTCAGACTAACCAGGCAAACTTATTAGTTCAGACTAAGCTTTGGCTAGTCCAAACTAAGAAATTTTTTAGTTCAGACTACTCAATGGCTAGTGTAGACCTAGACCGAAGTCAAGACTAATTGGTTAGTGTAGACAAGGCTGAAGGGACCTCAAGAAGTCGTCAAATCTAGCCCCCTTCACTGAGGAAGGGCCAAGTAAACCTCGACCTTTCCTTATAGGAGTTCGTCCAACCTGTTCTTAAAAATATCCAATGATGGGGATTCCACAACCTCCCCTGGAAGACTGTTTTAGAACATACTTACATTGATTGAATTTTTTTTCCTCATATATAAACTAAATATCTTACTACATATTAAACTCATTACTTTTCGTCCTACCTTCAGTGGACATGGAGAACAATCTATCACCATCCTTTTTATAACAGTCAGTGTTTAATTTAAAATGAAAGAGGTGTTGGGCTCAAGCAACTTTTTTCCTTTCAGAACTGATGTGGCAAGACTGTCAAGCCTAGAGGTGCTGGGCCTCAACCCTCACAAGCTGTGGCACAAATTAAGCACTGACAGCAGTCCTTAACATATCTGAAGATTTATCAGGTTCATTCTCAGTCTTCTTTTCTCCAAATTAAACAGGCCTATTTTTTAATCTTTTCTCATAGGTCAGGTTTTCCAAACCTTTGGTCATTTTTATTGCTTTCCTCCAGAGTCTTCAATTTATTCTCATCTTTCCTAAAGTGTGGTACCCAGAACTGGACACAATAGTCCAGCTGAGGGGTCACCAGTGCAGAACATAGCAGGACAATTACTCCCAGGCCTTACATACAACATTCTTACTAATATACCCTAAAATGATATTTGTCTGTTTTGCAACTGTATCGCATTGCAGACCCCATATTCAATTTGTGCTCACCTATACCACCCAGATCCTTTCCAGCAGTAGTATCACTTAGCCAGTTCTTTTTCATTTTGATTTCTCTTTCCTAGGTGCGGTGCTTTGCCACTTATCTTTAGTGAATTTTGTCTTCTTGATTTCATACCAATTCTCTAATTTCTTGAGGTAATTTTAAACCTATATCTGATCCTGTAGTGATGCCCTCAGAAATGCATGGCATCTTCTGCATCTGTAACAGTTACATTTTACCACTGACCACAGAAAATGGAATGCCTTAATTTTAATTTCATGTGGCTTATAGTCTTCTTTATAATCATCCACAGTACTCATAAGATTTTTACAATTTCATGATTAGACAAATTACATAAGGAAGAAGCCTACAACATTCTGTGGGGACCTACCTGAACTTTAACAATAAGTTTCAATATGCTTAAGCTTTTGGATAGCTTGTAAGTTTAACTATAACTCTGAATTTCATAATTCCATAACCTTAATTTCACTTTAACAGAAATTTATGTGTAGATCAGCTACTTCACCAGGGTGTTTCTTGTCCACATGCACAGACTGACTTCCTGTAATTGAAAAAAGTATATGGACACAGGGTTGGTCTTACCGTAAAGGCCACCTAGGCAGTCGCCTAGGGTTCCAGACTTTAGGGACCACCAGGGGCTGCCGGGCTGGGGACAGCGAAGCTATTGTAAATTTCCTACCCTGCTGCACACAGTCATGTAGCTTGGCTAGGTGCAGCAAGCAAGGGGGGAAATTGAAAACAGCTGTTTCAGTTCACACTGCTTCTCTGCTCCCCACTCCAAAAAAGGTAAGTACTGGGTGCAGGTGGCAGGGAGAAGTGGGATAAGCTTGGGGTGAGGCTGGGAGAAGTGAGAGGGAGGGTGGGCACAGGCTGCTCTGCCCCTCTGCCAGCCTGGCCAAGCCCACTGTTGGCGGGCCCCAGCCCGGCCTGGCCTGCCACATGGCCAGCCCTCCCCACAAGCTCAGGGCCCAGCCCAGCCCACTTTTTTGGCTGGCTCTGCCCACCCCTTGGCCTGTTGGATTGGGCCCCAGCAGGCGGCTTGACCCGGCGCACTAGCTTGGGGCTCAGCTGGCACAGGGCCTAGCTTGCTCTTCAGCCTGCTTGGCCCCACTGCTAGGGGGATGGGGTGGGCTGATCTGCCTGGCACTTGCCCTGCTAATTTGGGCCCCACCCCATCTCCACCCTGCTCAGGGGCTCAGCCCAGCCTGACAGCTCAGGGACTTGGCTGGCTTCACTAGGGGGCTCAGCCTGTCCTGGCTGGCCTGCCTCCATGCTTCGGCCGGCTCAGCCCACTGGTGGGGGTGGAGGGTTGCTCTGCCCACTGATCGTCCAGCCACTCTGGAGGAGGTGGTCAGTCTGCCATCTTGGGGGGCCCTGCCAGCCCAGACCCCACTCAGCTGGCTTTGTGTGGGGGACAGCTTGACCCAGCCCACCTCTGGGGGACTGGGGTGAGGGGGCACCAAAATCACAATTTGCCTAGTGTGCCAAAAAACCTTGGGCTGGCCCTGTATGGATATTGCTAAACCTCCGCGCTTATGGCCTTCACTTTCTATGTTTTCAAAAGATAAACAGATGTAGTGATGTAGGAACTGATGACTGATCCAAAACTCACTGAAGTCAATGGAAGTCTTTCTTGACTTCACTGGGCTTTAAATTTATAATAAAAAGATGCCTTTCCAAAGTTCTTGGCACCATAACACATAATACAATAGAGAAGATCCTCAAGGGGTCAGCAGCCTTTGCTAACCTCAGTGCCAGTCCCTCTTCCCCAGCCTTCAGTCAGTGCTGGCAGTCCCGCCACTGAAAAAAAGCAATTACTACCTGATAGTTCAGTGGCAGCCGAGGCTGGGAGTTCCCAGGCATGCCTCAGAAAGAAGCCAGTCTTGAATTTTTATTGTACATGTATCACAGTATGAAGCAGCAATTTTATATCCATGACTTCTATGCAACTTTTATCTCACAGCTAGCTTGAATAGCCATAATATGAATAAAGTGAGTGATTGCCCAACCCATAAAAATAGTGTTGGCATTTACAATGTCTTGCATATTTTCTCAGTTTATATGAATTCTTCCTGTTAGCCCCTGTACACCGTAATGGACATCCTTCATAGTGATTGCAACACTGTCCCTCCAACACTAGATTGGCACAGCAATAGCAGGTTACCATCATCTCCTGAGAGAACTGCTTTTCAGTGGTTGAGCACTCAGGTGGAATCACAGCGCTCCAGAAATTTATCCAGAATAGCAATCAATTTGTTGAACTTGTTTATCTCTCACCCTCAGCTTTGAAAATTCTACCAAACTCTGGAAAGATCAAAATTGAGGAAGGACATTCTCTGCTGTGCAACCAGATTGCCACTTTGAAAATTCCCTGCATGATCATTGTCTGGTGTAGATTAACCAAACCTTTTCATTGCCATGCCAGAAAAAACCTATGAGACTGTTCTAATACTTTAGCTGCCCCCACATCATTTGCAATAGATGAGGGCTTCTAAGAGAGAAGTAGGAGGCTCAAGCAATTCCCAGAGTCACATGTAACTTCAAAGGTCCTGAAAGCACTGAAGAAATTTTAAAAAGAAAACCCATTTCCAAAGATGTTGAAGAAAATGTGCACACCTGAAATAAGTAGTTTTCCTAATAACCTGAAAGTTGTCAGGAAAAAGTTCATTGCCCCTTGCTACAACTTTCACATTTGTGTAAGAAAGTCTTGACATGTGTCATGAAATTATGGAACAGTTCAGCAAGTTGGCACTTTTATTTATTTAGGAATGTGAACAAGTATATTAGAAAAGGGTGATGGATTATGGATGAACAAATATAAAATATTTGTACTGCTATAATGCCTTCCAGTCCAGGACTTCAGTTCACTCTGCAACTGTTCATGAACTAAGCTGCAACAACAGCTCAGTGAGGTAGGGAAATATTATTATTCATTTTACATATGGGGACACAGAGATACAGAGAGGTTAAGAAACTTGTCTACAGTCCATTGCAGCTGCAGTCAGACAGCTCAGGGTAGAACCTGGGTTTCCCAGTTTTGTAAGCTAATTGTCCTCACAGAAAGGTGCCCAGGGCTCAGACCCTCTTTTGGCAACCCTAATTTGAATGGACCGTATTGCAGTGCACTGACACCTTACAGGTGTCTAACCTTATTAGAAATGTAAATGATCCAATCAGCTTCTTACAAAAGATTATACAGTTACCCCATTATCTTTACTAACATTCTTCTCTCTTTCTTGGTCCACATCAAACATAACTGACCTATTAAAGATGTGTGACAGCTGGACATCAACTGTTCCTACTGGCAGCCTTTCACAGTTTGCTGGTCTAGCATCATTCTGCTCTTACTGCATAATTATTTTGTGAAAGCTTCAAGGACCCAGGGTGTCAGAACCAGAAAATTACAAATGCAAATACAAACTAAGATAAGAAAATTGTAACATAAATAGCTATAGATTTTCTAGTGTCTCCAAGGATAAATATATGCCAGTCTCCAGGAGTCACCATATTATGTGTGTATGTGGGACAGAGTTATAAATTTGGCTGAATGCCTCCTGATATAGATAAATGACTAGGCTGTGTCTATTGTGGTCTGCAATAATTAAGGCCTACTTTTTTGTTTGTGACAAAATTTACAGAGAATTTAAAGGTTAAACAATCTCTTGTAGTTTTCTTCTCATAACTGTGGACAACTCAGATGTCTAAAAAAAATGCCTGAGGATGAAGCATGTAGTGGCAGTTATTCACTGTTAATTATTTTATCCTTTCTTAAGATCCTCTTATGTAACTGCTTTGTTATGCAATTAAACAGATGCTGGTTGCCACATGTCACACAGGGTGCAAGGAAGCCTGGTCATACCTTAGATAAGCTGTGGAATTTTTCTGGGTTACAGTCGTGGTCAGTCATACCAGTTAATGGTTATGAGTGAACTGGGACTCATATTCGAGGTGCAAGATCTTAGTTCAGAAGTTCCTTATAAGTAACCCACACAAGTGCCCCCATTTCCTGAGCATCTGTAGTTCACAAGAGCTGCAAACCCCTCAGTTTTCCCTGCAAAGGCCTCTTGCTTCCTTTCTACACAGTCAAAAATATAATAAACTATCTACATTTTGCAACATACTAGAGGTGTTAAACTGAAGCTGCATGGGGGCTCTTTTGGCTTTCAAATTATCTGTATTTCAAAATATTTTGGAACATATTCTAGAAATTAAGAGAGAAATTAATTTCATCTCTCAGTCCAAAGTTTTTTAGATATTCTCTCTTCTTTAAGTTCAAATTCAGCTCAGCATTTACTATGGAGTTGCAATTGGCTATGTTTACACTATAAAAGCTAAGCTGACTTTATTAAGTCAACTTAATAAAGTCTACTTAAAGTCAACTTAGTGAGTCCCCACTGCATTAAGTTGATCCTATAAAGTTGACTTAAGCCAGGGGACCCATTTAAAGTAGACTTAATAAAATCAACTTTAAATGGGTCCCCTGGCTTAAGTTGACTTTATAAAGTTGACTTACAGGGCCACACTGCACTAAGTCGACTTTAATGGGCACATTGTGTTAAGTTGACTTAATAAAGTCACCTTAACCCCAAAGTCAACTTTAAGGACAGGAGTTAAGTTGACTTAAGGAAGCCCTTAAGTTGACTTAATCACCTCCAAATGTGGACAGGGCTTTGCTTAAGTTGACTTAAGCCCACAGTGTAGACATAACCATTGATGTCTCCATAACACAGGTAATAGCTGTAAATTATATTGCAACATTAATTCTATTAATGGCTCTGGTGGCTTTGAAGTAACCATCAGAGTGATGTTTGTCTGTATTCCGGATCCTTCTGGAAATGGATGAAAATTACTGTATCAGGGGTCTCTGATACTGCAAACAACAAGGTTTTTCTGTTGGCCCAGGAAGGGATAGATGGAGTTGTTCTACTCTTTTATCTTTGAGAGGAATCAAAGGACAGTACAGAAAGATTGCTTAGCTGTCTATGTTCCAAAGGGGTAGCCGTATTAGTTTAGTTCAGCAAAACAAACAAGGAATTTGGTGGCACTTTTAAAGACTAACAAATTTATTTATGACATCTAAATGCATTTTTGTGAGCCTACTGCACAGCTTTATTTTGCTATCCCTCCTGTTCAAACCTATATCTGAGACCATTAGGAGAGAGAATGAGGGAATACTGGCTGTGATGCTTTCACTATACAAGTAACCACCAACTCTCTCTCTCCCTCTCAGACTGAAATTGTTATTGGGTTGAGTAAAGCTGTTAATTTGAAGGAATCGTGCAACTTTTTATTTCTCATATTCACATGATAGGTAACTGTAGGCTTCTTGCTTGCTTCTGGATATACAGATAGCAGCACTGATGAATAGCCCTTCCCACGATCTGCAATTCACCAGAAGGTTGTCTTCTTGAAGTTGGATTGTTGCAATATAGTCTATGTAGATTGCACCAGAAGACCACTTGAAAAGTTCAGGCTATCAGAATGCATTCCATTAAGTGGAGTCCCTTGCAGACAACCCATTACACCTATGGGATGTGATTTGCACTGGCTGTCAGTTTGTTTCTGGATGTAATTTAAAGTGTTGGTTTTAAAACATGAACTCTTTTGAGGCCCTGGTTTGCATGTATCAGAGACTATTCCTCTTATTGTGTGATACCAGAGCAGTTGAGGTGCTAATAGATAGCTTTTTCCAGTGAGCTATGGCACATACTCTCCGCACTAACACACCAGAGCGTGAATTTCTTGACTTTCAATTTATATTGTAAAATTTATTTGTAGAGCTGGCCAAGAACTTCCTGTCTTTTTTTTCTTTTTGGTCAGAAAATGCCAGTTTGTTGAAACAAACTTTTCACAGTAATGTATTGTTTCAAAAAACAATAACAAAACAAACAAACAAACCTTTTACTGGGAAGGACTGTCAGGCCCAGGACAGAATTTCCTGGTCAAAACTGGAGAGCCAAACACGTACACCAAGGTAAGCTGCCCAGAACAGCCAGTAACTCAGATTCCCAGGACCCAGACGCATGCCTTAATCACTGAGCTATTTGTTATTTGGGGAATGGGGGAAGGTCTTTCATCCCCTCTGATTTTGACCCAAAATTCCATCCTGGACCTGAAGAACCTTTCCTGCAAAAGCTTCATCCAAACCGACAGAGCACTTTTTGTGATATGGAGCAGGGAGTTGAACCCTATCTCCCATATCCTTGCTGAGTCCCCTAAATGCTGGTCTATACCATCAGTCTGTTTCTGTCCCAATGCCTAATTAATTAGCTATACAAAGTGAGACAGCTGCAAAAGGAGAGATAGAAAGACTGACTATAAATCAGGTTTGGTGCAATGGGAGGGGTGGTGAGCAAAGGCTATCACAAGGTTTTAAAGAGCAGAACACATGTTTTTGAGTGTGGTCTATAAAATGTCTGTTGGTATGCCTGCCTATTTATTTTTTTTCAAAGACCTTGTTTATTGGGAAATAAATATAAGAGGCACAGAATTATAACACTGTAGTTGTTTTTAGCAAAACTCTCTTTCATTACACTACTGGTATCATGTATACTTGACTTCAAAGTCAAGAGAGTACCAAAGTCCATTTGCCTTTGAAGTGTTCCCAGAAGCTACTCTTGGTAAAGAGAATCTGGTGTTTTTTAAGAAATAAAAATCTAGTTACAGCTAGCCTAACTCTCATCTTCACATGCCAAGCTGCGAGACTTACAGGCTATATTTGAAGGGGGGGGGCTACTTCTTTTCCCTCTAAGAGAAGCTACATCTCCTTCTGAAGGTAGTTCAAAGGCATATTGGCTGTTAAGTGCTGGTTTCAGTTGACAGTGGAAAGCTTAGGATCCCAAAGGGTCTATCATTTCATGTAATTAAAAAGAATCAGATTAAATAGAATTGCACGCATACACAGAGTCAAAGTAAAGAATAAATAATCTAGAATTTAACAAACAAGTGGCAGTCTATATTGTAGGTGTTTTGAACTAAACTATAAAACTTCATATGAGTTTATATTCTAGCCTTGATTATGTAAACAAATCCGCTTAACTATACACATTAATTACATTGGGACTGCTCACACGGCATAAAGTTAAGTACCTGAGTGACTCTTCACAAGCATGGGAATGAGGATGATTAAAATCCAATATAAAGAATACCACCACTGTTAAATTCTATAGGCTTTTACTGTAATTGATATGGAATCCCAATACGATTACCTACAGCCTTATTGGGTTAATTTCCATTAAACAGTTTAGGACTTTTCCATAAAGGTAATGTTTGAGTCATGCATAGTTTGATTTGCTCACATGAAACCCTTGTTGCTCTATGTAAATCTCACAATAAAAGGTACAACAAACAAGGAGTCCTGTGGCACTTAAAGACTAACAAATATATTTGTTGCATGGGCTTTCGTGGGAGAAAATCCCACTTTGTCAGACCCTTTGAAGATGGGGGAACTTACAGAATGAGATTGCTGTTACACTGGGCCTGATTCCATTTATTTCCTCCCATTCTGTAAGTTCCCCCATCATCAAAGCACCTGACAAAGTGGGATTTTCTCCCATGAAAGCTTGTGCAATAAACAAATTTGTTAGTCTTTAAATGCCACAGGACTCCTTGTTTGTTTTACTGAGGTAGACTAACACAGCTGCCCCTTTGGAAATTAAAAATTATGGCTCTTTCCAGTATACAGAATGTATGTACCTGAAAATTAAGGACGCCTTTTAAAATTTGTCTGAAACCATTTTTTAAAGGATAGAGGCTTTGATTTTCAAATATGGGTAGCTAAAATTTAGCAATTAAATCCCTATATAAAGGCTTATCCCACACCCACTGAACTCAACAGGAAAACACCTATTTGGTTTCAATGCAGTAGGATCACTCCTTAGACACCAAAATACATATTTTATTTTCAGAGACAACATGAATCAAATCAACCTGTAAAAATTAGACCACTTTATCTAGGAACATAAATATTGATTTAGATACTTGGCTTTAGACACCTATGACAGAGAATTTTAGCGCAAGTATTTTAGAATAAATCTCATATTTCATAAAGCCAGACCAGTCAAAACATTAGTATATAAAATTTTATTCTGGCAGTGAGGTCTTGGTCAAGTTCACAAAATCATTGTATGTTCTGACTACAGACAAACAAACTAACATATTCCTCTACATTACAAGAACTTTTTAAGGTCACATGTTCTGAAATTAAGAAGTGGCAGAACCAAGATAACTCATGCAACCACAGTCTAGCATGTTGTGTGCATGATTATACAGTAAGTGCTCACGTAATTACTGACTTTTTTCTACAAGACATTCTAACCTCTCAGATTTGTACCAAAAGTAGCATCTGAGGTTCATCCAAATAAGATCTTTGACTCCTGGTATGTTTCCCCAGGCATCATTCTGAGCCAGGAGAAGTTATACTCCATATTCAGAAATTGAAAATATTTGCTTTGGAAGAAAACATTTAGGAAATCATCTAGACTCTTGTAGTATTTGGGGATCATTGAAGAGGAAAGTCCATGTATCTACAGTGTCTAAGAAGATCAGGCTACATTGTATGACTTATTGCCTGTTAATCATATGGCAGTATATCTGAATTTTATGCCTCATTCTGCTAAAGGCAGCTTTGATGGCAGTCCTTTGTAATGTTTCTTGTAGATCTGCTTTCTCCAGTTCTGTACACACACACACACACACACACACACACACACACACACAGAGAGCATCAGCCCACCAAGCTGGTTGTTGTACCAATCACTGAACTCCCATAAGTGGGGATATGCAGAGCCCACTTTGAAGACAAAAGGACCTCTCTAAATAGTCTTCATGTGAGCATGCTAATGGCGCTCACTATGTTCTACAATTTGGAAGTCAACAGAAACCAATCAGAGCTGCAGTACGGATGCATATTTGTTTATAGTTGACAGACACTATTGTTTGGGGCTCAGTTGAGCTTGAGTAGTTCCTTATATTTGTATAAGCAGCAAAAGACCTACAACAGATTTACTAGCAAGTGTAGGTCTTTAACAGGGTTACTTCTACACATTCCACTGTCCAGCTGTCTTCTCTTCTTCCTTGCACTTCTGCTTCTCTAGGACTTCAAAGTTTACCAGGAGGAACTGGGGTGGGGCACACAGTTCTTTAGTCCCCTCACCTCCAACTGTTCAGCACCACTCAGGGTTGATTGTGCAGCCTTAACAGGCATGGCATCCTTGAAGGCTCAAGAAGCTGAGCAATATTGGAGTGCATATTGCAGAAATGTAAATAGTAAGAGGAAACACCCTCAGTTACTGATTAACAGGCTTTCTTTAAAGAGGCAGTAGTGTCTGAAGTTTATTAATAAGTCATGTAATATATCTGATGATTTTTCCAAATAGTCCAAAGCACTGCAAGAGCTTTACTTCCTGGATTTTCAGTTTAGAGAACCAGCTTTCAATCAGCTTTCTACAATTAATGTCTTTATAACAGGGGCATTGCTGGATAGCAAAAAGACCCAGGGCACAGGCCCACAGGCTCCACCTGTGCTAGACCCTGCCCCTGTCATGGGTCCACCCCCAATAGGCCACACCCACAACAGACACCCTCTCCCCCCACATTACTCAACAGGCCCTATCCCTATCCTGGGCCCCACTTGAAACTGGAATTCACATGAAATATTTTGAAGTGGGGAAGTTCCACATGAAATAGAAATTTTGGAAACATGGAGATGTGATGTTTCTGAAAGAAAATATAGTCCCTAGGGCCATGCCAGCTGATGACTAAAACTGAAGCTATCAGCTTCTAGCCAGCAGCTGTCTAGGCACCAATGCAGTCTGACCATGTCAATGTCCATGGATTATCCTGGTCCACTCTCCCACCACACAGAGGCCCCATGCCATGCTGTGATACAACTCCTCCTTCATACCCCTCTGCTCATTTTAGTTTTAATACAATCATTCTCCTCCAGTGTTCCCTACAAATGAATCAAGGTGCTGGCAGCATCCTCTTAAAAGCTCACTGACCATGTGAGGAAGACATACAAAGATTCTCCTCCTCTGACAAGGCATATCTTTCCCTATCTCCTATAGGTTTCTGTTGCTAAACATCAGGCGTCATGGAGATCAAAAAATAGGATTGGGAGGGAGGGTGGTGGATGAGACCATCCCTGGGACTTCCAGTCAACTTGTTTAGGGTCTCCAGGTACTGGAGAAGTGGATGGAATCTAGGAGCCCAGATGAGAGATGACACTCTGCTGACCCACGCTGAAGACACCTACCACTGCGGTTCTCAAGCTTTTAAAATAGAGCCCACGCCTCTCCTGAACTTTGCTGTAATGCTTGCCCTCCACTTTGAGTGGCAGCATGAGATTGGGGAGCAGGGGAGTGGAAGGATGGTAGCACAGCAGCTGCAATTTGCCATGCTGGGCTGCTTATGACACAGGGCAGGAAATTTAAAAAGGCTCTGACCCTCCCAGCTTCTAGGTGTATGCAACCCAAGTAGGAGAAGTTGGGGAGCTCATGAGGCAAGCAGACAGGCTGGCTGGCTGAGGCTGCCAGTGCAGTGCTATAAGCAGGGTCACACCAAACTGGCTGACCCAGCCAGACAGCCAGGCTACCCGCCTTCTGCCTCCCCAGCAAATAGCCAAAGAGAGGACAACAAAGTGAACTGAGAAGAAAGCAGAGAAGCCTCCTGCAGTATTTCTCCCACCCTGCCTTTAGCTCCTGCCAGACTCCCAATCCCCCTTCTGGGGAAACAAAGCAGAGAGGATTTAGCAGCAAAAACTAAGTAAACCCACTCTTACAGGAAAGACCGAGTCCAAACCAAAAATACAGCATTACTGGGATCACACTATCCAATGCAAGACAGAACATTACGGGAATTCACAATGAAGTACAACAATTGTAAAACAAGAAAGGCACATTCAAAGAGTAACAAGTTTATTTATTGCTAGAGCTTTTGTGGGTGAAATCCACTTTATCAGACACTTGAAAATGGTTTCCAAATAGGATTTCGCTTGTGTGATAAATAAATGTGTTACTCTTGAAAAGTACCACAGGACTCTTTTCTATTTTTACTGGATTAGACTAACATGGCTACCCCCCCTGGAACTTTTCAGTAAAAGGATAGTTAACTTTGTGGCATGCTGCCTGATGTGTACTTATGTTGTGCAGTCATAGGAGGGCAAAACTGAAGAGCAGAATAAATAGTGATATTAAGTAGCGACATTATTGGTAGGTCAAGCCTCACTCATGATCTCCCAACAGAACTCTCAAATCTCAGGAATTTTTTCCCCCAGGCCCAGTCTGCTAATATTTGCTCAGTCTTCTGTAGCCACAATCAGTGGCGGCTTTTGGGATAGGCGAAGCAGGTGGCTGCCTAAGGCCCCAAACAATAAGGGGCCCTGTCTTCAATCTCATAGACAGAAATGAAAACATAGAAAAATATAGAAATTTTTCCCATATAGCAGAGCTAGTAGGACTGGCAGCCTAAGCACTTTTCACTCTTGGTTCATCAAGGCAAGCTATCATTAGGATCTGTGCTTCATCTGAAATGCAGATTTCACCATTCTCTGCCCATCACTTTCACATTGACATGCTAAAAAAGCAGGAGCAAGCAATAGACAGCACAATGACAGGAACTTTTACAGTGGCCTCAGCTTTTAATTCCTCAGTACAGCCATTTATTTTGCCATTTTTTAATTTTGTGAAATACTCCCCTTTTCTTTTCTACCTGTATTTTTGCATTTTCCTTTGACTTTGTGGAAATTTTTACTTTGACTTTTTTTAGCTCAGGTTACCAGGTGGGTCCATATAGGCTGCTACATCTAAATACAGTGCTTTCCTTTGGCAATCATTACATCTGTGTGTGATGTCTGTGCAGTATGTCTTTCTTTTGATAAGTAATTCTTTAGCTTCCTTTGTACTTAGCTATTTAATATTTTGAGGGGGCCAGAGTCTTATAAACTTGAGTACATCAGAGAAGTTCATTGAAATTTGGTGTTTTTCATTTCACTTATTTTTATTTATTATTATTTGTATTAAATATCTCTAGTGCACATAAGCCCAAGCCCATATGAAAAATTTGTAAGATATGACGGCCAAAATTTTAAATGTGATATTTTAGTTATTTTTGAGCCATCATTAATGTTACCACCTCTTATTTATTAATTAATGCTCACACTTTTTTAAAAAAATTAAAATGTTCACTTCAACGTTGTAGTTCAGCATTAGCTGCTTTATGTTAAGTGAATGATGATCAACTTACAAGCTTCACGGTGGGAAGATTTTTAAAAATACCATAGCCAAGAATAATTTATGAGTTCCAGAGGGATAATCATATTAGTTTGGTTCAGCAAAACAAACAACAAATCCTGGGGGGCGATATGGGGCAGTTAAGGGTGCAGGAGGGACTGGAACCACAGGGAAGGTAGCAGTGGGGGCCAATAGTGGGCCCCACAATGGGTCTTGGATTAGGGCTCTCAATTGCCAAGGCCACCTCTGGCTACAATGTAGGGGTGGCTCCTTTAATCAGAGATGTCTGCATCATTCAGCTAGTTAGATGGTAATTGTGATCAATCAATCAAGACAGGCTAGCAATTGAGACTGGCCCATTCACACATTTAAATGAACATACACAGCATATACCTAGACCAGGTTTCACCAAGTATGCAAAATGGAGTACAGTGTTTAAGCAGGAATTCCAAACTGGCAATATGGAGTCTTGTCTCAGTGTTACAGAATTATTTTACTTATGACACTAAAGGACATATATCCAACATTAATTAACATGTACTTTAAAGGTAAACACAATTCATTATCTCTGACCCTCCATATTATCTGTCCCACACCTCCAGTTACTTCCTGCTTAATGTAGAACAATCTCTCACACAAGAGAACAATTTCAAGCACAGGATAAATACTAGGCACAGCATATGGTGGTGTTCAGCCGAGTTCACCTTTACACATAATAGCACTGCTGATGAGGTTACCTTCCCAAACCACCTGCTGCCCCAGCCTCACAACTGAGGCAACAAGGCAAGGGGCAGGAGACCCCACGGTTGTGCCAGGCCAGCCCCACTGCCGTGTGAGACCCTGTTGTCAGACCAGGCAGCTCCACCACCTGGGCATCTGGTGAGGGCAAGGGACCCCAGGCCAGGCCAGGCCAGCCCTGACACATGGGCATGGGCATGGGCTGAGGGCAGGAGACTCTGGGTTGGCACCCGAGCCTTGCCCCCTGAGCTGTGGGGGGCTGCCTGGTCAGGGCTGCACCACAGCAGCCTGGCCACCAACCTGATCCCCAGGGACCCACGGCTGAGGGATGGTCCCTGGCTCACCAGCCTTCTGCTGGACTGACCCTGGCCTGGACAGAGGCTTAGGAACATCCCTTGGGCCACCTGGTGCTCAGGTGAGGAGCTCCATTTCCAGGCCACCCCCCTCCCGACGCCCCTAGGCCATGGGGGGGGGTCCCCCCTGCAGGCACTGGGGAAATGCTCATGGACCCAGCTGGGACCTAGAGGTCATGGGGGGAATGCCTCCAGCCCAGGGGTACCCCTGCCAATCCCAGCTGGGCCCCAGAGGTTTATGGGCACCCCCCCCAGTCCCACCCAGGGCCCAGAAGCCTAGGGGTAGCCCCCTGAGTCCCACCTGGGCCCCAGAGGCCTAGGGACACCCCCACCAGTCCCACATGGGCCCCAGAGATTTCAGGGCACCCCTGCCCATCCCACCCAGCGGCTAGATGCCTATTGGCACCCCTTCAGCCCCACCCAGGGCCCAAAGGCTTGGGAGAATACCCTGACCCCACCCCACCTGGGACCCAGAGGCCAGGGACTAATTCCCTGCTTCCACCCAGGGGCTGGAGCCCATGCAGGGAAGCCCCGCTCAGCCCCAGGCAGCCCCTCCTCTCCCCCCTCCTCATCTGACCAGGGCCTCCAGCCAGGGCCATGCCTAGGGGGGAGCAGGGCCCAGGGCACATCAGTTTGTGTGCCCTCCCCATTTTAAACTTTCAGTCTCATAATTTTTCTTTAATAAAATCATAAATTTCTAGCCCTCAGGCTAAAAAGTTGCAGAGAGAAGCAGAAAAACATGACCTGACTTTATCCTAAAGGCTCAAAACCCAGAAGTCAGAGAAAATAGCTCCCCCCATTCATTATTTCTTTGAACATCTCTTTATTTTTAAGTGAGTTTTAATGATATATTTAAGCCAGACTTGTGACTATTTTTGATGTTTAGGGTAGGCAATACTGAATGTGTCATGGTGATGTTCCATCAACCTCACAGCCAAGTGGACAGGAGCATCTGGAGGTACTCTTCTTTGTGGTTCTGGTTTTCTGTTCAAGATGGGCATACAATTTTAAAGTTTAATAATTTTTTTTAGATCAAGTTTTTGTTAAATTGAAAATTCAGAGAGAGGGAAGCAACTTTTGGATGATAAGAAATAAATTCAGGTCCTCTCTCACCTTAAGGCACTGGATTCCAATTGTCTAATGTATGTTATTTCCTTTATGCTGCCTGACTCTTTCCTCTTCCATCTTATTTTAATATATGTATTCATACATTCCTCGTCGCTTTGCAGGTGATCTAAGTAATGAAAGTCAGGTACTGTTTGAGGATGAGAGGAAGAAACAAGGGACTTTTGGCCTCCTCTTAGATACCCTGATGTAAATCAGAGAAGGAGTCTTGTGGCACTTTTAAAAGCTAACAAATAAATAAATTTGTTAGTCTTTAAAAGTGCCACAGGATTCCTTGTTTGTTTCCCTAAACTAGACCGGCATGGCCACAGTTGCTTTCCTCTTTGCCATGCTTTGGGACTGGTGGTCTGACTGCAATCAGTGACAATGGGGCTTATTTACAGTGCAGAAGGAAGGACAAAAAACTTCTTTAATGTGTTGATTGATGGCCATTAACCCTAAAAACCCAGTATTTCCATATGAGTGCCAGCCTGGGGTCTTCTCTCTCACGTATAATAGATCATTATCTGCACAGAGAAGTTTGCTCAAAAAGATATTCCTGAAGACTGAAAAGTCTTGTTAAATGTAAAAGGAAAAAAGTTCTTTAATATCTGAGAACGCTTTCTGGAGATGCTGATTCAAAAAGAAGGTCCATGTTTTGTAAAGGTTGGGGATGTGACATTCTCCTGGCTTTGTCCCCGTTTGCTTGACTGAGGCTGGCTCCATAAGTTTTATCTCAACATTTGCCCTTTCTTTTCCCCTGAGGGAGCAGTTGTGGGAAGGTGGCTAGTTAAGAGTTCCGGTAACCAAACAATGCCTGGCTGAATTCCCTTCCCTGACCACCCAGAGTTGCTCCCTAGTCCCACAGCTTGAAAAAGCTCCCTGCTTCCTTACACCAGCCGGCTGTGTGGGATCCCCCAAAAGCGTGAGGCCCCCGGGTGGTTGCCCCTCCTGCCCCCCCTTAAGGACGGCCCTGCCTCCAGCCCCCCACCCCCAACTCCTACCTACTCCGTCCTGCAGAGAGAAGCCCCTGCCGGAGAAGCTGCTTGTTTGAAAGTGGCTCCCTTCCTCCCTCGGCCCCTCCCCTCCCCTCCCCTGACTGAGTCTCACACCTGGCTGCAGCACCTGGGCAGGGGAGGGGAAGCTGCAGCTCACAGTCACAGAGCTCTGCCGGGGTCCCAGCTCCAGAACTGGGGGTCCAAAACAGACTCGGGGCTCCATGGGGGAGATTTGGGGCACGTGCCCCAAGGTGCCCAGTGCCAGCAACGCCCCTGCTTTATAATATGCATTGTTATAATAGTTCCAAAGGGGCAGCCGTGTTCATCTAGTTCAGTAGAATAACCAAATATTCCTGTGGCACTTAAAGACGAACAGATTATTTATCATGTGAGCTTTTGTGGGCAGAAATCCCACTTCATCAGATGCTTTGAAGATAGAGGAACTTACAGAATGGAAAGAAAAAAAAAGGCAGGGAAATTAAGTTATGGGATCAGGTAACAGCAACTCAAAGAAGTTGTTAAGACTGGAACACTGGGGAAGAGAAGCTGAAAAGTTCAAATTTATTTGCAAATTTGACTGCATTGCTTCAGGGCTTGATAGGGACTTTGGATTTTTTTTTTCTCATTCTTATGGACAGGTGGTTTGACAATTTTCCTCTATATGCTGTTCCCCAGTGTTTGTGTAAGTGCCACAGGACTCCTTGTTTATTTTATTATTATTATAACAATGTGACATTACATGACTTTTAACCTAAATAGCATAGTGAGACTTAAATGTATATATATATATTTTTACTCCTTCAAAAGGTATTATTCGTTATCAACCTCCCTTTAAACTGTGTTGCTTTGCACAAATCACAACTTTGCTGTCTGTATCCTTAGCTGTAAAATCAGGATAACCACTTACCTATTTCATAAGGGTGTATTTAGGATCAATTATCCTTGCTCATGCCAAGGCTGAATCTGCCCCATAAAAATAGTAAGTTTACCTTTTGTTATTATGCTTTCCTGATGATCCTTTGGCAAGAGTGTACTCTTGGCTATTTATCCTTAAAGAAGGTATTTCCTGCAGATGTTATAGCAAATTTTGTGACATTTCTTTGAGAAAAGACGTGCAATTGAATGGGGAAAGATCTTCCTCTCTGCACTGCACTGGTAATCTTTATCCTATTGATGGTGATTAGTGGAAGTTCAGCTCATGGAACAACATAGAACATGATGTGCAAATGAGAGAGGACAATTTTGCCCTTAGGTCAGTTTTAGGGTTTCATTTTCAGACATGCCAGAATGACTTAGGAGGTAATGTTACATTTTCAAAAATAGCTGAGATGCATGTCATTTTGAAACTGGGACTTCAGCTTCTATAGCATTTAAGTGCTTTTGAAAATATTATCCCTAGTCTCTTTCTGCCATATAAAACTCTGATGCAGGCTCAAGAATCCTGGTGTACATCTCCATTGCTGGGCACAATGATGGATGTAAGATGTACATTTACTATTGCTGACTGTATGTGAACACAATCATACTGTTTGCGTTCACCAGGTTCTGTTCACATTGAAAATGTGGCTCTTCAACTTAATACACACAAGACATCAATTGAATGTGCACAACTGCTTAAATATTGTCTACATCCCCTATTTTTCCCTCCTCTTCCTTGAGCTATACCATGCCCAAGTTAACAGAACTTTAAAATGGGGCATGGCAGCCTATAAAACATTTTTGCTCAGTTAGATTTACACTTATGTCTGAGTGTGCCAGAAAGACTGCATTTACTAAAACCTTTTTTCTCTGAAAATATATTCATAATGCATGAGCATAATTGAAAGATAATGTAAAAATTGCTTGCTTGATTATGTAGCCAAAAATAATCATTTTCAGGGATGTTTGATTTTTGCCTGGTGACTGCATTTTGTTTCGATTTCAGGGCAACAGATCCTTATCCATTTATCATGGTCCAGAAAATAGCATTAACTTGAACCAGAATTATTTTTTAACCTTCCACAGCACCTAATTTGACTTTTTTAAAATGATTATCTGTTCTTATTTCCACTTTACTTCACATAAGATCACCCATCTACAGTGTCAAAATGGACAAAACCACACACACACACACTTGCAGTCTTCAAATTTAGTCCTAACCATTGTACTCATGATAGAAACATTATGTAGCCATTCAAATTATATAATAAAATATACAAATATTTATCAGGTTGTGAGTTTGCCCAGATGGAAACCCATCAGAAACCTGGTTAGGTAATCATTCACAAAAAATTATAATCTGCCAAGAGGCTGAAAAAAAAAACAAAACAAAACCAAAAAAGAAAAATTGTTCTCTTGAATCCCATATCATATCTTAAGGGAAGAATATACTATCTAAAGCCAGGAGGAAAACAAGATCCCACTGGACTAGTTTACCTGCACAGCCAGATGGTCTATCACTTTGTGAGCTATGCAAAAGGACAGTATGGCTATGTCTTCACTGGCCAGTTTGTTTGAACTTGTTAGTTCAAACTAACCCAAACCTTTTAGTTCAAACTAACAACATGGACTAGTTTGAACTAACTGTTAGTTCAAACTAGTCCATGTTGTTAGTTTGAACTAACTGCCTTAGTTTGAACTTAGTGAGTTCAAATGAAGGGTTAGTTGGAACCTTTGCCATATTTAGTTCAAACTAATGTTCAAACTAAGCAATTAGTTTGAACTAACCATTGGTACTTACTAGTTCAAACTAAGGAATTTCTAAACTCAGACTAAGGAAAGGCTAGTGTGGCCATGGGCTAATTTAGTTTGAATTAAGCCTCCTTAATTAGAACTAAATTGCTAATGTAGACATAGCCCAAGAGTAGTCTTTTCAAAAGCACTCAGCATTGGCCTGACTCTTCTTCCATTGACTTAAGTGCCAGTGTTGGAAAGTTGGCTGTGTCCCTTTTCAGTATGTAAATCATCATCATTATTACTTTTCAAGAGTCAAATTCTGACCCACTGGCTGTGCATGGTAGCACTTTCATCTCAGTTTTAATTTCCCCCAGAAGACTGACTCAGGGAGACTGTTCCTATGGCTTTCCCTGCCATGAGCTGCTGGGAGATGTTCCAAAGCAAGAGTAGGGCTCAAGATCTGGCACCGGGACCTTTTCATCTAATCTAGGTTATAAATTCTCTCAGCAGAACTAATTAGCACCAGTATATGCGGAATGGTAAGCAATCAGCAGCCAGAATATAGCAAAAGAATAGAGTTGTTTTTGCAGTATATATGTACCCCTTTGTAAAAGAAATCTTCACAGACAGCCAGCATTAGATTCAAAGAAAGCACGTGTGGGAGAATTAACAAATGCTGGCTGAAATTCTCAACTATACTGAGGGCTCATATAAACCCTTAGGAGATCATCAGTGGACTTGTTAGAGTGACATGAAGTATTAAAATGCATGTGGGACACATGCGGCATTGCAAACATTGGTGGTTTGCTGTTCTGCATCAGTGACTCTTCTCAAACCTGACTCACCCACTGTACCTAATATAACGTTATCATAATCTTTATCTAAAAAGGTGTCTTATAAGGTATACACTGATAACCTGCTGGTCCCAAAAATCACTGCATGATGTATCTATGGTAAACCCAAGAAGGACTTTAAGAACATATTAGCAGCACATAGCTGAAAAATGTCTTCAGCAAGCAGTTTTTAAAGTAAACCATGCCTGTTCCAATCAAACGAACCTGCTTGACTGTGTCTCTGATGTAAAACAGACAAGGTATGACCAAAGACAAAGAAAAGCATATTTACTCGCAAAGTAAACAAACTCATCAGGTAAGCATCTGAAGAAAGCTTAATACCTAATCTTGATGAGGAATTGAGACTGCACACCATCCCAAGGTGCCTTTCTGACACTTGTAGCAGGGCCAATGAACTTGGGGAATACAGCATGGTGCTTATAACCAAGTAGTAGAGAAAAATTTGTGCTGGGCTTACTTTTAGAATCATAGAATTGGAAGGGATCTCATGAGGTCCTCTAGTCCAACCCCCTGCTAAAAGCAGAACCACTCTCACTAAATCATCCCAACCAGGGTATTGTCTAACTGGACCATAGAAAGAATAGATTTCTAAGAATACATTTCAAGATTTACTGGGTTATGAAAAGAAAGGGGAGAAAACCCCATAGTCATCCATTACTTGGAGGCTTCAAAGGGACAGAGCTCCTGAAACTAAAGAACATTGAGTTCTTCAGATAAAGGGGTTGAAGTCTCTGGGAACTAAATATAGGCGAGAAACCTGCTTAGGCAAAGATTGTAACTTGCTAAAATTAAATATTAGTCTTTTCAAGAATATTTTTACTAATTTGCTTGTAGCCCTTTCTGTCTTTGTGCCTGTTAATTATCACTTAAACTTATGTCCTTTTGTTAAATAAATTCATTTTACTATAAGCTAGTTCAATGCTATGACTGAAAGAGGAATGTTTGTCTAGCTGAGTTAAATGGATGTGCTATAGGTAGGGCTTTACAAAACTGACCCCCAGCTAGGCACCAGAAGTTTTATTTTTGGTTGCCAAAGCAGGCATCTGCACTGCATTTCCTCAGCAGAGCTAGAAGCCAGACTGCAAACCCTGGTCGCCATGGCAACCTGGCACCCAGGTTTTGTCAGGCGCTGGCTATAGTATGTCGTCTTTTTAAAGGAACAATGGACTTTGTAATTTCTGAAAGTCTTCCATGGGCTGACTGGACATTACAGAGGGAGTATCTGGAGAACGTGGGATTCACTTTTGGTTAAATTGAAGCCAAGATCTGGGGTGGCAAAGATCTGAAGAATTTCCCAGCAAAGCAAACAAGCTGAGGTGTCAGAGAGCTATTGTGTAGCACAGGAGCCTCAAACTAGCTAATTTCCTGAGGCCCATAATGACACTTAGAATTTCTCAAATAATTGATAATGTAAAATTTAAAGTATGTTTACTTAGTCTTCCTGATGATACCTCCATCTTGAATGGAAGTAATTCTTTCTTTCTTACTCTTGGCATCTATATCTTACTCTTTATTTTTTCATTTTGATTATACTTTGTAGTGTTGTATGAAAGGTTTCAGTGATGAGGTCCTTGGGCTAACATACTAGTCCTCATGCAGGCTTCATGGTGATTTGAGTTTGACACCAGTGACATAGCATAATAGTAGCAAAATTCTCACCTGCTAAGGCTGAGAGGGCACATTTATGGGCAGGTAGAGAGGGGTAGCAGAGTTGTGCACAATTCTGGGAACCTCTGCAGACTTTTACATTATCAGACAATTTTGGGCAATTCAGGACTGCAAAAAGTAACTGGGCAGCAGAAGTCTGGGTGTGATCTGCATGAACATAGGCTGGCTGTCGGTGTCAGGGCTGTACACGATACCAGCATAGCAATGAAAACATCCAGGGCAGTGTTACTCAGTAGTGTGGATTAAATCCCAGTGTCACAGTACGAGCATGGAAGAAAGGTGAATAATTCTGGAACACCACAATTAAAGTAAAACTAACTACTTTTGTACTTTAAAGGAAAGTGCAAGGATCAAGAAGTGGCTAATTTGGTTAACATGAGGCTGCTTAAAATCAGAGGGTAAAAAGGAACTTTTACCAAAAATGGAGAAGGAGGGAGAGAAATAAACAAGGTGTTATTGTCAGCTAATGTTTGCAGAGTAAAGATAAGAGCAAGAAAAATGAGAAGTAGTATATGCCAATCAAAGGTACTGAGGTCAACAGAAGGGCATTTATAAATATAATATGGAGGGCAAAAAGAGTTCCTCTTACTTAGTTCTTGTGCCAAATCTCATGCAACATCCGAGTTACTTTTCTAGCACTTGGACTACTATCCCCTGTTCCAATAAACTCTTACTCAACTGTTGCCCCCACACCCACATCCACACCTTGCCTCACTTTCTTTTAATCAAACACTGATGAATGTCATCAAGCTGCCATGTGAGTGGTAAATCCATCTTGGATCTGACCAGAGACTTCATTTAAAAGGGAGGCAGAGGGGGAATAAGGAAACCAAGATTTAATGAATTAGCTAATAAGATTTAGGGACCTTCTGAAAAAACTATGGAGAAACAGGGCTGAGTCAAAGGATTAGTTTAAAAAAACAGCAGGGATTGCAATCTTAAATAAATATAAGGATTATCTGGACTGTTTTTGTCTACCCTCCTCTTCAGGATCATTTTAGCACCCAGTAAAGTAATGGAATAAATATGAAAAGAAAATCTGTAAGCACAGAGAGAAGAACTGAATCTTGAATAATAGGCAACATGGGTTAGAAAACAATGGAAATGGAGGAGATGCAATACATCTAGGTGGTATGGAAACTACCATCACTATGATACATAAAATCATGTAGAATTTATTAGGATTGGCTTGGATACAATCATTGCCATATGGACTCAAAACAGTATATGACCAAAGGGTAACAATAAGTACTGAATTCCAAGATGGTCCCTAATGGGATGCAGCAGTCATCAATATTAGGTACAATTTGATTTAGCATTCTTAATTTTTAAGGAGTTGGAATCATGTATATACTCACAGATTGTACTAAATTGGGAGATGCAGCAATGTACTACTGAAGCACTAAAAAGGTACACACTCAACAGTTTTCCATCTCAGTTGTCAAATCCCAGGGTAAAATACTAAATTCTGTCCTTCCAACTAAAAATATCCATCAGTTCCATTTTCTGTCCTCTTCACTTAAAAAAAAAAACCAAAAACAAAGCACAAACCCTTCAACCCACCAGTTTTGTAGCGTCCCCTCCCAAATCCATCATTCCTTCCACCCCCCTACATATTACCTTTAGAACCCCCAGTACTGTCTCCACTTATGTTTTCATGGAGGCTTTTCTACACTGGTGTCTCTGCAGCTGCTGTTCCTCACAGTAGCAGAGGTACTAAGTAGGTGGCTGATGGCTTCTACTGATTATAGTGACAGCAAATAAGTAATTAAGCAGACTCTGCCTGGGACTGCTTAGTTGGGGCATGAACCTCCATTGAACCTTGAAGTGGAATCAAGAGCTGGCACAGGGGAGCAGGTCTCTGTTACCTAGTGTAGGTGCAGCAGAAAGGGTGATGAGTGACACAACAAGGCTCCAAGCTTACACCCCTCCTTAATTCTCCACTTTACAGGTACAGAGGTGGACAGCAGTGACCACTGATTTTCACTCATGGCAGCAGCAGATTTGGTGTCTCTATTTTCCTCAAACAATGTTAGAGTGACGAGGCTATGCAAGGACTATATAGGGTGCCTCCCATTGACCTGGACCTACAGAAACTGGTGGAGACAATGAAAGAGACTATAAGGCCCCTTCCAACCCTATGGTTCTATGATTCTGTGAAAGCTGTTTTAATAGCCACTGTGGTTATGGCAACAAGTGGTGTCCGCGCGCAATGAGAAATGAAAATTTTAAACCAGATCTCACACTGGCATTTTTGGGTAGCTTGCAGACCAGGTCTGTTACCTTCCCCCACATTGTTACTGTAGGGTGCCACAATGAACCTAGACAGAAGGCTAAACTTATGTCTTAGGGTCTTCCTGTCCAGTAACTATGGTAAACTCATTAAATTCCCTGGGTGGATGGGTGCAGGAGTGCATTCACAGTCTTAGCCTGTGGTTACAGTCACAGTACAATTCCTGAGTCACTCTGAGTGAGGTGTGGTGAAAATGTGATACAACAGCAACAGAAAGCACGTTTATCTTTCAGGAACTCAAATATTGAACACAGTCTTCAAAAGTTCCATATCTATTTTATGGGACTGGGTGAATGGTTTTAGAGAAATGAACATTTTATTAATGCTTATAATCAATGGCAATTAACTACATATTTGTAAGTTACCCAACCCCCTAAAACCTGAGTGGGCAAAATCAGAAATACCACTCTGACCTCCCCAAAAAACATAGCTTTTGCTACTTGAACTAAATTTTAATTGAGCCTTTCATAGTGAGGATAAACATTTGACCAAACTTATTTTTGTTTTCAAGAAGCTTTCCACTTCTTGATTTTAACTGGGACTGGAAGAAAATGTGTCAAAAATACCACCGAGCAGACTGTTCATGTAATGGTTATGCCTGGGTCACCAGTAAAGCGTGTAAAAATATCATATACCACCTGCCCCCAAACAAAAAAACCCGCTGTTCTTAGAAGGCTTCCGCAACAAATATCTACAATGACAGTAGAAGGGATAAAAAGAAAAATGTCACACATTGAGTCATAAGCCATCCCATAGCTGCTTAGGGTTAAGAAGTCTCCTTTATGGGCAGATTATTCAGTAATTGTATCCAGGGATGTAGCCGTGTTAGTTTGTGTACAGCAAAAGCAATAATAGTCCTCCGGCAGCATAAAGACTAACAAATTTCTCTGAGCATAAGATTTCCTGGGCTTGGAGGCTGGAGCCACTTGGTGGGTTAGAAACCATGAAAGCTTATGCCCAATGAAATGTGTTAGTCTCTAAGGTGCCACAGGACTCTTGTTGTTTTGTCCATAACTGTAGTTTATGGATTTTATTTGCACCCTTCTGGCTCATCTGGCATCAACCACAATTAGAGAGTACAGAAATAGATGCTAGATACTCAGACACTATGAAGTTGGTGGTAGTATAAGAAACTGGATAGATAATTGCTGATTCTATACAATATGATCATTCTTATATTCCAGTGCTGAAGACTCTAGGGATTCAGCCAATAGTGATTTCCTGAACCAATAAAGCTCAAGGTTCCCTATCCCTAATACATTCCCTGTACAGTTTCTTGCATAGCAACTTTTTACTTAGCAGTCAAGCATGCAATTTCCTGCTTCCTTTTGCTTCTGTGCTTGCTGTGAGAGTGATAGGGAAAATATAGCATAAAGCAGAAAAATTGAATGGTGCCAAAATGGCACACCAAATAAGAACTACAGTAAATAAATAGGCAAAGCCCCAGCCAGACATTGCACAAAATTTTACATGATGGGAATCCTGGGATATCAAAATGATAGTTATGATACAAAGAGTGTTTCAGCCAACCAGGACTAAAGCTTGCACACTGTCCACAATTCAGCTATTTTGTCTGGTGAACATTATACTCCTTCTACTGCCCACAGCACTCAATTGCCTGCTGTCTTTGAGACTAACTCTTGCCCTAATAGCACAGATTTGTCTGTTAGAGTTGGCTGCTCCTACAGAGACAGTATGTCACAGTCAGGAACCACGCTACAGATTTTGGCACCCCCCTCCAAGCACAGCAGACGCCAGCGCAGACAAATGATGTCAGAGCATGCCGCAATGGCGCGCTCCCTGTTTTGGTGCCCCTCAAGCATCAGCGCCCCCTTGCAACGCTTATGGGGCTTACCACGTTGCGCTGGCCCTGGTCACAGTGCAATAAGCGCTAAGATTTAAGAGACCTGCATTCTACACTGAACAGTTTTGTGAGGGTGGATATGTCACTTCATCTCTAGGCCTCTGTTTCCCCTTCCACCATTTTTCTGCCTTGGCATATTAGATTATAAACTCTGATGCACTTATCTCTTAACTAAGTCTTTGAACAGCACTTAATATAACTGGATGCCATTCTGAGTTGGGGGTGTCAAGGCACTCCTGTAATATCAATAAAAATATTAATAGACTCTCCTCCTCAGCCAGCTCTGCTCTGCAACCCCCATCTCAATAAGACCTCAATATCCAGTTGTCTTCACCCCCTCTTTGTGAGAGCTGATTTGTAACCTTAGGCTAACATAACAGGAAACCACACATGCATTGAAAGCTTGTTCAACCCATCACTGGTAAAAAAAAATTGGAGAGTAGCTTTCAGGGCTCCTCCAGAAGAGTTAGTTTAGGTCAGATGTTTGTTTTACATGTTGAAAAGTTTCACAACCCTTCTCTTTCAATTATTTCTTCCCTTTTAAATATGGGCTTGACTTTCAAGAAGTTAAAGGCACAATTTAGACTTAATATCCCACTGTAATTATCACAGTTTTATAATCCAAAATATGTATCTTCATATACAAATCCAATCACTTACACATGCTGTAACTGTAAATTAAACATGCAATTTCATACCTTTTTTTATATACGCAATTTAAAAAAATCTAGCTTTAAGATGCAGCCACTGTCTTTGACAGACCATAACCTCACCAGGACAATAGTCAGAGGCCTTCCAACATCCAGACAACAAGACCAAGGATCCTGGTTCCAGTCCACGTGTCTTCATGACTGAATCAATTCCAGACCCACCTGCTTACCCACAGGGCAAAAAGTCAAGGACCTGGTGATTTATTAACATTAAACACTGGCCTATGCCATTAAACTTGCTGGCCCACAAATGATCCCTTCTTTCCCCATCACCCACACAGATCTCATTGGTTTTCTGATACCGTGCGCCAGATGGCAAGAGAAGCAGAAACTCAAGCACTAGTGGCAGAAAACAGACTGATTCAGGCAGAATGAGACAAATTCCTCAAAGCTAATAAGGCTGTATCACAGTCAAAATGAACCCTTCTGTCAGCTTCTGTTGATACCACCAAATCCTAGCCCAATATTCATTAATCCTAAATGTCTACAACTTGTATTACAGCCAAGCACAAAAACAAAAAAACAAGACCACCTTCATCTTACATCACTGAAAAGATCAGGCACATTTGAGAAGCCAATTCAAACATCATATACCTACTCTGCTTAAAACCCCCACAATTCACCTACATTCCCAGACTCCAGTACATCTATTCATTCAGGAGTTCCGAACACCCTAACAGAGCCCTGACCCAAGACTTGTGAATCTGATCCATGTACTTTTTGGCTTGTGAAAGAGTCATAAACAACTAGTACCACTTTTGAATAAGTAGCCACTGACTTGTTCAAAGGAAGACTCTACCCTTCCTCCTTCAAACATACAGCAGTCTGACCATCACTAAACAGACCCAGCCTAGAAACATCAGCCCTAGCCAACTGTTGGCTGGTGTCAAAGCTCTCATTCCTAAATAACCTCATACAGAAGTTAACAAGAGGCTACTTAGAGGACTGACTAATGATATTTCTGAGTCATTATCATTGAGAACTCAAAGGATCCAGGCAATCCCAGACGAGGGCAAATATAGTACCTATCTATAGATTAGGGATTAAAGACTATTGAGGGAATTATAAACCTATCAACTTAACTTTGGTGTCTGGAAAGATAAAGGTGCAAATAATTAAACCATGAACTTGTAAGCACTTAGACAATAAGGTGATAATTAACAATCAGTTATGGAATTGTCATAAACAAATCATGCCAAACTAACCTAATACCCTTCTTTGACAGGGTAACACCTTGTGGATGGGGTATGAGGAAGTGGTAAATGTAATGTATCTTGACTTTGATAAGTGTGATGAGGTTCACATACCACTGGGGCATCCCTTTGCAGCTGGGTCTGGGAATCAGCTCATCTAGCCTAGTGCCCCCTCTCATTGCTTGCTCCCTTGGCAAGTCCACTCATTCTCCAGGAGTCACAGTAATCTCTCTGCATGACTTAGTCCTTCAATGAGGTCACTATATAATATTTCCTTTTTTGGGGTAGTCAAGTGCTGCTAGATAATCTGCCTACTTGCCATTTTAGCCCACTTTCTGTTATTCCTAGTCTGTGACACTTTCCCAGTGGCCGGTAAAGGGACCTGGGTCCACCACTTACTCCAGGTTCCAGCCCAGGAACTCTAACAACAGAAACCAAGGTCTGCACAATCTCAGGCCTTGCTGTTCTCTCTCTCTATCTCACTCAGTGGGCTTCTTCCCACTTTGCCTTCCCCACAGTTCCTTTGGATAAAGCCCTTCTTCCAAGGATAAGATCCTAGGACTTTTTCACTCCCCTATGCATCTTCGTACCTACCTCTCTATGCTCAAAGCACAACTGCATTCTCTCTCCCTACCACACATTTCTGCTGGAAACTTCCAGGCTTTTTACAAACCCAGCCTACTTCTGCCCAGCAGGTCTTCACCTTCAGTTAGTGCTTATCAATCAAGCCTGACTCTCCCCCAAGGTGTGGCCTGTAAGGGTAATTGGTCATTTCTGAGCAACTATAGCTCCTTCAGGGCTGGTCTGGGGTGAACAATCAAACACAGTAAGGTTTTGATTCTCTCAAGTGACCTTCTCTTAAGCAAATTAGCAGAATATATTTTAGACAACCATACTATAAGGTGGGTGCACAACTGTTTTTATAACTGTACCCAGAGAGTAGTTATCAGTGGTTCATAGTCAAGTGGGAAGAGTATGTTGAGTGCAGTCCTGCAGGGAGCTGCCCTGGGTCTGCTTCTGCTCAATATCTTTACCAACAATTTGGACAATGGTATAGAGATTACACTTCTAAAATTTGCAAATGATACCGAGCTGGCAGAAGTTGCAAGCACTTTGGAGGACAGGATTAAAATTCAAAATTATCTTGACAAATGGCAGAAATGATCTGATATATAAAGGATGAAATGCAATAAGAATATATGCAAAGTGTTACACTTGGGAAGAAATAATCATTTGCACAAATGAAAAATGGGAAATGACTGCCCAGAAAGGTGTACTGCAGAAAAGGATTTGATTACTATAGTAGATCACAAACTAAATATGAATCAACAATGTAATATTGTTTCCAAAAGGCACACCTCAGTCTTTGATGTATTAGTAAAATGTTGTAAGCAAGACACAAGGGGTATGTCCACACACACTCCTTATTTCGAAACAACAGAGGTTGTTTCGAAATAAGGAGTGCCATGGCCACACGACGCACGGCCATTTCGAAAGAAGCAAACCGCTTCTTTCGAAATGGCCGTGGTCTTTGCGAAATAACTTAAACCTTGTTACCTGTCGAAACAGAGTTGTTTCGAAACAGAGGTTTCGAAACAGCCCTGTTCGGACATGTTGTTTCGGAACAAAGTGTTCCGAGACAACATGTGCCCCTCCTCCCAGGGTGCTAAGCACCCTGGGAGGAAGGGCTGACCCCTCAGCACCCTGGCCAGGGTGCTGAGGGGTGTCCACG
>ML681996.1:5253999-5477272 GCA_007922195.1 Podocnemis expansa
GAAATAGCAGGTCCACACTGTGGACCTGCTATTTCACTCCCTTATTTCGCGGACATGGTTTTTGTCCAGCGAAATAAGTTGTTTCGAAATAACATATTATTTCGAAACAGCTTGTTTCGAAACGTGTTGTTTCGAAACAAGCACTCCCCATGTAGACATAGCCAAGAAGTAATTCTTCCACTTTACTCAGTGCTGATAAGGCCTCAGCTGGAGTACTGTGTCAAGTTCTGGGCACCATGCTTTAGGAAAGATGTGGCTAAAATGGAGAAAATCCAGAGGAAAGCAACAAAAAATGATTAAAGATGTAGAAAACATGGCCTATGAAGAATGGTTTTAAAACTGGGTTTGTTTAGTCTGGTGAACAGAAGACAGCAAGGAGCTATCATAAGAGCATACAAATATGTAAAAGTTATATATAGGAGGATGATAAATTCTACTCCTTATCCACTGAGAACAGGACAAAAACTAATGGGCTCAAATTGCAGTAATTGAGATTTGCATTAGACATTAGGAAAAGCTTCCTTACTTTAAGGACAGTTGAACACTAGAACAAATTAGTTAAAGAGGTTGTAGAATCTCCATCACTGGATGCATGTAAGAACAGATTAGACAAACTTCTGTCAGGAATGGTCTAGATAATACTTGATTCTGCTTCAATGCAGAGGACTATTGACCTCTACATTTCAGAGTTACATTTCTTTGATTCTATAAAGCCAACTATAAGAACATCTAGCAGAAGTGAACTTTCCAGAACAGTGGTTCTCAACCCATGGCCCAGGGGCCAAGAGTGGTCCATGGGGCCTTTCAAAGTGACTCACAACTCCTTTCCTTGTGGCTGCAGAAAGGAGGTGCAGCCCAAGGACCCAGGTGGACTGAGTTTCTGCAGGGCTAAAAGACTGGTGAAGGGTCCTTCTGCAGCCAAGGGGATGGGAGATCAGCACTCTTCTCACCCTGTTTGTAGTAAGGAGCACAGCAAAATGCTCCACCTAGGTCCATAGCTGCTGGGGTCTCTGGTGGAGCCAGAGGGAGGGGACCACTGATTTTCTGTCCCCCTTGCTGCTGAAGGGAACCACTGCCAAGGGACACACATGAAGCACACAGAGCTATAGGGTGTGTGCAGTTTTCCTGCTTCAGCCAGGGAGATGGGAGATCCTTCACTATGTACAGCCACACCACTACTACCATGATGGTCCAGTGCTTGAATAAGATCAGCTCTTGGATAAAAAGCAGCTAGCTGAAGCTGAAACAAAGCAAAACAGAAGTAATGCATGTAGACAGAACAAAATAGATGGAGGAGTTTGCAGCCACAGTAGTTTCCTCTGATTAAAGGTACATGTCCACAATTGGTTGCTTCAGTCCACAATCCAACTGTCTTGGATTCCTTGCTGACACAGCTCTCACATTGCCACAAGTACCAGTAATACTTTTTATGTCTCTGGAGGGCTAGAAGGTTCCTTCCAAAGCCATTGCATCCCAGTGGATGAAGACCTAGTCTTAGTTATTCATATCTTTGTCACCTATTGTTTGTACTACAGCACTGTTCCCTTTAAGCCTGTGCATGGATGCACATGCACACAAGTCGTGAAACCTGCGCACACAACAAAATAAAGTGCACACAAAAAAACTTCAACAGTGCTAATATTAGCTCACACAAAGAAACTTTTTGCACACACAGCCTATGAAAAATTAGAGAGAACATTGGACTACAGTAATGCAATATACAGTTGCATGAAACTTTCAGCACTCAGGAAGCTCCAAAACACTGTAGTGCATCTTTTCACAACACAGGCTATGTGAGCGTATTAGACCTGTTTCTCCACTCTCTACACTGGAATCCTATAGAATTTCTAATCAAGTTCAAGATCTCGGTCCTTCTCTTCAAAGCATTTCATAACTTGGGTTCAGGATATCTTAAAAATCATGTACAGCTCCAGGACAAAGACCGCGGTTAAAACATCATTCCTTTGGCACAGTTGAATGCCCAACAATAAGTGTAAAGCTCATTGTGCAGGGGACAGAACCATCTCATATGGTGATCCTAGCCTCTGGAATAACCTCCTCTCAGTACCAAGGATCATCACAAACTTCCTCACTTTTCATGCCAAGTGCAAAGTGCATTTCTGTGAACTTACTTTCCCCAGTTTAAACACATAGTAACAGATAGCTTTATTTAACAAGTAAAAGCAAAAAACCCTACCCCAAAAAAAGGCACTCCATCGTTTGTGCTTCTTCCTCTGGGGATAAGATGAGAGAACTAACAACACATGAGAGATATGTTGTCATGTTGCTTACTGCACTCCTGAAGGTCCTTATGCACGGTGGTGATAGGTATGATACAAAAACCTGTATAGAGCAGAATCCGTAGCATACATATCTGGTTGAAAGAACCATCCTGGTAGATAAGTACTTCATTTTAGAGAATGACTGTTGGTTTAGATCATTTTGTGAGAATTCCATTCTGAGCATTTGAAGCTTTTTTTTTCCAGTAAGTAAAAATTTAGATATAGTGAAAGCAGATTTTGTTCAAGTTCTAACTCAACTAAGGAGCAGAAGCATTTTTCTCTCTTTACAATGTGTTGCTGATCTGCCTTAATCACATTTAAAATTGCTAGTGGTTAGACATATATTTACCCAGAGATTATAATTTGGAGCTAGCTTGCCAGCTCGCTGTAATGATCAGCCTGGTTCACTACAAGTGGTGACCATGCCTGTCTGTAACATCTTTCCTTCTATTACACTAGGACAATCTAATTTGTAAATGGAACTTGATGTTTTTGTACACATACTGTAGAAAATGGAAGGAAGCAAGGCAAGAACTAGTTTCTGATTCTCTCCTTCAATTAAACATTGTTAAATGTTAAGGGAGTGATGAAAAAATTGGGCCTTACAACAGTCAGAGTTGGGATGCAGTGAAAAGAAACTTGAGAAGAAGTTGAGACAAAGGTTAGGTACTCTCTGCATAGGTTCTGCACCAGCTATGCTAGCATGAACCTAACAAGCACTACTTATCCATATATCAATCCAGAAAATATCACCTTTCCATGAGGTGAAATATTTTACGTACTACTTAGATGTTTTGAAAATATATTATATGTGGGTTTTATAATTCAACTTTTCTTTCAAATATAGTGGTTTTTTCTTCAGAGGTTAGAACTCCCTCACTAAGGGCCTAGTCTGCAAGGTGCGGAGTACCCTCAACTTCTATTGGGCCCCTCACCTTCTTTTCACAATCCCAAACTAGGCAGTGTACAATAAAGCAGGTGTAGTGTATTTAATCTTTAATCATTTTTGCCCAGTAAATTTGACAAACATAGCTTGCGTTCATGTGCCTTCCTCCTCGCCCCCTCCATGCCTTCAGGAAGCGGAGTTTTAAAACACTGGTTGCTTTGAATGGATGATAAGAACAGGTCCAAACCACTATCATATGGCTATGCACACATGTATTGCTTAGGGGGAAACTGACGCCAGTGGTCTGGTCTTGAGGAGGTAAATGGGCTCAGTCGTTTATTTTGAAAAAGAAAAGTGCCATGGTTGTGATCAGTGCACATGACTATCATGTGCACATGAAGCCTGCCTAATGGCAACAATACCTCATAGCAGGATTAAAGGAAGATTTGTTCTAAATGCAATTTAGGGCAACACCACAGGGCTTGTATGAAAATATGCTGCTGATATCATAAATGTACTGATCCTGCAGAAACATGCTTACTAAAGCTGTATTATGGGAAAAAACTCAGTTCCCAGGCTTCTCTACTGGCTAGAGGGAGGCACTGGGCAGTTTGGTTAATAACAGAACCTTTCCTTCTTATGAGGCTATTATATTATTTAAACTATGTAGAAAAATAAAAATGCAGCACACACCACAGTGTTCCTAGATTGTGAAGCAGCCGTACAGAGCTGCAATTAAAAAAACCTGCAGGTTAGCAAGGGGATTAACAGGCAGGACAACATGATCCACCTGCCAAGCAAATGTATTTCTTGAACTACTGCTGTCCTATCTAAGCCAAAACAAAAGATGCAGAGTTAGTTGCTTTTTTTGTAAATGTATGAACCAACTTCGTGTGGGGTTTGCAAAGAATGGTTCATCCCTGGGACCTGACTGGCCAGTATATTGCACAAAAGATAAATTCAAGTCTGCATGTGCCATTTTCAGTACATTATTCTCTCTGCAACTCCCTACAGCCTAACAGCAGATGCCTTCTCTAGCTTTATGTTTAAGCTTTGAGAAATGCCCTGTGCAATATGTACTGTCTATATGCAGCATAGTGGGCTTGATTCTCTACAGAAATCAGAGCAAGACTAGGTTCAAGTGGAAAAAATGGTGGGAGTTGGCAGGGAACCAGGCATCATTCCCTGATCATTGCTGTTAGCTCCATCCCAAAGTGACAGAGCAGCTGCTCTAAATTGCACACTAAATTTATTCTAAGTTCACATTGGAACAAAGACAAACCCTTTTGAATATTCTCAGAAAAATGGAATTGTGCTCAAATGTCTGGTTTTGTACCCAAAGTACTTGGGTGGCTTTATTCTATAGCCTAGTGGTTGGGGGCTCTGTTCTAGAACAATGAAAAGCCTGGTGCAAGTCTCATGCAGCAGTTTTTCTTCTGGATTCACTGTGACTCAGGCAGAGCAAAGATGTGAATGAGTCTGCCACATGTCTGCGCAGCACTACCAGCCATCAGGCTGCAGATCAGAGTTCGAACTCCTCTTGCATTCCTTCCCCATCCCACCCCCAAACTGAAAACTTAGTTAAACTTGACATATTGCCACAGAACAGTTTGGTTACACTCAGGGGCAGATTACTGCATGTGCCAATGGGACCCTGGCCTGGGGGCCGACTACAATGTGTGGGCCCCTCCATCCTGCCGGTAGCCCAGTGCTGGGAGGGGGAGCGGGACAGGCTGGCCTAAGGCCGGGCTCTGAGTTCCCACCCTGCCCCTGGGCCAGCTGATCCACCCCCAGGGGCAGGGTGAGCCAGTCAACAGGCCAAGCTCTCCCACCCCACCCCTGGGCCAACCACTCTGCCCATAGGATAGAGTGGGCCGGCCACAGCCTTGCACTTGGCTCCGGAGTGGGGAGGGTTGCTCAGGGCTGACTGCTGCGCATGCAGTACGGGCTTTGGTGGAGCCCAACAAGTCACACTACACACAGCCATTGGCTCCGCCTCCTCTCCGGGGCCGACTGGCCAGGCCCTGACTGGCCTTTGGCCCCAGCTGCCCCCTCAACACTGGCCCACTGGCGGGACGTCCTCCAGTGACGGGGGGGCCTACTGGTGAAGAGGCTCAGGGGCCCTGCAGCCCCCTGATCTGCCACTGGTTACACTAGTCACACAATAAAACACACTCCTTCGAGCTGAGCGAATAATTCATTTGAGTAAATTATAGTACACTCCTGTTTATCTGAACCATTCATCTGAATCTCTGCATTATCCAAACTCGCAATTATCCAGATAAAATCCGCATCCTCCATGCTATTTGGGAGTGTACAGTAGAGTCTCTCGTTTCTGCTTTCGGAGTCTCTGCAACTGTATTGCTGTCTCCATGGATTAATTTGTTACTTATGTTTAGTCCATGAGCATCTTTGTAAGGGCATGTCTGCAATGCACAAGAAAGCCTTTGGCAATCAGGCTCAGAGACTGGGTCAACTAACTAGGACTCACAGGGCTCACACCACAGGGCGATAAATAGCTGTGTAGGCATTCCTGCTTGAGTTGGAGGCGTGGCTCTGAAACCCAATGGCGGGGCAGAATGGATCTCAATGTCCAAAAGTCTACACTGTTATTTTTGAGACTGGTAATGTGAGTCCTGCAAGCCCAAAACAGTTGACAAGCAGCACCAGCATGAAAATCTACCCAGGCAAACATAAAAATGTGACTTGACCAGCCCTCACACATAGAAGTCTGAAATTTGGTTTCCATCAACACTGATGGCAATAGAATTTTTTCAGCTGCTCATGTTGACTCAGAACATATAAGGGACATAAATAAGAGTATGTTCCTTTGAAAATATAAATGACTATTCAAAGAAAATAACCTTTTTAGCTTTATTATTTATGAATGGCCTATCAGGTAACTAATGCAGTTTGTCATTTAAACTTTCATGTACTTGACCCAAAAAAAGGAACTAAGCAGCTATTAACTCATGCTAATTGGCAAGTCCCAGGCTTCACCTAGTTACTATGAATAGTGCCACCTGGGACATCGCCAGCCTTGAGCTCTGCTGAGGCTGCAAGAACAAGACCCAGAACCCTCCCTGATCTGTCACTGTAGGCAGATCACTGCTCTGAAATCTTATTTATGTCCTGGAGGGACAGTAGGCTGGATACCCTCCCCAAAACTGAAGCTGTGGAAAGGAGACTCTGGTTACTGCTACAAGATGTCAGTGGAATAGTGTTACAGCAACATGAGGCCCTAGTCCTGCCTGAAGTTTGGTTGGAGTCGGGGAAGCAGAGAACAGTAGAGTACCAGGCTGACAGTAGGACTGAATGATAGCTGCATTTACAGTCAAAGTTGAGTAGTTGGAATCCAGCTAGCATCAGAATATAGGACCTTTGAATATGAATAGTACCTGAACCTATAAGCTCAGAAGCCCACCTAGGTTTCCACTTACATTCTGTTGCTGATAGGTGTCCTTCAGCACTTTTTGGGTGACTTATTTTATTATTAGAGAAACCTGAATAGTTGGGGGAGGGGGGAACCTATTGTGCTTTGCTGTATTTGAGCCAGGAGATTCAGCTCTATGGTGAAAGCCTTGCCTGCACTCCCCACTGGTAAAAAGGATGTGGTGCTAACCCACTTTAAAGTAATCAAATGCCCAAAGAACTGTATTGTGAAAAGGGTATATCTATAAAATACTTCTTGTGGCAAGCAATTAGGCCATGGTCCACCAACAGACACTGCACAGGGTGGACCCTCGAATTCACATGGAGCCCTACCTTTACTGAGGGTCTGTCCAGGAACACAAGTCAGGTGCTGAGCCTCCATCTTTACCTGCGCTGTGTGCTCTTATCCCCATTCCATGACCGGGTAACTGCACGTTAACAAAAGTGTGTATTTCAGGGAACATTTATGTACGCATGTGTAAAATAGAAGCTTCAACTAATTGTTTCTCAGTAATGCAATTCAGTGTCTACTCTTTGGTGACCATTTCAGTGTTCCTGAGCGAAGCTCAGGCCCAAGAATAATTGCAGGAGATGACCACAACAGAAAGCCAGAGTTGTTTAATGAAACCTAAAATTGAGGATCTATTTACTGCTATTTGATCAGCTGACTGATTTCTTATTAGTACATTTATGGGAAAGAATACTGCCCTCACCCCCAAGTCCAAAACAGTTGTAGTTAAATCTGGTAATTCATATTCATGGTTCTAGCTTTCCCTTTAGATGTAACTAAGGGGCTGTCCACCAACCAGGAATAGACAGAGCTTAGCTCGCTTTGGTCACCCCTTCTTGCCCCAACAACTTCTGTATTGAGTTCAGGGTGGAATATGGGCACTAGCTAAGCAGACTCCCCTAAACCAGAGGAATTCCCAGCTGGGGAAATGCATCTGACTCACACTCCTTGAGTACTACTTGGGCAGCACAAAGAGATAAACAAACTAGAAAGAGGGCTCACTTACTACCCTTAATTTAATGCGAAACTCTCACCAAACACAATAGTAGAAATTTGCTGCAAAGCTAGGGTATGGAGCTCTTAAATCTTTTTGAGTTACACACTATTAAAGAGGCTTCCCCTTCATGCTTTCAAAATGGTCTACAGGACCTCTAACAAATGAAAGCACCAGACCTTAGCTTGAGTCATTACCATGCAGTTCCTAAGGAACTAATTCAAATAAGGAAAGGCTGACAATGTTTCCAGTGCATAAAGAGGGGTATTTTCAGGGGTTAAACTAAGGGGGAATGCAACAAAACACTATTCCAGGGCCCACAATTTTTAAGGACCAGCATTACGGGGCCCCTAAAAATAGAATAATGGGATGGAACACAGCATTCCAGTGTGTTTGCCCTTACTACCCCTGTGCAGACTCTTTCCCTCCCAATGGGCCAGCAGCTATGGCCCTGACCTGGCCATGAGACACAATCTTCTGGTCAGCAGGGAGCTTCCCCCAGGCTGGGAGTTCTTAAAACTTCGGCCCTGAGCATGCTCTGAACATGTTCAGGGGAGAGGAACAGCCTGTGGCATGGCTGCTGCAGCGGCCAGGTAAGGGAGGCTGGGGCAGTCAGGCAGCCACTGAGGAAAGGGCACCGGGGGGGGTGGGGGGTGTAGGTTGGGAAGAAGGTGTCGGGCCAGCTCAGGAAGGGACCAGGAGAGCTGATGAGTGGGTTAGGGTGGGAAGAACTGGGTTAGGCTGGCTTGGGAGGAGCCATAGGGACAAGGTGACTGGTTAGGGGCTGGGTAGTGCTGGAAAGGACTACGAAGGTCTGGAGTGGAGGCAAGTGATGGAAGGGACTTGGGGGGTAGGAGTGGGGGCTAGGGAGGTGTGGAAGGGTTTGGGGGACGAAGGGGGTGGAGTAAAGATGGGGGAGCTGGGGGTAGAGGGTTAGGAGGGTTGTAGTGGGGACTTGGGGACAGGGAGCTTAGGGAATGGGGGGGATGAAGAGGACATGGGGAAAGAAAGGTCTGATGTGGGCACTAGTGAACAAGGTTGGAATGATGTTGTGGATTTGAGACTGTGCTTCATTTGTGAGGAAAGAGCTGGTGGGGCTCAAAAATGCAGACCTGGACTGTGGCCCGCACATGCATGAAAGGGCCCAGACAATACACGAAGTGAGCTCAGAGATTAGGAAGGTTCCGGGACCCATCAAATTGTACTTTAACCACTGGTATTTTGTTAAACCTACACAAAAGGAAAAACTTATTAGGCAACCTACCTTCCTAGAAAACCATCCAAAACTAACACCAATTACAAATACAATTATAATTCTCCTCCACCATTAGGAGGCTATGGCCATCTCTGATAATTAGCCTAGCACAGGCCATTTGAGAGCGCTTTTTGTGTAACTTACAAGAGCCACATAAGTGTAGCCAGTCCTTGCTACTGCTAAATCTCAAATAGATACACAACTGGGAATATTTGGGGTTTTGTATGATTAGTTGTTTCCTTTCTGCATCTCAGTTAGATGTTGTAGGCTGCACGCTACAAAGATTTTTACTATTATAAATAGGTATATATGGAAAGACAACAAGAGGAAGTTACATGCTGTATCTGCATCTTGGCAAAGTGCAGTAGTGTGGATTTAACAATTAGCAGAGTTCATATACTATTGCAACTATTGCTAATATTCAAATAATTGCACATTTGAGCAACCAGAAGACCCATTGGCTCATACTGTTTTCTCTATAGACCATGAAAGCCTTTGCTCAAGACCTGGCTAAGGTAACATTAAAGATAAGAGAAATAAAGTCCACTCACTGTATGATAGCCTATGGTTACTGACTAAATCAGCTTCAACATTTGGTTGGCAGATAGTAGTCACCATTAAAACAAGGCTCTATCAAATAGCAAAGCTAGAATGTCAGAAGAAAAAAAAAATCTGTTACATAAAACTTCACAACTATTTGTTTCTCATGAAATTGTATTATGTAGAGGGATTAAGAACACTTAATTCCCAACCAATACTGTATGACCTGGTCTCTTGTTCAGGATCATTCCATGATCATTAATTGCAACAGTCAGCATTTAATAGGGGCCCATATTTCATAGTTGGGGAGGTGGGGGATGAGACTATAAAGTAGAAAGCTTGAGAGAATGTAGGAATTGGCAATGATATTGCGAGGTACTGATTGCTTTCCTCTTCCAGTTGTTTAGCGTGCCCTTATCTACTATTCCTCAGTTTTCCTACCTTCTTTCTCCATTACAGCCCCATTCTCCTTCACCAGTGTCTTTTTAAGACCACCATGATTTGCTGATTTCCCATCTAGCCTAAAAATATATATATAAATCTATATTTGGTTGATAGCTTTTGGAAGGAAATTCATTTTGTTTTGTCAGATTAATAAAAAACAATACTCAGTGTTTGCATCAGTAGTCACTTAGATGTACTACTACTGGGTGATTTTTAGCATTCAGGACGTATGGGTTAGCTGAACTGCTTTCTACCCCTGAATTTTGAGTATTTCTCCTGCTACCAACATCTCAAAACACAAAAGTAGTTTCCAACTATGCTTGGTCATCAGTACATGTTCTTTACTCTTACTTTCTCTAGAGTGGTGTTTTCTATGTAGATGTGGTGCTAAAGGCCTTTACTAGCCCCTTGATTAGTACTAAACTGTCCCTCCTTTCTGTAAATAGGCTGGAGGTCATGTGGCTGCTATTATGGGTGCACATGTAAAATACCGTGTAATGTGTCTATATGTACAGGGTCTTTCATTCATGCAAGCTATAGCCACTTTGTTCTCTCTTGGATTAGTACGAAAGAAGGCAGAAGGGTCGTTCTTGTGTTGTGCAGTGGATGACACTGGCCATGCTTCTGGCCAAATGAATCTCACAAGTGAGGCTCCCAAAGTTTGGTCACACTGTGCTGGCTCCCCCTCATTTCCAGTCATGTTAAACGATGGATAGAAATGCACATTAAACACTTTCCTGCTGTTACCGTCTAAGAAAGCAATTGCTGTATCTGATACAGAGCAGTTATTCAATCATCAGTGTGAAGGGAACTGGTTCATATGACCATAAACAGGAGGTGGTAAATGCTGCTGTCTCCAGAATATGAATAGTCTGGCTGATTTGCTAAGTTTGAGAGTCTTGACATAATATTTTAGGCTCTTTATGACAAATATAAGTTATTAATACCTTAAGCCCAGAAATAAGTGAATTACCCCTGTAACTGAATTGGAGCTGTTTTGTAACAATTTATAAGTATTATGTGTTGATCCGGTTATTAGGACATTTACGACAAATGCTGGTTTGGTTTTGTAGGAGGGCTGGCAGGAAAAACAAGCCAGCATGGAAACAATGGCTTGGGATGTCACCCCTTAGTAACCACTTAGTGTTGAGAATATACCCAAACTCCTAGCTTTGAAGATTATATCTCCTGGATCCAGCCAGAATTCTATCACCTGGCTACAGAACCGGTTTTGATGAGAAGAACAAAGACCTGGCAATCAGAAGACAGAAAGGACTAGAGAAGATTAAAAAAGAACACACTAACAAAAGAGGGTAGCTGTTCAGGGGAGTCAGTCAGGGATCTAACTGACACAGGACCTCTGCTGGGGTGTGAAAAGAAGCTAAGCCTACATAAGTCACCTTCACAGGATGGCAGGGTTTTAGGTAAGACAGACATGTGCAGACTGCTTTAAAATCCTCTCTCCCTCTCTCTCTCTGTGCTTTGCTCCTATTGTTAAAAATAAACAAAACTTGAAGAAGTCTGTCTGGTCATTATATTCACCCACAGCCACAGACTCCTGAAGGAAAGAACTGCCTGAAGGTGCCTAAACCCAGTCAGATTTACTGAATAAGCCCAGAGCCCACCTGGTCTAAAAGTGAATGAATTGCAGGAATTCCTTCCCAAGAGCAGTAAAGATGAGGCCTGGTACCTGTGGGATGCATTCAGAGACTAGATGGGTCACAGATGTACTGCTAGTTCTATAACCATGATGGTACAAATTAACAAAACTATTTCAGAATTCCAAATTTTGCCTCTGTGGACCCAGACATGTGATTTGCATCTATCTAAGAATTTAAGATTTATAAGAAACTATTACATCTTAAGATATTATACATGATTATCATAGGAATATGTATTTACATTTTTATTTGAACTTCTCAGAATTGCAATTCTACAACTAGACAACATATCCAAAAGTTTCATAAACTTCCCAACATATTATTTATACATATGGTTTTTGCAGATATATATATATATATATAAAAATATTTTTGAGACTCAAAGACTGAGAATAGTCAAAAGACATTATTGCTACATTTCCATATTTACAAAAAACACACAAGACCATTTCAAACATTGAGCCACTGCAAACTAAGTTTCAAAAAAGCAAATTATAAAAATATAAATTTCAAGAATATTTGAGACCAAAAACTCTTTCAGATAAGTGCCTGTGAAGTACCGAGACATCTACAGTTAGAACTACTCTGTCCACAATAGCTCTGAAAGTCAGCACGCTATACAAGAATTTTCATAGCATTGAAACAAGAATGCTCAACAACTAGTCTGATATGCATAAGAGTGTCCCCAAACAACTGGCTGACTTTGGAAAGGTGCAACAGCAGAAAAAGGTCCAGTGCAAACAGCTATTTTATGACTAACAAACTTACATAATGAGAAACTAAATACTTAGATATATAAAATAAAATATGAAAACAAGTGGTATTAAAATTATAATACCAGTGTGTGCATTTACAGTTATCTTGCTTTTGGGCGGTTAGTTACATGTAAAAAAAAAAAAAAAAAGTAAACTCAAATAATGAGACCGGTATGTTAAGTATAAATAACAGAGTGCTTTAGTGCAGGCGCATTGTAAATAAATAGGTATTTGAGTAGTACTGCCTCCTACATGTGTCTTTTAATGTTTTTGTTGATTTGTACTTGATAGGAACACAGGAAGAAAAGAACTAGCAGTATTTCTGGTGTAAAAGAGGTCTTTTCGGACACAAACAGAGTCTTGAGTTCAGGGCTGGTATCTTTAAAAAACATACACTAACACCACATCTACTTGCCTACAAAGAAAAGCTGAAGCTATATTTTGTGTTCTGCTACATTAAAAACCATTGTTTCCCAATTAATAATCTTCCTCTTATTAATTTTATCACCACATAATATTCAGCTGGAAAGAGGAAATGACTGAGAACAAAGCCTTTCCCAGGTTATGGTATGTGGGCCCATCTGTGAGAAATTCACACTTATGGATGGATATAAGGGGCCCTCTGGAAAGAATTCTTTGACTCTGCTCTTTTTTAAGAATTAAGTGGAAAATTAACTGCCCATCCTTAAAATATGTGTATCCTACTATAAAGGTCTCCTCTGTATCCAGGTCAAATTACTACATTATAGAAAGAGATTATTTTCTTTCACACGTTTTGTCCATTTTAAGGTATTAACATTAATTAAGCATATACATCTCCCCTACCACTGCACAATACCACACTCTTTGCTTGGAATGAAAACCATATGAAGCATGTGATAGGACATGAGAGACTTGAAGAGACACTTCACAATGCTCTCCCTTCCCCACAGGTGTCTGGAAAGCCCTCCCTCACTGGAAAGCCCTCCAGTAGTCTATTGGCTGCATAGACTGAGGTACTTGGTAATGGCAGAGAAGGAGGTTGCATTCTGTTCACCTCCACCCTTTTTCATGTCCACATGGTACCCTCTGCTCTTGGCATCCAATTCAGAATGCCTGCTTTTGACATGTGAAGGGTTTTAGGCTTGGCCCCCTTGCAAAGATCTACTTATATTTGTTTATTTCCCAAATGCAGTGACAAACCCCAACCACCAAGCAATCAGAAAATGAACATTAGCTTTCCAGGCACAGATCTAGAGATGGAGTTGGTCTGGTTTGTATTCACATAGCTCCAGGTGCAGCTTTAAGATTTAGACTTTTGTTTATGTGACTCCCTACTGCAAATACATACAATAATAGCAAAATATATACAGCTTCAGTCAACACTGAACTGGTGGCTGTTACTGTGGTGGATGAAATAAGCTTATATGTAATGGTGTGTGGTAAAAGGACATTATTATAGCAACCTTCACACTACCCTGGTAGTGAAAAAAAAAGTTAAGTAAATCATTAACGTCTACCCTCTCTAGCCCCCAGCAGAATGAGAGTGCCTAATCCTTCCGGGCTATCTGTTTTCCAGATGTCCATCTCTTTTATCAAGCATCATCGCGCATCAGAAGGGGCTGAGTAGATGAAGCATTGCTGCCCACAGAATTAATCCTCACGGAGTGGTCTACAGCATTTCCTTGACCAGCAGAAAAGTTTGTGTAAGCCTGGGGAAGACAGACACTATTGTCAATATTTTACTGAATATTTCTTTCACATAGGCAGAACACACATTTGCTATTTGCTGCCCTTTATCACCAGAGTAACACCTATCTAACTAATTTGTTACCTTGGGAAATTAAAATACCTTGTGATGGTGAATTTAACAGTGCCTAGATTTCAGTGTTCTCTAAAGTTAATCAGAACCAGAAATTCAGTGATTAATAAAAGACAGAAGATTATGTAAAATGATTTTAAACAGACATCTTTGAAGTATTTTAATCTGAATCTTTGAAAATCTCTCCAATAACATAATCCATATTTTTCCTCACATTTTTACTTTTATTTCAGTAACCCCATATGATGATGCTTAACATGATGCCTAAGTGCAGATCTGTAAATCATTTCCAGCAGGGTGAGATCTCTCTCTGACATGGCACAATTTCTTCTTTAAGCACTTTTGTCCACTTATCCGCCCACAGAGGGTATTACTAGGCTATGACCCTAAGAGAACAGAATACAGTCTGATGATTGTGTGTCAGTGCTTACATTTCACAGTGATAGGCACAATGGCCCAGATTTTTAAAGGTCTTTAGGTGCTCTGCTCAGCACTACAACACCACACCGATTTAGGAGTCTAAATCTCATTTTCAAAAGTGACGTAGACACTTAAGAGCCTAAGTCTCACTGATAAAATATCAGAGAAGTCAGACTGAAAAGTAAAGAAAGGTCAAATCCTTTGTCTAGAATGTACATCATTAAGCCTTATTAAGCAAAAGAAAAGGTACAATATAATTCCTGACTGATACACCCATATTTATGAGAATCCATCTAAAAAGATCCAAAAGGACAGCTGTGTTAGTATAGTTCAGTAAAGCAAAAAAACAGGAAAGTCCAGTGGCACTTAAAAACTAACAAATTTACTTTTTGCATGAGCTTTCATGGGAGAAAATCCCACTTGCACACAACTATATAAGATTTTCTCCCACGAAAGCGCATCTAAAAAGATTAGTCTGTGTTTTAAGATATCAAGAAATCAAGAGTTATGACCATATTTTATGGTAACATCTACAGTGCTGTTGTCAGTTACTGGCTGGTGTGTGTGTGTATCCCAGTGAATGCGTTGTTTCAGCCCTGCACAGCTAACTGAAACAGCAAGCATGATCGAATGAATCAACATGACCACAGATCCGTTAAGCAACAAAGGCACCGGGCTTAAGTTTATTACAATTGTAGCACAATGATAAGTGACTTGTATCTAACAAGGACACTGAAAATATGAGTGTTTTCTATTCAACTGACTCAGCTCTGTTAACGGCAGGACCCTCCGAGGCTGGACAAAGTCGTTTCCTCTGATACCATTCTATAAACTGTTACAAACTTTCATTCTGCCTCTTTGATGTGGGTAGGCCTCTGATATAGCATGGTGTCACCTTTTGATACCACCCATTACCATGCACGGGATGGCTTGGTTAAAAAATCTCTATTAATCATTTCAAAGACATTTTGGGGTCAGGTGGTCCCTGTCACCTTTCTGGTGTTAGCATTTCTTGGTTCTTTCTCTCTCTAATATATATTTTTAGACTCTTGTAGTTAAGTAATGTTTTGGAAATTATGTCTGTGTTTGCTGTCTCAGCCTATTTCTTGCCAGTTTCCATGGGGTCTTAAATTCACAGCCTGACTTCTGCTAACTTGGCTTGTAACGGATTTGGCCGCTCTTCTAGCTAGGCCTTCTGTCTTTGGCCTTATACGCTCAGCCTCTTGTTTCAGATTCTTGCTTTCTACTAAAGTGTCACAGCATGAACATTTTCAAAAACATGCAAAATGTTGAAAATATGCTCTGTAATTTATACTTATTTCATTTCATGCAGATGCACAATCTTCAAAAGTTAGTATGATCCTACCATTTGTGCAGGAATGGAACACAAGGGAGAGTTAGGGGTAACTCTGAAAATCATCCCAACAAGCAAAATCTACAGTGCAAAAGTACAGAAACAAAAAGGCCAGTAGACTTTCCTTTCAGAGTCTGATTAAAACCATACAGGTTTTTAAGAAATTTAATAGTGAAGATCTATATGGAAGTTTATACTTACATGGTTTGTGTTATCAGAAAGCTGCTGCTCAATGAGCTGTACAATTTGCTTAAATGTTGGTCTCTGTACAGGATCGGCATCCCAGCAACTCTTCATTATCTCATACCTGCAAATATGTTCAATTACACATTATTAATTGGGAACTTCAGGAAGAAAATTCTATTAGTCTTTGCATGGGTTAAAATAGATTGAAGTTATACATGTGTAACAATAGCAACTTAACCCAACATTTCAAAACATGGCTAAGTAAAACTGTTTAATCCAGTTTTATAAAAGAGTAGAAATATTATTTATAGCCAGTTGGGCTAGAGATTCTAAGAACCCAATACTACTCATGTTTTGTGGGCAGAACTCCCTGTGGGAGTAAAGGAAATTCTATGCAAGTAGCTGCTATAGCATTATGGCTACATATTGAAAGAAAATGAGCCTGATATTGACTATTTGAAAAACACTGAAGTGGAAAAGGTAGTGAAAAAGATGCTTGGACCATCTGATTCCAGTCAGGAATCAGAACACAGCTAGAGGAATTGCACAAATTGGTGCGATTTAACCAGTCTTCCTCAAGTGAAACTGTTTAGTGCATTCTATGTATTATCATTATTTGTGTAACTTAAAGTATGTTTCATGACAGAGCTATCAGGTGTTATACAATTAAAGGTCAGCTGTGGAAAAGTTGAGGGAAAATAAGACAACTTTTACCTTTATAAAGGTAAAGCCCGTATTTGGAAGTTTTACTTCCTTTGTTTCAAAATTAGTGGCTGATTAGTAGTGATAAACTGTCTCTTACATTTCAACGGGTGCACATTCTGGACTGAACATTCTGTATCCATCCTTAATCATTTTATAAAACTTGGAGTCCACAGGCATTCCAGGATAGGGGCTGCTTCCTGGGGATACAACATTTAATTGATCAATTCCATTGTAAAATCAGTAATAAATTCTAGAAGAAACAAAGTACACACTTGATCGGTAAATATTTTACCTAAAGAAAACAGTTCCCAAAGCAATATTCCATAAGACCAGACATCACTCTCAAAGGTGTAAACACAGTTGAAAATACTTTCAGGTGCCATCCACTTCACAGGAAGCCGAGCCTTTTTAAGGGTTAGGGATGACAGTGAAAAAAATAATTAGACAGCAGGTGAGAAAATACAGGAATATTAAATATAACAGTTACATATCTTTTGATATATTATTACTGAAGTGGAATTCTCTCTGCAATTCAGAGTGCAGAGATGGGATACAGCTCCAGCATTGTACAGACTTTGTTCATTTATACAGCTCCTTGAGTTCTGATCAGTTTAAGTTTCTAATTTGCATAACTGTTGTATTTTTTTTCTATAATGTGTGACTCCATGTACCTGATCTAAAATGGATAATAGCCAGTTGGAGCACAGGAATTTGTTTAGCTATAGTATAGTAGTTTAAAAGAATCATCTCTCTTTATCTGAATGTTGTTATGATTACACTGCTCAGGCACCCTCCAATTTTTCAAGCAGACCTCCCCCTCCCCCCCCAAAAAACACCCCCACACCTGATTTAGCAGCTATCACACACACACACGCGCGCGCAAAATGAAGACTGCTAAAAAGGAAATGATTTTTTAGGGGGAAAAAAAGTGTTCAAAACCTTTTGATTCATTTCCATCCTTCCCTCTCATTCCTTTGACCTTCTTTCTGCTGTCCACAGAATATTTGCATTGTAATGGGAAAATCCCAGCCCATTCCTTCTAAATCAATTTTGAAGCATCGTATGCCAAAATGTATTACAGCTACTCTGTCTAGGAGATCTCTGATGTCCCATGGGGAAGGGAAGCAGGAAGTAGGGATAGGACTCCAGAGAAAGGGAGGAAAAGGAGAAGGGAGAGGAAAGGGTACTATTTTTTCCATTAACTGCTCAACATTACAGGTAACAATAAGAACAGGTGATTGGAGTAGATGGGAAATGTTGAGCTATGAATTTATTAAACGAAATATTTAGCAGCAGACAGACAGACAGTGGAATTGTCTTTGATTGATTCAGAATGACCAAATACTCTCTTAATTCATTCTGTAGCTACTCACAGCAGAATCAGCTGCCACCCTTATCCAGAGTGTTAGAGCTCCTAAGCTGGAGCTGGGTTTAACACAACTAGAGAAGCCCTCCCACAGCTTCCCCTCTCTCCAGGCTGCTGCTTCCTATCCTTCTCTAACCTTCTCAGATAAAGAAAAATCCTATTGTTAGGCAGCTCAGGGCACTTAAGGCATAGTCTAGACAAGTAAAATGTAATTACCGGTACTTACTGCCCACCTCACAAGCTGTTGCCTGAACTTAAAAATCCTTGATGCATGGGTGATCAAACAGTGACTCATCACTGAGAATTAAACATGGCCTCTGACTTTAGTTTCTTTATAAATGGCACTGAGTGGCACTCAGTGGCTATTTTACCAACCTAGCCTTGTTGAATTCCTCCCCTGACTTCAGTTGTACCCTAGACTGAACTTTGGGAACAGTGCACATAACCAAGGCAGATCTCCAAAACGAGCCAACAAATGCCATCTTCTTTACTTAAACCTTAAATGGTCATGTGTTGGCTACCTCTGAAATGGCCTCTCCCTGTGTGATACCAGAGCAGTTGAGGTGTTTTGAGGAACCTAAGCTATCACCCATCAGATTTAGTCACAAGTAACAGGCAGTTTCAATGACAGAGGGACCATGGAAGGCTCTATACTTTTCAGGTTGCCAGAGCTTGAATTTGTGTATCATCAGCTTATGCTGCCAAACCCATTTGTTCTTCATGGCTGCTTCTTGTGGGGAGCAATGAATTTACTGCTAGTGAATAAAGGCAGATTTTTGCTTGTGGAACAGTCAGAAAAATATTGAGGGATCCATTTTGTTAAACAGAGGTCCTTTTTTTTTTTTTTTTTTTTTTAATGAATTTAAGAAACAAAGGGGTATTTTTGGAAATCACTGCAAGGTCACATGTATTTGAAGTGACATAAATAGATACATATTGGTATGGCTACAAAAACATAATGAAAAATCCCTGGATAATATTTGAGATCCAGACTTTCTTTGGCCCAGTGCATCTTAAAGAAAGACTTCAGCATGCACCTACAGTTTGTTCTACTATGGGTCTGATTCTCATTTACATTATGGTCCCTTTATCAACTCTGGCAGTTAAAAAGAGACTTTAAATGGGCATAAATGCAATCTGCATTCACTTTAAGATCTGGTGTAAAAGTGTCTTAATGTAATTGAGAATAATCTGCAAAGGAATGTTCAGACTATTCTCTTTCGGGTCAGATCTCCAGAGGCGTAGCTGTGTTAGTCTGTGTACAGCAAAAAACAACAAGAACTCTAGATTTCTTCAGGCATAAGCTTTCATAGGCTCCAACCCACTTTGTCAGATGCATCTGACAAAGTGGCTTGGAACCCACAAAAGCTTATGCCCCAAGAGATCTGTTAGTCTATAAGGTGCCACAAGACTCTAGCTGTTTTTTCTTTCAGTCCAGACTGTCACATTTCATTCCAATCCCTCTGGATCTTGGACAGATTTGATCTACAATAGCAAGTTACAGGTTATGTCCATTACATTTACAAACTAAAGTCACTTTAGTTTCTTTGCTAACCTCAGAATACAGACGCAATGAAAATCAAGTTCATCTCTGCTTCCCACTATGTTCTATTCAAACCTCACATTTAGAATACAATTTGTTTTATTTGCATATTTATAACAAAACAAACCTGATTTTTAGAACAATTCTGTATGAACACTTACATCAATAATTAATCAAATCAATACAGCATCACAATCTAAAGAATTTAAAAATAATTGAATCTTAGAGTAGGATTTCTTTGGCAATTAAGACAATTCAGAATGTTTCTTAGTTAAGTACTTACATTTCCTTTGACCACATAATTTGAGTCATTCTTGATATCTCTAGCGAGGCCAAAGTCACAAATTTTTGTTATTCGACCATGAGTGAGAAGAATGTTTCTTGCAGCTAGATCCCTATGAATGCACTAAAATAATAAAACAAGCAATCAAGAAAGTTTTTTGTAGCATCTTCAGTACTTTTCATTGCTGATGAAGAACTGCTGATTGGGTATGCGTTTTCTTGAATATACATTTATTTAACTATACATAATATATAGTGAAAAATGAAAGTCAGAGTGCTTGGGTTTAAAATGCTTACTTCGCTATCAAGCTTTATAGCATAATAGCTTTACTGAAACATTCAGGAAGTAGTGCAGGGACTACAGTCTATAATTAAGGAAGCCTAAGCATTTCCATTAGGAAGGGTCGTTTTCAGTTCCTTTGAACTGTTTCAGAGTTTTGTGTTTTCAGCTGAAGTTCAGTATGCTTGCACTGAGGCAGAAAGAACATTATTTTCCTGAAAGTCTCATAAAAAATGATTATGCTATTTTCTAACACAGAGTGGGGGAGAATGCATTGTTTCTAATGGAAAAAAACCAGATTTTTTAAAAGCAGTTTTCATGACTCAGGGAAGGGGGTGGAAACTATAAATTAGGCAAGAATATAGCGTTAAAATTTCAGAAGCACTTTAGTTAGGTACCTAATTCCTATTTTCGGAAAAGAAAAATATTTGTCTTCCAGCAATAAGCACATCTTTGCATAAGTAATGGAGGAGTTATACCTCCTTCAATATGTACCACTGCCAATCACATGGAAGAAGTCAGGAAACCTCCTCTGTGCTTTGTGAGGGCATGTACAAAAGGATTTAAGATGTGGAAGAAGTCCTGCTTCCCTGCCAACAATTGGTGAGGGCACATGTGGAAGGAGGCAGACTCAAATTTCTGTCTTCTTCCATATAATAAAGAAAGGAAGTTATGAAATGATTTAAAGGTTCCTGTCTCATTGACAGTCTGCATTGTGCAGGACTCAGCTGTCTATCGAATAGCTAAACACAGTGAATTACCTTTATTTTTCTCTTTAAAACAGAATGTATGAAATTTCATTCTAAAAACTGTATAACAATCACATTACAGTCACAAAATGAAGCAATCAAAGGTAATGAACTAACAATATATGGTTGCCTGACCAACTTTATCTCACACTCTTGGATGCATGCATTATGAAAGTACCTGAAAATTAATAGTACATGCTGCTATATTATTTTCCCCCCGGCACCCTCCCTTATTCACACCCCAGTGCAGCAAAGTGTCTTAAGCATGCAACTTCATTCATGTGAGCTGATCTGCTACAGCAGTGAAGTAATAAAATGGTCTGCAGTCCAAAACATTTCTCCCTCATTCTGACAGAATTAGTATGGTCCACTGGCCCAAAAAGGATGGTCTTATGCAGTGGTTCCCAACCTGGGGAACCTGCCACTCCAGGGGGGTTGCAGACAGATGAGGAGCTGGGGCTGGATGCCACTGGGGTCTCCGGTTTCCAGGGAGACCCAGGCTTCTGGCCAGCAAGGAGCTTCCCACAGGCAGGGTTTTTAAAACTCCCACCCTGAGCATGGGGGGGAAGGGAGGGATTGGTCAAGTGCCAGTAGCTCCAGTGCCCAGGTAAATGGGTGTGGGGAATGGGCCTTGGGGATGGGGAACTGGCTGGCGGGCAAGGATCACTCAGGGGGGGCAGCAGGAGCAGGGGCAGGGGGCCATGGCCGCTCCCAGCTCCCTGGCAGGGAGAATAGGGCCACGGCAGCACCCTGGACAGGAGGAAGGCACCACAGCCACGGCAGCCCCTGCTCCCCAGCAGGAGAGTAGTGCGAGCCAGACAGGCCAGATTCTGCCCACGGTGGCATCAGGCACATAAGGGGGTCTGTGAAAATGTGTTTTCCTTAGAAAGGGGACCCCAGCCTTAAAAAGGTTGGGAACCCCTGGTCTTGTGATTGAAGCACTGTCCTGCAACCAGGGAAAGATGAATGTTATAGGGTACCTAGGCAAGAACCCAGAATACAGGGCAGACCTGGGTTCCTCAGCCTGCCACTGGTAGGGCAACACATAGGAAGACTGCCTGAACTTGAGTAGATATATAATAGAGAACTGAATTCTATCCTTGCTTCTCCACTGGCTCATTCCCATGCCTTAATCTTAGCATTGTTAAATTCCCATAATACTACTGGCACTTCCCACCCTCCTAAAGGTGTTGGAAGGTTAAAGTCAATAATGCTTGCAATGCATACAAAAACAGCCGTGATGAACATAGCAGAGAAGCCTATAAAGAAAGAGAACACATTCCTTCTTCACTGCAAGGTTCAGAATGATGCACAATGAATGGTTCCAGGGCCAGTCAAAGAGAAAGAAATAATGAGTGGCTGCTTTTTCACTGAGCACTGTCCATCCTGTGCTGTGCACTGCATGAGGTAGGAGCCCCTTGGAAAAGTATTAAAAATTACATCCTAATGTGTTCACACAAGGGGAATGAGTTAAAACTGATTAGGATGGCAAAGTGAAGCAATGTGCTTTTAGAGTGAGATATTCTAAAACAGCATTCAACATTCTATACTTCTACTGACATTTTACCATTAAGTTCAACAGGAGCTGAATTAGGCCAATATTTATATTTTTGAATACCCCACAGTTAATGTAGTGTTTGAGGGTGGGATTAAAATCACATACATCAATTTTACAGTGGATCTGAATTACACATACAACATAATGCTTCTGGGTTTTGTTACTTTTTTCCCCATATTTATTGCCAAATTGTTTTTAAAAAGTGAAACTCTAAATACAACTGTAGGGAAATGTTACTACTAACTCTAAATTTTCTATTTGGTACAAATCCTTTTCTGATAGTTCACAATTTTTCTTGTGAAACTTTTAGAAAGCACAGAGCACACTGAATACGTCCAAATGATTTTAAATTCACAAAAGATACTTCTGCTCTGTACACAACAAAAAGTATCCCATACATGAAACCAAACCTTTGAAAATTCCCATCCTGTAATGATCCACTTGTTTAAGAAGGTATTCTATGGTTCAAAAGCCTCAAATTGATCAGGGTTTAATTCTGAATATACATATATTTGGTGCAAATAGACTTCCTTCAACTTTTCTTCTGTTTGTCAACTGCTTATGGATGTCACAGAAAATAAGCCATCTAAAACATTCATGATTTTGTTCTCTCTCTGGAATAATCTCCTCCTTTGACGATCAGATTCATTCATAATTCTATCTAGCTGCCGTACTATGGAAGTCCTGAAAAATTAATTCTTCAGGGCTTGTGTAGGATCCAATGGCACCAAACTCCAGATGGAGCTTTTATTAGACTGGCTGTGTGCTCCAAGAAACAAAGGAAAGGATATGGACCAAAATCCTCAACCCAAACTGTAGGGTCTGGGGAGAAGCTGCAGTAAAGGACCTGCTGCTCCCACTTTGTCTTTTGGATAAAATGCACACACCCTTAGAACTCTTGGGCCCATCCCTCCCTTTATGCTTCTAGGCACAAAACCATCACATTGCTGGTTCCATGGTGCACTGATGGGGCTTGCTAAGACCCAATGCCCTCAGCTGTGGAAATGCAGCGATTCTGCTGCACTATGAGCACTGTACAGACAGAGGTAGCCTCAAGGTTTTTCTTATGTGAGTGACATCCAAGGGAAATTCATACTGAGTGGATTACCACTTTTCAGTGCAAAACTCTCAGCTGAAAAAAATGCAAGACTAGAGTTACACAAAAAGACTAGTCAAGTTGCCAGGATATAGCAGAACCCCCTTAATTTGTGAAACAAACAAGGAATCCTGTTGCTCTTTTAAAGACTCACAAATTTTTCACTTGAGCTTTCGTGGGAGAAAACCCCACTGTGTCAGACACTTGAAGCTAGATGGGGAACTCACAGAATGGTAGCAAAAGAAATGCAGGGGAGTGTAAGTCATAGGATCAAGTCAGACTGTCACTGCAAATCTAAGCAGATGTTAGGATTCAAACAGTGGAGTACAGCAATTAGCATGGATGGAGGCGGGGGAAGCAAAATTTACCATTACAACAGGTGAAGAACCCAGTCTTTATTCACCCCTGACTTGACTGTGTCAAATCTCATATGTAGTGTTTGCTAAAAAGATTGCTCAATATGTGGAATAGTCATGCTTTAAAATGTCAGTAGATGAAGAAACCCAAAGTATTCAGATACTGCCTGTAATCCAAATTCACAACTTACATTTTTGGAAGCAAGGAAGCTCATGCCCTTTGCCACCTGATATGAAAAACTCAGTAGATCTTCAACATCTAGAGCCTGTTCATCATCTTCTAATATGGCAATAGTTACATCTTGATCAGTGTAAGATCCTAAGCAACACAAATGCAAACAGTTTAAAAATGGACTAGTTAGGAGTGCCCAGAAACATATTCGGCATATACTTATCTGAGTGTAGTGCTGACTAAATATAGAAACTCAAGCCATACAAACAAGAATCATAGACGTGTAGGACTTGAAGGGACTTCAAGAGGTCATCTATTCCAGTCCCCTGCACTCAAGGCAGAACCAAATGTTATTTAGACCACCCCTGACAGGTGTTTGTCCAACCTCCTCTTAAAAAATTTCTAGTGACAAATTACAAAACCTTCCTAGGCAATTTATTCTACTGTTTAACTACCCTGACGGTTAGAAAGTTTTTCATAATGTCCAATATGAGCTGCCCTTTCTGCAATTTAAGTCCATTGTTTCTTTTCCTATCCTCAGAGGTTAACAAGAGCAAATTTTTTCCATCCTCCTTTTAACAGCCCTTTACATACTAGAACAGAGGTTCTCAACATTTTGGGGGTCATGACATACTTCATGGCATGTCCTGACCCTATGGGACACACCAGCCCTCTCCTCCCAAGCCAAATCCAGCCATCTCCCCAGTTCACTGTGACACACTTACTACTGTGCGGTGACACACTTGTGTGTCCTGACACAGTGGCTGAGAACCACTGTACTAGAAAACTACTCTTATGTTCACCCTCCATCTTCTCTTCTACAGACTAAACCAACACAATTTTTTCCAATCTTCTCTCATAGATCATGCTAGTTAGATCTTTAAACAATTTGCCCTTGTCTGGACCTTTCTCCAATTTTCCCACATCTTCCCTGAAATGTGGAATCCAGAACTGGACACAATATCCATTTGAGGCCATTATCAGCATAAAGTAGAGCAGAAGAATTACCTGTGTCTTGCTTACAACACTCCTGCTAACATATCCCAGAATGATGTTTGCGACTCCCATATCCCTTTCTGCCATACTTCTTCCTAGGGAACCGTTTCCCATTTTGTATGTGTGCAACTAATTGTTCTTTCCTAAGTGGAATACTTTTCATTTGTTCTTAGTGAATTGCATTCTATTTACTCCAAACCATTTCTCCAGTTTGCCCAGATCATTTTGAATGTTAATCCTATCATCCAAAGCAACTGCAAGCCATCCCAATTCATCATCCACAAACTTTAAAAGTGTACTTTCTATGCCATTTTCTAAATCACTGATGAAGATATTGAACAGAACCAGACACAGAACTGATCCCTGTAGGATCCCACTTGATATGCCCTTCTAGTATGACTGTGAACCACTAAGAACTACACTCTGGGAAGAGAGTTTTCCAACCAGTTATGCACCCACTTTTAATATTTCCATCTAGCTTGCATTTCCCTATTTTGTTTATGGAAAGGTCATGTGAGACAATATCAAAAGCCTTACTAAAGTCAAGATATCTACCACTTCCCTCTTACCCACAAGGCTTGTCACTCTTTTAAAGAAGGTTGATGTGATAACCTATTAGGCACATGTGACATGACTTGCTCTTGATAAATCCATGCTGTTACTTATAACCTTATTACCTTCTAGGTGTTTGCAAATTCATTAGTTATTTGCTCTATTATCTTCCAGGTACTGAAGTTAAATAGAATAATTAATTACCTGGGTTGTCATTATTTCCTCTTTTTATAGATTGGAACAATATTTGCCATTTTCTAGTCTTCTGGAATATTTCCTACATTACATACCTTTCTGAAGATAACTGCTAATGGTTCAGATATCTCTTTTTTCTGCTCATGGAGCATTTTAGGATGTTTTTCATCAAGCCCTGGTGGCTTGGAAACATCTAATTTATATAAATAATTTTTAATTTCTTCTTTCCATATTTTACCCCCTGATACTACTTCATTTTCACTGGCATTTTCTATGTTAGATGTCCAATTGCTACTAAACTGTTTGTAGAATATACACAAAAGATTCATCCATCTCTTCTGCCATTTCCACATTTTCTGTTATTGTTTTACTGCCCCTCCCTGAGTAATGGGTCTATCCTGTCCTTGGTCTTCCTCTTGCATCTAATGATAACATCCATTATAAAAAAGATAGTCATATCATAGAAAAATAGGAAGCCATTTTAAATGAGTGAATTATTATTCTTTTTAACCCTCACCACACTGAATTAAGGTGTTAACTGGATGCATCAATCAGCACAGATCATTTTAAAATTTAAAAAAAAATAAGAAATCCCTCTTTGTACTGTAGGATGTGGGTTAGATTTCAGGATAAACATTTACCTGTCTTCCCTTGTCTTCTTTTGTCTGCTTTTGGTGGAACAACATAGGAGACTCCTGGTTTCATGTCCATATATTCATTGATTACATCACTATGGGGATATTTGAGGGAAAAAAGTTAAGAATAAGTCTGAATCTAAAATTTTACTAATGATTAATATTGAAAAAGCATAGTTTTGTGAATATTTAATTTTTAAAAGAAAAAGTCATATACATAAAGTGATAAGATTTGACAAAATAGACTGTAATGGTGTGTATCATATAATAAAGTCATGATGTCATCTTGAAGTTTGGAGTTTAGCTCAGATAAACACACAAATTTTGGTGTATATGTTATTTATGGTAAGGTTGAGTCTAAAGGAATGGCAAAGAGTTTCTGATTACATTCAAATGCTCCCTTCTATTCAGGAAAGCTTTTACTACTATCGTCTATCATTCACTTTTCATTTGAAATTTAGATGATAAAACTGGGGAGGAAAGTTAATCGAATTATTTCAAAATTTCCAAAAGGATACAAGTTTGGTTGCAGAAATAGGCTAGAGGGAATCAGTATTTTTAAACATGAGTTCTCTCACCCATACACATATTCAAATGCATGGACTCTCTATATAAGTTGCAAACATAATTATATACCTAAGGGTTTTTAAATGATTTTTCCATTTTTGTATCTTTTTTTTTTAACTACAGAGACACAAAAAGTCACCTTACGCTACCCATATACAGCAGTTTTTATCCACATATATCTCATCACTTTACAAATATTAAACTTGGTCTTACAACAAACCTGTCACAAAAACAACGTTGGCAGTATTGTCACTGCCATTACAAGATGACTGCTGTCAATCATATCAGTACTGATAAATAAAAATGAAGTTGAAAGTTCTGATCCAATGTATCACATTGGAAGACAAACCACAGAAAAGCTGATGAAGCAGTAAAAATGGAAGTGTATTGATATAATTTGAACTATAATCTTACAACAAGCCACAAACAATTTAACATAAAAAATTAAAGCACCTTTTAAAATAAAGTGATTTGTTAAACAAATTGATGCAATCTTTAGAGAACACTACAGAAAAGCTCTCTTGTGATTTCTTTTCACTAGATCAACTTTTATTTACCCTCTGGACTTTCTGGCAATGCCTTTATATATTGGTAGATTATCCTTACCAGGCAGGCTTTTTCTGATGCAGAAGGTTCTCGTAAACTGCTGTCTCTGCACATTCACTGTGCTTTGGACAAATAAATGAATCACGTTTCCTTCTCAGAAAATTCAAAAGATCTCCATAGCAGCAATATTCTGTGATGACCAGAGTGGGACCTACAAATGCAGAGGGAGTTTAAAAGTGGGTATAAGCTTTGCTTTCAGAGTCAAAAATCTTATACAATAATATTATTCAACTAAACACACAAAATGTCCTATTTTAAGTCACACTACACAGCACTGTCTTAAACATGAAAAGTTACACTGAAGTTACAGCAGCCGTTTTCTCATTCACGGACTAGTTACTATTGTGCAATTAAAATTACATCATTCCCAATTAATTTTTTCCTATCAATAGTATCACGTTGTATAAAAATTAAACAAATAAGTCTTTTTTCCCTCTTCATGTGATGTTTCTGACTAGACACATCTGTATGATTTTGTTCACTTCCTCAAGGAAGTTATTTGTTCCAAACATTAGAGGAAGAGCTTCAAACATTAATCCTTTTGATTCACTTCTGTTTACAGTAGAGCTTCGAGTTCTTTCAGCAATGTTTTTAAATAATGTAGGGTGTTATACTCGGCAGCATAATGGAAAAAATCACTCACACAGAACAGGCTGCTGAGACAGAAAACTAAGTTATACTACCTCTTAGAATATTAAAATGAAATTTAAAAGAAGAATCAAGTCACCTACAGTATAGATGTTTATAGATCATACATATATTTTCTAAATGAGTGACTGCAGCTATGGCATTTGAATATGTAATAATTCTCTTTGTTATTTCATTCACAGAATCATTCTGTACCAGTATTTCCTCATAGTTGTTCTTTAATAATTCTGGCTTTCATAAGACCAAATACTTTAGTTAATATTATGTCAGGATTATTACAAACCCAATCTTTTCATAAGCTTATGCTTTACAAAATTCTCTTTTCTATCTGAAATAGTCCATTTATTGACTGATTCAGGCCAGAAAATTGGTTTTGTGGATCACTTGAGTGAAATCTCTTCAATCAATTTTTAATTATGCAAAAGTGAAAGGGTGGAATATTTCACATAAACCTAAAATTCTAGATTTTTCCTTTAAAAAGTAAAATGGAGAAATTAAAAAGTACAAATACATGTTAGCATAACATTGTAGGTTAGAAATTTAAATGCACCAAAGTTAAGAAATCACTGTATGTAAGATTCAACTATTTGTTGCCTTTTATTATATGTATGTTAAAATTAATGTTTATATTCTTAAATATATAAAACAAAAATTTTCAGGATATGCAAAGCAAACAAAATTTTCAGAACTTCTATGTTTTTTTCATTTTTTGACTGACAAGCGTTTAGAATTAGTAGCCATATTACACTAATGCATGTCACTTGCAGCTTAAATAGATTATAAGAAGTATGATAATACATGTATCAGCTTTACAGTAGATAGTAATGAATAACAGTTCAAATAAAACAAACAAGAAGTCCTGTGGCACCAGAGCTGTAACTAGGGCGGGGCTAATTGGGCAAAGCCCCTGACAGCGCAGAGTGGCTCGACAGAGCTGCTCTATTAAAGGGCAGCTTTCACTGCACCAGCTCGAAGTGCTGCTAATGGCAAGGGGCGCATTCCAATTGGAACGTGCCCCAGGCGGCAAAAACTGGCATTACAGCTCTGTGTGGCACTTAAAGACTAACAAATTTATTAATTACATGTGCTTTCATGGGAGAATATCCCACCTTGCTGTTATAGTGTGATCTGATCCCATGACTTACACATCCCTGCATTTATTTCCTCCCATTCTGTAAATTCTCCCATCTTCAAAGTATCCGATGAAGTGGGATTTTCTCCCACAAAAGCTGATGCAATAAATAATTTCTTTAGTCTTTAAGTGCCACAGGACTCCTTGCTTGTTTTACTGAACTAGACTAATATGGCTCCCCCTTTGGAACTGAGTTCAAATACTAACTAATAAAAGATAAAAAGACAGGACTACAGAAATGTAGGGCTGGAGGGGATATCAGGAAGTCACCAAGTTCCACCTGTGCAGGACCTAGAAAACCCACACTTTCCTTGACAGATGTTTGCCCAACCTGTTCTGAAAAGACTCCAATGATGGGGATTCCAAAACCTGTCTTGGAAGCGTATTTCAGAACTTAACTACTCTTACAATCAGAAAATTCTTCCTAACAGCTAACCTCAATCACCCTTGCTACTCATTAAGAGAGAACAATTGATCCCTGTCCTCTTTATAGCAGACCTTAACATACTTGAAGGCTGCTATCAGGTCCTCCCTTAGTCTTCTTTTCTCAACACTAAGCATGCCCTTTTAATATCCATTTTCATTTTTTGGAAGCCGATCTTGCTGAAGACAAACCCAGACATCTCATTATGTGCCAATCTGATGGAATCCAGAAAGGGACCCATGTGCTCAGCCCCACAAGTAAAAAAGTAATCTTCATTCCTAGCTAGAATTACCTTAGTCTTGGGGGGAAGGCTGAGGGGGTGTGAGGGGGAGGTTAATACACTCTGAAGTCTAGAATAAGTATCTCACAAGAGAAGGCTAAACATTTTATTATGACGAAGTCAGTCAAGGCTTGTACTGAATAGGTTTCTTCTTCTGATCGTAAGGCCAATTACAAAAATTCAATAACCTCCTGAGAACTTTACCTCCAACAGTGCAGGCTCCAAGTAGATTCACAATATTAATGTGGTTACCAAGGTAACTCAGAACTTTGAGTTCAGACATTAAGGCTTCTCGCTCTGTTAAATGGGCACTTGCTGGAATGAGAAACAGATCATTCAGCAAATTCAGTATACAGAAGAACCACCTTAGGAAAAAAGAATGCAATACACAGCAGAAACTTACGTTTGAGCATTTTTACTGCTACTCTCATTGCAGCATCAGATTTAAACAGACCATATGCAGTGGCCTCCACAACCTTCCCAAAAGCTCCAGCACCAAGAGTTTTGCCTAGAAATTGCCAGACAACTTTTAATGGATGTAACAAAATTATTTTACCTATCAGAAGTCTCTGAGTTGTATTAAAAAATATCTGTGGTAGATTATTGGATCAATTTAAGCCTATTTGTTCAAGACAGAAAACAAGTTGTTTAAACTGCATGCAAAAATGGTAGTTGTTATATATTTTAATATGCAATATAGTGGGGTGCCCAAACTTACTGACCGCCCAAAATCCCTCTCCCCACTGGGCAGACTCCTCTACCCCATCATCAACCCAGTTTGGTAGATGTAAAGTAGTGGAAGAGGGGGCATAGAGGACTCTGCAAGCTCTACTCCAACTGTAAAAAAGCTGCATGGGCTCATGAGCCACAGTTTGGCCACACCTATAAAAGACTATTGACAGAAAATGTCATGTTTCCTTGACGAAGTCTCATGTTAGAAGGACTGAAAAATTCACATTCTAGATGAAGTCAAATAAACCTAAACTAACCAAAACTCAGTCGATTTCTTGGAAACTCCCATTTCTGATCATAAGGAAGTTGTGTTGGGTCTATATAAACGTAGTTGTTCCCATTTATTTCTTCAACGACTTTCCACTGAATTTCATATTTGGGTTTCTGGGGGAAGGGGAAGAAAAGGAAAAAGTGGCCATGTTATTGCTTAAACTTCGACAAGAAGAAATAAAATCAATATATGTGTTTGATTTTACCTGTAGATACTTGTACACAAGAATCATTACTATGATGCACATCAGTCCTGCTGCTACTCCAAACCCTATCAGTAAGGGAGTGAAAAGGGTGTGGGTATTGGTATGTTCTAGAAAAAGACAGAGACAATTCTATTTTAATATTAAATGAGAAACCCAATGTTTAATAAATCTTAAATGTCAAATCTTTAACCATCTGTTTTAGTTCCTCAGGAGATATTCTCTTTGTTTTTGCTTGGGCCCAGATGATTTGCCTTTTCTCTTCCTCCCCCATCTATAAAAGGCTGAATATCAGAACCACCCTGAATAGACAAACTCTAAGAAGCTGTTGCCTGACAGCAATCTGAGAAACCTCTTTACCCTGGCAGCTGTGCAGTTTAGTTTGTTTCTTCAGCACTCCCCTGCACCATTAAGCTAGGAAGAATGAAACCAAGACCAATTAAATTCAGGGTTTCTGCATGGTAGCAGAAAGTTCTATCATTAGTCCATTAATTTAGACTACTTCTATTTTTTTAGCTTTAAAAACAGAATTCCTGTCAAATTAGGTATGGAGAAAGTTTGTTAACTGAACTTTTCTCCAAGTCCCAATTTCTTTGCTTATTCAGTGATAAGCAGCATGATCTTTGGAAGCAGAGATGATGAGTAATGTGATCTTGTAAAGATCAACATGCCTAAAATTGGATCCATTTTTTTCTGTGTATTGTATATGGCATATAGTATAGCAGAACAGCAGTACAGAAACCTTAGTTTTTGAAAAGAAGAATACATCAAAGAATAGCGTACAGGTTGCAACTGACAAACACTTCTACTTTTACAATTCTATGTAGCTATGGAGGCCAAACATCACATTAGCATCCCATAACCTATGTGTTTGCAGTAAGCTTTGTTATTAGTTTTTTTATAGCAGCATCTAGCTCCAACGAAGCAGAGGGACCCATCAGGCCCTCTACAAACTTACAGTACAAGACATCCCTCCCAGACAGATCTTACAGTTTAAATAGACAGGACAGACAAAGTGAGGGAATGTTACATAGCAGAACAGTGGCTGAAACAGTCTTCCTGACTCCCAGATTGGTGATCTAGTCACTAGACTATACAACATGTGTAACAGAAGAAAATCTTTTAGTTTAAAATTTCTACTAGGTTATAACAATCCAATATTTAAGAATTATGACAGGAAATGCAGTTTAATATATTACTCAGAGATGCTACCAAAAAAGCTTCAAATACACAGGCAACATAGTTAAAATATGGCTTTTACTGTAATTATTTGTGATGGGCAGCACTAAACCAGGCCATCATCTTAATTACATTTTTATGCATGTCTACATAGCATTTTGGCTACCACCTTTAATAGCAAAGTTGAAAAAAGCAGAACTACTGGCAACGTCATTGGAAGCCTCGCATGATATAGTGCCATTGTTTTTAAATGTGCTGGCATCGATGGTACTTTCAACCACAATCCTTCCAAATGAGGGAAGTGAAGAATTTCCATAATTGATCTTCACATCCACTGGAGATATAGCTGGTGAATCAAAACACCTGGGAGAAAAATTTTTGACAGTTATCTTCTTATGGAAAAAGATTTGGAATAAATTCTTCATTATTTCATCTTTTCTCTAAGATAAAGTTTGATATTTACAGCCAGACCCTCAGCTAGCATGAATTGACACAGCTTCATTAAAGGATTGAGTTGAAGAACTTGCTTTCTGTATTCTGCTTATCAGCCGTGAAGTATATTTTCCCCTCTGTGTATAGAATTATACATGCAAATCTTCCACAACAACTTAACTGATACCTACACAGTGTAGCTCTCTGTACTACTTTAGGTTAGTCCACATATACAGATTGATGAGTCTGCTGTAATCTTTGAGCTATGGAACCTGGCTTTTCAGCTCCAGCTTTTAGATCCAAATCTCTTTATCAACAACAACTTATTCAGAGGCACTGAGTTATCATAAGAGAAAATATATCCACGGCTGACCTACAGCACCAAATGTATGAAAGAACAAAATACCCAGCACTGCCTCACAAGCTGTTGTTTCTAAGAGCAACCCTATAAATTGGTCAATAAAAGTATGTTTATACTTTTTTGATTAATCAAATGTACTGTTAAAATTTGTCATCTTTACTCCATAAAAGTAAACACACTAATTTTAGCAATATGACTGGTAACATAAGTAAAGACAATATAGGTTCTCCTTAAACACGCTAAAAAAAGTCCAGACTATTTAAGGCTTAAGTAATATGATTGAGTGAGAAATGTGACTTCTTAATATTATGTCTGACAGAAGAAGTGAGGAGCATTTTACAACATGTTTCACAAATATTCTACTTCAATCTTATTAGAGACCTAATAATTTAGTATATTACATAATCTACTATGTATACATGGAAATTTATTTATCCTGTGTCCTGGAAAACAAATGGCACAAACCTAAAACAATCAAAAGAACACTGACAGAAATAATGCAATGTTTGAACATGTGTCTGACTGTCTTCTTTCCACTTATTATTATTTGAATTTTAAATCAAATGTGTCAGGTCACTTTTAAGGTACATTCTGAAATTTATCATCCTTTACTCACCTCTGCTCTGTGCCTGGGCAAAAATACCAATCTATTGTAGGGGCAGGGAAGCCAACTGCTACACACTGGAGCATGCCATTACTAAGTCTGTCCGAAGTGAGAATCTCTGGTTTTGCTGCAATGAAACAAGTGAACGGTCATGCTTTAGGTAAATAAATAATTTACATTCTGATTTATTGCTAATTCTGGTCCTATTCTTGCCAGTATTTATGCATTTGACTTCCACTGGACTAGTCACATGCAAGAATGTGTCCATGTGCATGAGTAACTGCCAAATCATGGCTTGTATGACTAATCATTCCTACTTTAACATTGGTTACCTATAACAATATATTTAATTTTAAATTATGATTTTGACAATCTAAGCTAGATTTTCTCAAAAGGGCCAATGTAAAGCAATGAAAAATACTTGACTTGTGCAAGAAGTTAAAACAACAAAATCATGGCTAACAAGAGTTTAACCTACCAGGAAAAAAAAAGTCTTTAATACTTGGGAACAATTAAAGAAAGTTACAAATTCTCTGCTGTCTGATTCTCCTAACATACATTAATATTTTTATTCTCATGATTGTGAATGTATTGTATCTGTCACACCACACCTTTGATATATCTGTGTTTTCTGCAAAACACCTTTACACATCCAGAAAAGATACTACAATGAAATATACAAGAATTTCACACAATGTAATGTCTAGAAAATTGGGACTGCTGTATATTTAAAATACCTTGGAAGTTCTCAGATCATAGCTGATAAAGCACAAGGTCATTGTAAGGAATTAATCTGCAAGTTAAATTCCAAAGGAAGCTGTCCTAATGGGTCTAGAGCAGCACACAAGACTATATGGATGTACAAATACATTGCAATAAGTAGTTCATGCTTGTACTTTTATATGTACAAGAATCGTTAAGAGATTGAACACATAGGAAATATTATATTTGGATGAATATGTTAAGATTCCTAAAAAAGTAAATCATAGTTAATTTATTACTTTACAAAATTCTGTATATAGCTGCTTCCTTTCCCCAAGACTGATTTTGGTTTATCATATCAAGAAGTAGCCACACTGCCATATCTATTTAAAAGATTGTTATCTGAGCACAAGAAAGGAATGTACTAATAAACCAGAATTTCCAGACAGTAATCCAAGTTCTTAGACCTTTAGGAAGAACTGGCAATAATAGAATATAAACAACAACAGAGTTTTGACAACTTTTCTAAAACACTGTGTGAGGTTTCATTTAATAGAAGATTGGGGCAGTTCTAAGTTGTATTTACCCCCCCCCCCACCAGATCTCAGTTTCCTTTCAAATCACTGCAAAAGACACTAATGGAAAATTCAATCTGTAATCTCCAAGGACATTGAGCGATTCATAGATACCATTAAAAGATCTCATTAATGCATTACTTTTCATAGACACATAAGACCAATTCTCATGTGCTGTAAATTGATGAAGCTGTATTGAACTCAGTGAAGCTATGTACATTTACACCAGCTGAGATCCATATACTGTAATAACTGATTTGTGGATATGAATTTCATTGTCTATTTTACTTCCTCATTAAACTTGATGCAATAAAAGGCATCCAAATCCTCCATTGTATATTGTGTACTAGTGAGCCATATTACAGGAACTGAACACTCCTTCACCTCTAAATGTGTGTATAATGATTTATGCCAAACCATCAACTAACTTTATTGTATTATGCTGGGTTCTATTTCTAACATTGCTCATTAAGTTTACAACATTTTGACCATGCACATCTAGGACAATGGGGGAGTTCATGGACAATACTTGACTTATGTTTTTAAGGGCCAGTTCCAAAAGTCCCATTCAGAATTTATTTAGTTTGTTTGTTTATTTAGTTAGTTAACTCTGATATTTACTGACCACTTTCAAACTCAAATACATTCCTTTAGAAATGCATACTGGACACGGAGCAATAGATCATCCAGCTTATTGCTAGAAAAAGCTGGACAAATTAATAGTCAAGCTGAATTTATAATTTATCTTTGAACATAAGATACTTTCAAAATACCATATTGGATGAAGTGTGAATCTAGACCTTTCTGGCTTTGCATTAAGAAACAAAAATAAAAATAAAAAAATATATACAGGGCCACTGGTCAGTAAAAGTCAAGTACTCCATTGAATGTAGTAGAATAAAACATAATGGAATAAAAATGGAGTGGTGCAAGTGACATCAGAACCTGGCTGCTGTCAGAACAACAAGCAATATCATCATCTAGCTCTGTGGTTCTCAACGTTTTCTCTGCTTTTGCACACCTTGGTACCTTAAATTATTTTGAGGCACACCACTATACAATCTCCAAATGAACTCATGAATATTTATGAGTCAATCCAAAACTCAGACAAGTTTTTCAAACAGATTTATTCTTCGCATGAGCTTTCATGGGAGAAAATCCCACTTCATCAGATACTTTGAAGCATCTGACGAAGTGGGATTTTCTCCCACGAAAGCTCATGCGAAAAATAAATCTGTTAGTCTTAAAAGTGCCACATTACTCCTTGTTTGTTTTTTTTTGCTGGACTAGACTAACACAGCTATCCCTTTGGAAATTGATAAGTTTTTCAAAAAGTTTCATGACACACCTACTCAGGGCTGATGGCACACCAGTGTGCCATGGCACATTTGTTGGTAAACACTGATCTAGCTATGTGTTTACAAACACAAACATTACTGAGGACTCCCCTCCAGACAATACTTATGGGAAGAGATGACTGGACCTAAAAAACAGATGTCAGACACAGGCTTTGTAAGCAGTTTATTTTTCTTAGGCTAGCCTCTTCCACTACTATTGAGTTCTCGCTAGCTTGTTGAGGAAAAGCCAAGGGGTACGTTTTCTTTAATGCAGTGAAGAGTCTCACTGAGGTCAAATGAAGGCAGAGTAAACAGAATCATGTGTGGACCGTCTTTGGCAAGTGTGGACACAGAGGTTCTCATTAAGTCATCCTGCTCCAAGAAATATTTTAAGGGTCTTTTTATGACCTCCAGTGGTAATTATCTCTCATGTTAGAAAGGATCTTAATGATTATACATTGCTTACTGCTTGGCTATAACTTGTTAATTATTTAATGTTTCAGTAAATTGTTCTGCATACTTGCATAGTACCTTCAATAATCAGTCATTAAATGCTTTAAATCTCTACTTTCATTAAGTATATTAACTGTTATTCTACTCTAACTGATGTTGATTCCAACCATAATAAAGAGGAATTAAAGATGCCACTATTTATAACTTGATGGTCTACGGCCTGGAAATTAACATTGTTGATTTAATTACTTTTATTACCAATTCCTTTTTCCTTCATCATTAACAGAGGAAAATAAATATCTAAAAGCAACACTCATTTGTATTGCCATTGTCTGTCACTGTCATCACTGAGAGAGGGCTTTCTTCCTGCAGCTACAGTTTCTGGATTTGAATTAGTCTCTTTAAAATATTGTGGTGACTTCCCACAGATTCCCTATATTTTCTGTAGGGCTTTTTGATATTTGGCAAACTGTTGGATTTGGCATCATCTGATCTACATCATCATGGTGGCAATGCAACTAGTTTTCCCTCTGTAGCATCATCCTGAACTACATATATAAAACCTGGCTGATTGTCATGAATCCTGTATCTAAATGTAAACACGTCTTCCCTAATTTCTAGATTGACAATAGTTGCTACTCTTAAAATTTCTACTCCTGTCAGCATGTTATTTATCCATTTATACTTTTCTCTTTGGCTCTTTATTTCCAAGCTCTCTCCTTAATTTACTGTGATGCAAAGCCTTGATTAGCAATTCTACATTATTTGAGATTAATATATCCTCCTGCCAAACTTTATTTTAATCCAGTGCAGACAGTTTTACATAGAATTTCCATATCTTCTGATAAATTATTCAAAATGCAAACCTTTAAAATAAATAAATAAATAAACAAACAGATCCTCCTCCTGATAATGAATTCGGTTTTTCATGTTTAATTAGTATCTTCTGCCAAAGTCAGATGCAAAAATATTAGAATCTATATCCTGGCAATTTAAGCAAGACACCCACTGATTTCAGTGAGAGTTCTGCTAACTGAATGAGACCAGGATCTGGCTCCCAGCCATTAAAAATTCCTGAAATGACAATTACATATTGATTCATTAATCCAACCACTTTAATATAGTATTATGAGATTATATTGTTTGTCTTTCATATTAAGGAGAAAATTTATATACTCTTTAAAATACAAAAAAGTTAAAATTAAAAAAGCCATACCTGAACTATGAAATTAAAATGATTACCTTTAGAAAAACCAAATCAAAAAATATTGTCAGGTCAAATTTACCTGAAAGATTTAACAAATAGGAAGGACTAGAAGAATTTTTATTTATTTATTTAACATTCCAGGAGGAAATTTTTTTTTAAGCAAACAAACTTCTGCAATCCATCATTGTTGCAATGTTTCCTGTGAGGTACTGCATGTTTCCTTCGAGGTGGCTAAAAACTACATCTGTAGAAGTGACAATGAGATCATCATCATTACAGCAAGTGGTAAGTGTTTCTAACCTGCTATCTAAACCTATTACTGAGCTGCTTTGTTAACCTGGAGTGCCTACATTCAGTCTCAGAGCCATGGAGCGCTTGCTATGAAGAATTGACAGGATATTTCTGGCAGGCAGATATAACATCCCAACTCCTATGTATCCAGTCAGGTTCAGAGGAACTGATGGCCACATACATAACTCACTATTCCTTTAGTTCCCAGAAAGAAGTTAGATCACTTGTGCAAGACTGTGTTTTAGCAGCTCTGCAAGAGATTAGAGCTATGCCATGTAGCCCTTTCTGGCTGGTAAAGGACATCTGAGTACAGCTCAGGAGATAGAAAGCAAATAATACAGATGGATATTCTCACAGACCAAAAATGAAGTGGGTATCCCAAACAAACCCTTGCCTGGCAATACAGTAGTAGCACAATTAGCAATGTGCTACGTCGGTGCTACTATGTATGAGTCAAACATTAACCCACCCAAACCACTCGAGAGCAATTCTGTAATTAGCACCAAACGTTTAATGCAATTATTGTAACAAAGAAAAGTCCCAACTATAAATTGTAATATACCTCTAGAGAGCAATATTTAATTATTAAAACAGCTCAATAGCATAGCATTTTATGTAAATGTACACTTTGTGTTATAGAGAATGGTCTCACATTTTCAACATGTTTGTGCTACCAAGTTATTCCCTTTGCCATTCGGCTACCAGTACACAAATGCAAGTCTACCTCCCCTGTTCTTCTTAGCTTGCTCTACTTTGCTTGTTGTTCTGCTAAATTTGGTCTAAGCACCGCTTTTTGCTTGCTGAGAACATAAAACTCTTAAAGGATGGCTTTATTAGGAAGGCCAGGCTTACTAACAGTTTCGTTTACCAGACTGTGCTTCTGTCTTGAAGAATGTTGTTTTGCCTCTAAGATAAGGGCTCATCTACACAGGGAGTGGTGTGAGAAGCCCAGATGGCTGATCCCCACTCCTAGCTGGGAGCTGGGTATGCTTCTGCACCGACTTCCCTGTTGACAGCCAAATTCACCACTCAGCTGTGAAACTGACAAGTCTGCCTGCCCCTGGGGTGACAAGAAGCTGGGGGCACCTGGGCCTCACTCACCAGGGCTGAGATGCCCTGGGCAGCTTCCTTCCAGGAACAGGGAAGGAGATGCCCCAGGCACCCTCCTCTAGCTCCTAGTTGGGAACAGAAAGGGGAGAAGGTGGGGTCTGGTCTCTCTGCTACCTACACTGCCCCCTTAGGTCTGCTCACGGTAAGGATGCACTCTACTGACCCAAGACTGCATGGATATCAGCCCCCGCAGTAATTACTGCAGAGGCTGTAAGTTGACTTATATTGTGTCAACTTGTTCTAGTGTAGACAAGGCCTAACACACTGGAATTTTTATACAGCATTTGCTAGGGAATGCCAATGCACACATGGCTGAAGTTATGTGGGCCTTTCTGAAAACACACAGTCTACGTTATTTTGCAGATGTCCTGAATCTACCAAAAGGCTAAACCAAAGGATTGCATCCATTTGTGAAGATCTCAAAGATGTCATGCAGTTCAAATAAGTGTAAACAATGACCTAAAACTGGATTCTGATCTGCATTTTTTGTTAATCTAGCCTCTATAGCTTAACATAAGTCATATCAGAGGATTATAGAACATCATTGTTTTCTGAGGCAAACTTTCCAGGTTCTACAGAAAAAGGCCCTCTCCCCTCTATAAATTCATCAGCTCATCTGTATTTTAAGATTACACTACACTTAACCTTCAAAATTCATGCTCTATGATCATTAGTTTGGTGTATTCCATAGAATTTAAGGTCAGGTATGACATAAGATGTATTTGCATAAGTACTCTGTGCTTTTATATCTTGATACAGTTTTACATATTGTACTTTGTTTTAAAACACTGTCTCCTAAGCTGAACTACATTATGACATCTTGTACATGCACTGAGTTTTGTAAAATACGACTGGGATAATAAAAGATTTCAGACTGCTCATTTTACTTACTGTTCACATAGACATTAAATGTCATAGAGGAACTGGCATCAGAATTGGATGCAAAAAATGTGTAAACGCCTCCTTCTGCTCCTTTTAATCGGGTAAGGTGAAGTTCACTCCTATATCTGCAAAGAAAGAGAAAGTAAACATTACCATGTTTTTACTCACCAAGTGTAAGGCAGGCCAGTTGCTAACCTGATGAAGTTAAAGATATTTTGAACGTAAATAAAACAGACTATTTATGTCACAGTTTATGCTGAAAACCACATTTTACTATATTTTAAAGCTTGCTTAGGGCTACACCCTGCGTGCACAGAAAGGGAACAAAGCAGAAAAGAGCTAAAAAGGCTTTGCACAAGCAGCAACACACACACTATAAGGTTTAGAAGATATCCAGTCATGATACACAAGAGTGTACTAGCAGATATCCTCGGCTGACACAATACAATGACCACAAAGAGGGCACAATTATGCATAAACAGGTGAGCATCTATGCCACCACTCACAATAGGACACCACAGGAGGAGCAAGAATGGTTCTCCTGTATGACAAAGTAGAAAACAAGTATCCCACAGAATGATAAAAACAGCTTGCCCAGTGACACAAGGATTTCTTGGGTATTTCTATTTCCCCTGTCCTTTTGGAATGGGGGGCGTGTAGGGCAAGAATTGGGGTTGCATTTTTCTGCACCCTCATCTTCTGTCAGACAATTCCAGTAACTGTATCCAATTAAAATTAGTCATGCTTATAGATTACTCATCTTACCTGTTATTACCCACAGTCTTGAATTTCACAAAATGATCAGATGAATTTTGTAATGTTTCATTCATATACAGCCACACTTCTTCTTTTGGTCTTGGATATGCCTCATACTCAACTATTAAATTTAGATTTTCCCCAGCATTCACATCTACTGTTGTATTCTTCATAGCAAACACATTGACAAATCCCTTATCTGGTTGCCATGAAAGGAAAAAGAAAAACAATTTTAAATGCAATTTTTACCCATTGCTTATCTTATCACACTACTTACCACCACCAGGTCAGCGACCCAACATCAAGCTGTGAGACAGGAATCTTCACCTAGGAAGCATACTCTGAACTCCAAGCTGCTAAAACCAAGTCTACTATCTATATACGTTTGAGAATGAAACTTTGCAACAGAGAGTAATAAGCAACTTGCAGCAGCCACAGGAGGGAAGGCTACATGGCTGGTAAATCTTCAAGTCATGAATATAAGTATCTTGGCTGTGCTCCTGGAAAAGATAAGCACATGCTTAAATTTTACTCATGTACTTAAATGTTTCCATAATTGGAGTCCTTAACTGTTTGCTGGGGAAGAAATGTGACAACAAATACATGATAAATTGTTCATGACAATACACCTTGAGTTTTAGCTACTTAAACGTTTCACTGTCAAGTATAAATATAATTCTTAATTACAAATTAACTATCAAAAACTTTAATGAAATATGATCTAAATTCATAGGTCTGGGTGCCAATCTTTCTAAACTAAGGCATTTCTGTTCATCTACCATTATGTCTTAAAAACTTTATTTGGGATATATTCCAGAGGAGTAGCCATGTTAGCCCGTATACAGCAAGAACAGGAGTCATGCAGCACCTTTAAGGCTAAAAAATTTCTTCAGGCACAAGCTTTCATGGGCTCCAACCTACTTCATCAGATGCACTTGGCGAAGTGGGTTGAAGCCCATGAAAGCTGATGCCCGAAGAAATTTGTTAGCCTTTAACATGCCATAGGACTCTCATTGTTTTCATTTGGGATACACTGTTATCACCACCATTAATTTGCCTTCTGAAATACCATGTAGAACAACATATTTACTGAGATTATTTTCTTTTCATTAACAAGCTCATTGGCTTTAAAGCTACTCTCTTTAAAAAACAGTTTTTTAATTCCATATTAATTCATACATATACTGTCAGTTTCAGATCATTTGGCAGAAGTGATCCACTGGTCGTTCCTGATTCATAATAGATACCATTTAAGTTAGATCAAAAGTCAGAACTCAGACCCCACCATGCTTCCAAATTGCTCTGCCTGGTCAGATCCATGTGCTAAAGCTGTAATAAAAGTAAAAGGACTCTGTGAAAGCAGAAGTCCGGCAGTGCAAAGCAGGGTACACAAATTGGGCCCTGGGCCATGAAGTCTTCAAGCTAGGAACATTGGGATATGCTTAAAAGCCAAATGTTTCAGGGCTAAAGCAGATTTTTAACCATGATGAAAGAGGTTGTACCAGACGTGCCTGCTCTGGGACTGCTTCACTTTCCTCTGAATCATGCTGACCCACTGTCAAAAACAGGAGACTGGACTAGATGGACCACAAGTTTGATCTGGTACAAGAATGCCAAACTCCTGTTTAGCATTAACTCTGAATATATTTGTTACTTACATATATATTCAATATGTCTGGGAATCTTACTAAGTTCAAGACTGTATCTAAGACTCTTCAAATAAAATTCATGATTATTATTGCCAACACACAACACAGAATTTTTGTAATTGCTTGTATTTTACAAATATCAACCTGGCTCCCCTCTCCTCCCCTTTTAAATCAGTAAATTCACCAAAATAGCTATTATTTCTTCTAAGCTTTTCTGGTTAATGTCAAAAGGTGTGTTAATTTCGTATCTGATGCAACCTCAGATCTCATGTGATTTCTTCTCTTCCTATATTTCACTTCTAAGATCCTGTGAGCTGAAACTGTAAAGGAAAGCAGTAGCCTATTTTGTCAATTAACAGTAAAAAGAATCTATAAGATTGGTTAGTTTATTGTGGGTAAAACTTAAGGAAACACAATACTGTTTTGAGAATTAAAGATTACAGCTTGTAACTGATTAGAACTTTAATTTTTTTTTAGTAAGCAATACACCTAAGTACTTTTCCCTTGTAAAAATATTTTTTACATTTGCAGTGGTTTTCAACCACTGTGCCGTGGCACACTGGTGTGCCAGGAGAACTCTCCAAGTCTGCTGTGAAATTTGCTGGGCGTAAAGCCCTGGGTAGATACAGAAATGTGGATCTGCATCAAATCCCCAACTGCTCAGTCTCAGCCTGTATCTGATCCAGGACATGCCAGGTTTTATATCTATCCCCATCAACAGCCCCCCTGCTCTGCTCCTGGGTCTGCCTGTCTGGCTGCCATGGGTCTGAGTTGAGTTGAGGCGAGGCGAGGCGAGGGATGGGGAAGGGGGGGGGGGTACGTAGAGTTGCTGGCATCTCCGTGCCCTTCAGAGCCTCCCCTAGTCCTGATCTCAACAACTTTTATTCTGCCTGGGCTAGGTAGGGAAGCTGAAGTTGCTGAAGCCACTCAGCTGTTCAGCAGCAGTTGCCAGTCATCTGATTGGGTGGCCAGCAGTGGGGGAAGCAGTGGGGGGTTAGCTGGCCATCACCAGCTAATTGGTGGAGTGTGGGGACTGGCCACTCGGGCTCCTAGAGTCAAAGGCAGAACTAGCTGGTAAGCTAAGCTCCCTTTGCTGTTCAGAGCCCATGCTGTGCTGTTTCGCATTGGAACAGGGCTCTTAGCAGGTGTGGCAGAGGCAGCAGCAGCTAATGCACCCTGGGCAGACAAAAGTAGAATTTGTATCCAAGTTCCAATCCGCAACAATAGCTCTGAGGACATGGATACCCACAGATCCATAGAGTGCAGGGTGGAAGCACCCACCACAAAAAAAAAAAAAAAAAAAAAAGGGACTACAACAGCTACCCCTTTGGAAATTTGAAACACCCAGCAGCTGGGGCTAGGCCAGGGCCATTTTAAATCCCCTCCCTGCGCAGCCCAAATGTGGGCTGTGCAGAGTAGGAAACATAAAATGCTGCTGCAGGCTGATAGCTGTGTTGAGTGTGTGGGCGAAGGGTTGGGAGGAAGCAGGAACTGGGCATGAGGTGCAGAGGGAGCTGAGCTGAGCTGCTGGGCACCACCATGTACTGGGGTGAGGAAGAGGCAACTGGGTCCCAACAAATGCTGGTAGTGCGAGGGGAGGAGTGTTGCAATAGAGGGGTGCCATGAGTTGCTGGGGAGAGCAGCCAGGCCAGTGAAGCACAGATGTGAGGTGCGGGGGGACCCATAAGGTAGGGGACACTGTGTGTGGCACAAGATGCCAGAGGGAGGGGGTGCCAAGCCAGGGAGTGGCAGGGGGGAACCCACAAAGAACCACATGTGCCATGAGGAGGGGGCATTGCAGGTGGTGAGATGTGCCAGGGGAGGGGCATACCACAGGCTTGATGTGCAGGGAAGGCAGGGTGAGCATGCTGGGAAACTCTTTGTCTCATTGGAATGTGCTGTGTTACTGAAATTTTGGGAACCACTGTTTTATAGTGCTGTGCTCATTGTATTAATTAAGCAAATATGCACAGAACTTTTTTCTTCTTCCCTTTTTTTTTTTCCCACAAAAGTATTCTGAGTAAACCAATTCAGCAAAGCCATTTGCATTCCTTTTATTTATTATAGGCTCCATACTGAACAGCCTCTCCTCCCTTATAATAAAAACTTTCCTAATTCCTCACCCCTGCCTCACAGTAAAGAGTTCCGTTCCTTAAATACTTAACATTGTTTCAGTATTCATTAGTCTACTTCAGGGGTTTCAAATATGTTGCCTGTGGGCCACATGTGGCCCCCTAAAGCTATTTCTTATGGCCCGCAATGATACTGTTGTTACCGATATTTGCAATGTCGTTGTATGAAGAGGTTTCATTGGTGCAGCCCTCAGGCTAATGTACTAGTTTTCATGTGACCCTGTACTAGTCCTCATGTGGCCCTTGTGATTATTTGAGTTTGAGAACCCTGGTCTACTTTATATAACAGTTTAGTTTCAGGCATAGCAATAGAGCAAAACATACATTAAAATTATGGGCCAGATCTTCAACCAATGTAAATAGCAGTAGCTGCATTAAAGCCAGTGTAGCTGTGCTGATCTACAGCAGCTTACAATTGATTCATATACTTATTTTATTTCTATCTTCCTGTGTTACTAGGGAGAGCCACACAAACAGTTTTGCAATTTTATTTGTGTGAGAAATGGTATCTGTGAAAGAAAACTGTTTTCAAAGTTGGGAGGAGGGGAGAACAACACAGTAACCACTACATCAAGAAATATTACAGTTTCATAGCTAAATTATTTTGTTCAATTTCTACTTTCTCAGAAACCAAGGAACTAAAAAATCTTATAACCAGTAACAGAATTGTTCACCATTCTTTTACTATCTAGATTAACATGCTCCTTATCAATTCAGCAAACTAGCACTTACCATGGTTTTCATATTTTAAAAGCACTCCTCGTCAAACAAATTAGTACAGGACATTTGGAAAGTTAATAAACTTCTAAGCACAGCCTGTTACTAAGAGAGACAGAGTAAGATTTGCCTGCTCTTAAAGTATGTGATCCAAAACCTGCTGAAGTCAATTGATGGGAGTCTTTCTACTGGTTTCAGTGGTCTTTGGATTAAGACTGCCTTTATTATGCCATATATTTTGCAGTACAGAAAATAAACAAATACATACATTGTACTTTTTTAATTGTATAAAATTTCTCCCAATTATGCTCTTAAACAGAGTTCAGAGTGTGGCCTATTCTGTGTAAAAATATTAATGCACCAGTGGATGCAACAGAAAATCAATTTCCTACACATGAAATGTGGGTAGTGAAGACTGTTTTATATAGGCTCTGCCAACACTGTTCACAGTACAGGCATAACGTAAGGCACACTTTCATGGAACAAGTAATAACTCTGTCCATTATTGAAACTGGCTGAGGCAAGATGCACAGGAAAAAAGGGAAGACTCCATAAGAAGGTTCCATACAAAGATGCATGAGAAGATGAAGAAAGAGAAATTCTGTACTTCCGTAATGCTGAAATAGTTTTAAAATTAAGCAAGTTAAAAGCACATAAACCAGCGAGATGAAAACATTGTTTAGGTTGCTCTTCTATTCAGGATCACATATGACTGACAAATAGTAGGTTACAGTCATTAAAGAAGGGGTACATAAGTAAAGCTTTAATCTTTCTTCTTCAACATATTACCAGTCTGCAATATGACAATAACCTTTATTGATCCATGCTGGGAACTGACAGGGGACATTTACTTAATGTTCTCTCTTTTCATCTCTTAAAAATGTTGTATTTCTTTAACAACTATTTACCTAGTACGTTCAAGGTTATTGTGACATTGGATGTTCCATAAGAGTTTGTTGCTTGGCATGTGAATGCTCCAGAATCATTAACTCCCACTGAACGGATGCTCAATGTTAATTTCCTTTCATATCCATAATCACCCATATTCTTGCTTTTGCTTCTAACAGTCTGTTGGTAAAAAAACAATTAACATCTAAAATACTGTGTATGCAGCATCCTTCCTAGATAAATTAAAAATAGAAGTAATTATAACTTCACTGCATTAATATTCATAACTTTAAACTGGAATAATAAGTCTTCATGACAAACCTGTCACTGGAATCTCTCCACACAAAACTACATGATCAACTCTCTGTGAAAAATATAATGTTCTTCCCAAAGCCATATACCCTCCCATTGTTCTTTATTGCCTCTCCTCCTCAGACCTCATTTCTGAACCCTTAGTCTTTTGCATTTCACTATGTTAGCTTTCTAAATGAGTCCCATCTAACTGAACGCTGAACACTCTCAATTCCAAATGGTTTCAATGGAAGATACAGGCATATAATAACTTACAATTAGATTTTATAGTCCTCATGCAGGGGATCTAGCCTGATCATGTGTGTAGAGTGCCAGACAAATAAGATGAGCCAAAGCCATAAAGTTCAAATCCAAATTTTCTCAAATATTGGTGTTTGGCTCAGTGGGCCAACACCAGGGCACTTGAGGTAATTTTCAAGTCGACTTTGAGAGATTCAGATTCTGCAGAAAGCAAACCTACTTTTATATTCAAGTAACTTTCCTAGTCTGTGTCAAGAATAGACAAAGACCTCAGCATTGACTTTTACTCTAATGTTGTTTGGAAGGTGAAGCTAGCATAGAACATGGCTGCTGGCCTGAAGGTTGGTACATCATTCAAACAGCTTCTATTCTTCAAAAATAGAAAGAAAAAAAAATTACCTCAAGCGTTGCTCTGGAGCTCATCAAAATTCTAAGTAAAGTTTAAGGGGCTAGTTTTAAACTATAAAGTCTTTATAAAGCTTGAGACCCAGTAACATGAGGCACTGCTTTTTCCTTGGATCTTCCCCCCACAGAAGAGCTCAGCAAAGGTGATGATCAGCATGGAGCTCCCTCCACACAACTGAGACGGAACTGCCAGTAGGATCGCCACTGAGGAGTCCTCAGTGCTGAAATATATTTCCCTCTTTGACTTAACAGCATCTTGATTTATTAAACTTCTGGGCAAACTGGAAAGCCCATTTTTTCCACTCAAATACTTAGTATGTTGGCGGTTGTCTCAACTGGGTAAGAGTTGGAAAAGGAAAAAAGATTCTATGTGGGATCTTATGATACAATTGGTTAGTAAGCGCTTTTAGTTTTTTGTGCCAATCTATGATTAACTTGGAATGACCTGTAATCTGAAATTACAACACAGCATACTTCTGAATTTTTTTTCCAATATATTCTAAGCAAAATGTTTTCATTTGGAGAGGTACTTGAGATTTCCAGGTGAATTTCATCCATTTACCAGTTAAAATTATAAAATATTAAAGATAATGAGGCAAAAAATTGTAAGTTTTATATGGAAGGCCTTGTTTAGAACAGATCTTCTACTCATTCTTCAAATGCAGCAGCAACTACTACTAGTGATCAGGAAAGCAGGGAACATTTTTCACTTTGACATACTCAGGCTAATATGCAATTCTGCCTTTATTTAAACTCATTAGTTTTGTGTGTTCTAGTCATGCCAGTACAAAATTTAATTTGACATTCAATATTTAAACATTCCCCCCCCAATATTTACCAAAAAGGACTGATAGGTCAAACTTATATGGTCAGAGATGTTTTTCTTATAGGTTTTTAATTCATTAAAAATGTGGCTGAGAAAAGATCCTGGCCTTAGTGAAATCAAATGAGAAAATTAAAGAAGTCCTCAAATGCAAGATTTGTCTTGGCACAGAACCAAAAGCCCCATCTGCAAGTACCATACTGCGTCCATGTCATTTAGGCTCTCTTAACTCTTGAAGCCATGAGCTGGGATTTCCCAACAGATACACACTTAGGGATAGAAACTCTGCCAGCACCAATGGATTATCTAGGAATGGAATAGAGAACCCTAGGGAGTCAATATCCAGACAATACTTGCCTGAGGTGGGTGGGTGGGTGTGTATGTGTGTGTGTGTAGACATATAGATATCTCATTACAATATCACAGAATCTTTTTTCTATACACACAAACTACAAATTATGTATTTCATTCATTATTACTAACACTAAAAAGACCTGCCAATTAACATTGGATTGTGTGATGCAGAAATAGCAGTAGGTCTCATTATCAGTAACAATCAGTTTGAGAACTGCAGGTACTTTTATAACTATGGCCAAACTCTTCAAAAGGTGCTGAGATCTTGCTGTTTCCATTCAGGTCAACAGGATTTGTGGGCATCCAATAGTTCTGTGTTTAGGTATGCTGGTATCTGCAGCCTAACATCATGTTTCCAAATTTGAAAACATTGGAAATGTGAAAGCTGCTTTCCCCCCGTTTTGTGACCAATGATCTGAGTAGCCCAACAGGAAAGTAGGAGGGTGACTAGTGCCCCTCCCTGGCCTGCACAATGGTATAAGGACAAATTGCTCCAAGTAAGGAAATGAGGTAAACTGACACTAGCCAAATGTTTCTTACTTGAGATAAACATACACATATCTTCACAGAAGTTTTATTTTCAAGGAAAACTGATGTAAATGCCTCTCTAAGGTCCTGTTGCTTTTTAGATTGTTTTAAAACTTAAATGATCTCACCTTGTATCTTTGTGGAATCCAATTAGCAGTTAATGAGCTATCTATGTCTCTTATTGTGCATGTAACTTCAAATTTTTCCCCTTCTTTGAGAAGATGGCTGGATTTGGATAAAGTGATGACTGGGACGGCTTTGTGAACTGGAAAACAATTTATAAGTTCATTATTTTACCTTTACATTCAGAGCTTCCAACATGGGTAAAAATATCAACTGTCATTAACCTTCCAACAAAGTTTAGATCTCTTAGAGCTATTCACATACCTATAATATATTAAAGCAGGGCTTTCATGCCAAGTACACTTCCATTTTGTTGCCTTCTAAACCATACATAAAATTAGGGAACACTTATTAGATTTAAATGATCACATTGATGAAAATGGACAGTTCTTAGCGATCAATCAATCAGGCAACTCATTCTATAACAATGATTAACATGCAGAAGTCTATAACAAAAAAATTTTAAAATTAGGTTACTAAGGAACTATATCTTTAAAGGAAATGCGTTTTTTTAAATAAATATAAAATGTGTAAGTGACTTTAGTGCTTTTGAAAAACATCTAACTGAATGCCCACTAGAAACTGAAAGCTCTCCACTTAAAGGACAGAAAATGCAAAGGAAATGGCAGTGCTTGATTTCATCACACCATGTTGCCAATGGCTCTCAGCTCTGCTTTAGATGGATGATCACAAAGGGGCAAAATGTAAGTCACAAAGTTGCCAGCTGTGATGGCTTTGGTCATGAGTGTTAGTGACTTAGTAGACTGGATACACAGCTGTTTTCGTTGGTGTAGCTCTACTGAAGTCAAGTAATGATGATTTACACTGATGATCTACCACCTATCTAAAGCTTTTTAAATTTCCTTCTTTAGCCTTCTCTTTTTTGTTGCTTCAACACTTTTTCCCAATCCTCCTCCTAAATTGGCTCATGGACTATATTATAACAATTACAAAATCATAGAAATATAGTGGAAGGAAACATGAAAACTCATCTTATCTAGCCCTCAGTGAAGATGCAGGACCATGTATGCCAAGACTGTCCCTCACAGGTGTTTGTCCATCCTGTTCTTAAACACTACCAATGATAGGGATGCCACAGTTCACCTTAGAAGCCTACTCCAGAGGCTAATTATTCTTATAGATAGATATTTTTCCAAATATCTAAACCTAAAGCCCTTTGCTTCTTGTCTTGTCTTCAGGGGACAAGGAGAACAACTGATCACCATCCTCTTTATAACAGCCCTTAATATATTTGAAGGCTATTACGTCTCAGCTCAGTCTTCTTCTCTCAAGCCTAAATATGACCAGTTTAAAATAAAACACTTTTCCTCATAATCAGGCTTTCTAAACATTTGATCATTGCTGTTGCTCTCCTCTAAACGCTCTCCAATTTGTCCAAATCTTTCTTAAAGTATGGCACCCATTACTAGACGCAATACATCTGCTGAGTACTCACCAATGCCAAATAGAGCAGAACAATTACCTCCCGCATCTTATGTACAACACTCCTGTTGGTATATCCTAGAATATTAGGATTTTGCAACTACACAACAATTTTTACTCCTATTCAATTTGAGATCCACCATAAACCCCAATTTGTTTTCAACAGTGCTATCACCTAGCTCATTATTCCCCTGTGCTTTTGATTTTTCTTTTCCAAGTACAGTAATTTGCACTTGAAACCAGAAGTACATAATCAGGCAGCAGCAGGGGGTGGGGAGTAAATACATTACAGTACTGTGTTGAATGTAAACTGCTAAAAAATAAAGGGAAAGTTTAAAAAGATTTGACAAGGTAAGGGAACTCTGTGTGCTCATTTCATTTAAATTAAGACAGTTTAAAACAGAATTTTTATCTGCATAGTAAAGTTTCAAAGCTATACTGTCAATGTTCAGTGGTGAACTTTTGAAAGAACAACCATAATGTTTTGATCACAGCTACTTGAACAACTTCCTCCATTCTTGAGGTATTCGTATATCTGAGGTTCAATTGCACTCTGAATATGGTCTCTCAGTTTTGTATCCACCTTCTAGTCATTTCACCTAAAACACATTTCACAAGTTTGTTAATGGGAACATCATGTGGGACTGTGTCAAACGCCTTACTGAAAACCAAGATCACCACATTGATTGCTTTCCCCTATCTATTAATGATATCCAAAAGGAAATTAGATTGGTTTGGCATGATTTGTTCTTCACAAAGCCATACTGGCTATTTCTTATAAATCCACTATCCTCTAGCTGCTTACATATTGACTGTTTAATAATTTGTTCCAATGTGTCTTTGGTTATCAAAAACTCTTTAAACTCCCAAGTCCCATGTTTGACCCTGTCCAGTCCTCCGGCACCTCACCAGTCCTACAAGAGTTCTCAAAGATAATTGCTAATGATTCCAAGATTACTTCAGCCACTATGGTGAATTTCACTAGGCCCTGCTGAGTTGAATACATAAAATTTATCTAAATATTCTTTTCTTTCCTGAGCCTGCATCATGTTCCTTCCCCCTTCTTGTTAATATAATGCCCAGCTCTTATACAGAACTTTCCACATTTGACTCTAGTGCCAATGGAACTATCCACTCCTGGACTATATTTGGATAATGTGAATGATGATTCAAAACAGGAGGACATTTTTCTAGTGATAATAGGAACAAACTGAAATGAGAAGTTCTAGATCCTATTCTGGGTTCTACCACACATTTGATTAGCAGCAAGCTATTTAAAGCTTAGAAAAATGTTGTGCACCTCAATCGTTAAAGTATTTTAGGTGCTTTCATTAAGCTTATACTTCCTATTCTCCAAACTGATTTACAAAAATTTTCTAAAGTAACATGTCACTAGAAGGTTAAATAAAAGATCTGTCTAAAAGGGCTTAAAATCGAAGAGGTAGATTAACCATAAACAAATCACAAGTGGCAGTTTTAACAGTGAAGTCCCTATAAAGACTTCTATAACAACCCTTTTTCATCCTGTGAGATAAATAAGATTGTTCCATTCTCTCCTACCCCTACTACATAGCTTCTCTTTCTTTCACAGACACACCTTACTGTTAGCTTAATATATTTTGTTAGACCAAATGTATTATTAGTTCTTCCTATTTTAACCTGGATTATACAGAGAACTGTAAGAAGAGCAGAATATCTCATCACCTGGTTTGGCAGGACTGTCCTGTCCACATACACTGAATACCAGAAGTTTTAATAAAGCAAATGAATTAGAAAACAAGTATCTAAGAGGAACATCAGCCCTGGATTTGGGCTCAGAAAAGTCTGGGTTTCCACATTTCTTTTAGAGTTCACAGAGGTACCCCATATCAGCAGAAACTTTAAGATCTTCACAGTCAACACTGATGCGACACCTCTTTCCCATCCCTCCTTCCCATACACTTCACCACATTCCAGATCTGAAACAAGCTTTGAAGTCCTTGCAAAAGTCTATTCAACATGCAGCTATTTTAACTATTTTTAAAAATGTATCCTCTTATGTGAAAAAAACCCTAGTAATCCTAAATTGCATTATTAAATCAATCCTTTCAATGAAAAAGTGATGATTTCAAGATTCATTGGTGTTTCTTAGAAGAGTATTCACAGCAATATTCGGCAATCCGTTTTGTTCAGATAAATTCCCATATGCTTGGGGGGGGGGGGCATTTACCTGGCCTTACAATCAGGTAATTATCTTCTGATGTTTTCTCAACTCCATTTTGTTTTGCTGAGCATTGGTAGCATCCTTTAAATGATCTCTGTACATTTTTAATAGTGATTCCTTTATGGAGATTGGAAATAAATGTCAGATTCTCAGGGAATGGTTTGCCACCACATATTTTCAAGGTGAAATTTAAAACTTCTGGATCTGTCACTGGACACACCACAAGAGCATCACTGTCCTCTTTTACATAGATGTAACGGTCAGAATCAACAAGGAAAAGGATGTGTGGATCTGTACAGAAGACAAATATGTTAAAAAGTCAGGAATTGCACAACTTAAACTTCCAAAAAACAAACTGACAGACTGCACAAAGAGTACATTAAATTGTATATTTTTACTAATATTCTGAATACTGTGTCAATTCAAGTTTGCTAAGTTACCATTCTAATAGAATTTTAGAAAACTTTCATATTTTCTGACTGCACTATGTAGACGTGAAATAGTTTTTAAAATTGAGTCACTTGAGAGTTTTGTGCAGGAAGAATTTGGTTTTCTCTCTTTTATCTTTAAACAGGGGAAACTATTATTTCCCCTTCTTGTCTAATCCAGAGAAATGCCAGAATAGATTTTGCTCAGACAATTAGAAAAAAAAAAAAAAAAAAATCACATCTGAGTTAAGATCAAGTCTCTAGAGATTCATGCCCAGAAAAAGAATTTCTGAGACATTTATGGGCAAGTAAAAGTCACACTGCAACCTCAATTATAATTTTCTCTTCTGTAAAAGAATCTAAATGAACATATATTACTACCAGAGGAAACAGAGATAAAATTTCACTTTTGCTACAAATCTTAGCATATTTTCATGAGCATGTAGTTAATCCACAGTACTGAAAAATTATGATGTAGTTAATCTATATGACTGCTTACAATTTTTCATGTCAATCTATGGCACAGATGTATCTGATTTATTAAGTATTTTTATAGCCAAAGCTGAAGTTCATGTTAGAAGCTAATTTTAAAATACCAGTAATTTGTCCAATAATATTGAAAACTAAAAAATTAAGAGATTTCACAATGAAGTTTATTTATGTCCCATTCTGCCACACCACTGCCCCAGGCTATAGTTTATACTGCAGGCATAGAATTTGAATAAATTTTGCTCCTTTTCTTTAAGTTACTTTTCATACAACTTTTACATCCATTACCCTGAAATCACTATAGGGACTTAACAACAAGCACCAGAAAAAGAGACCCACAATGAGGATGGGAAGAAGAAAACAAGAACACAGGATATTGTTTAACCAAAACAAGAATAAATAGCACATATAATTTTTTTTTCTTAAACTGTAACCTTAAAGATCTATGGCCTGAAGAACTTTGGTGTCAGAGACCGAGTTAGCTAAAGACAGAACATCTACTCTGCAACGTTCTGGGGAAGGACAAAGCGACACTGATCCCACTATCCTAATTGTAATGCGAAGCCACAGCATTAACTGTGCTTCCTCTAATGTGACAGAAACGCCCCCAAACTGAACACAAAACTAGCCCAGCCTAATGCCTTTACTGTATGGTTACTGTCTTGCACCAAGAGTTAAACGGTTCCAAATAGGATGGCAGCATAAATAGAAGTAATGAATCACTTTCAAATAAGAAGACACCATGAATGAACTCATGAACAATATTTACCAGTACAAGCTTACACAATCAGTTTCCTGCTAGTTGCCTTCATCCTGGATGGGTTCATATGCAGGAGACTTCGCCTCAGAAAAAGAGGTCCTACCACACCGATTTTCTTAAACCTTATGGCCATGGTAATCATTACAGCCAACTTGGAGAAGAAAAGCATTCATATATTTTGCATGACAGGAATGACCCTGGAGTGGGATATTCTTCTCCTCAGAGAAGACAACAGCAGACCAGTGCTCACAAAAGAACATAGTTTATAACATGGTTTTATAATAGTGTAACTTGGCTGGGCAATGACAATTGCAAGCAACTCATCTTGTGTTGGAGCAGCAGGAGTAAAAATACTGCCAAAAATTTGTAGGAAAGTGAGGTAAGTGTATAAGCATAACCCTTCCAGGCATCTTCATTGTCTTAGAAGAATTTGCCTATGTCTTTCCATGTTTTCTTTTCCTTTCCAGAAGGATCTAAGAAGACTACACAGGATCAAGCATTGGTAATTGGCTCATCTCCACCCTGGCTTTGGTAGATAAAGTTCTAATGTGTCCATTACATACTGGTAATGGCATGATTGACTTCATTTGTCACGATCCTCGAGAAACAGTAGTATGACTTGCTCTGAAAAAAAAAACAAGTAAGAGAAATGTACCCAGTGCTAGAAAACATCTAAATGGCTTCCAAGGATTCCAGGTGTTTGGAGGGATAAGATGGCAGGAAGAAACTGATACTGAATCAGAGGAAAGCAAAGTCCAGGACTACCACTGAGCTCTTGGTCTCAGACAGCTGACTTGAGGATTAGAGAGATTGTGAAAGTGGGGATGGGTGCGATGAAAAATAGATCTGTGCTTACACAGGTTATAAGATAGATGAGCTGCTAACAAGAGATGCTAGATGAGGCCCAAAGGAATCCAACACAGCACATTCTCACTGCAAGTCTACGCCCATTTCATGAATGGGGTAGAGGTAGCTTCTTGGTCAAGTCATCAGGATGATTAGTCCTCATCCTGGCACTATGAAGTGAAGAAGAAGAAGAATGAATCAGTCCATGAAAGAAGGATGGCTGTCCTGAGGATTTGGTAGCTTTACATTCCTTCAGAAACATCACAGAGCCACATAACTTGTGCAGTGTTTCTCAACCAGTGTGCCACAGCACACAGGTGTGCCATAAAATTTTTTGAAAAACTACTCAAAGAGCTCTGGATTGGCTCACTGACTCATGAATATTCATGAGTTCCTTGGAAACTATCTGGTGATGTGCCTCAAATTGATTAAAGGTAGCAAGGTATGCCACAGCAGAGAAAATGTTGGGAACCATTGCCTTAGTGTCCAATCTAGAAGAAAGTTCCCTGCCATGCTGTGCTGGCTCCTCCATACTTGTGGAGCAGTTCCAGAAGGATTCACAGGCCCCCAAGCAACTTTCTCCACTTCTAGTCCACAGTCCCACTGAGAAGTGAGGGAAGAGAAACTTTCGTTGCAATAGGAAAGGCCAGCCAAAAAGTCCCATCAACAAGAAAAAAGAACAGCCTGGGTCACGGCAGCACAGCAAGAGAATGGGCTGATCTGGACATCAGCTGAGCCATGCCACTTGAGGCAGGTAAGCTGGCAAGGCCGGCTGACTACCACCAACAAGGACATCTGTCAGAATCCAACAGGTCACAGCACAAAGATTTAACCAGAAGTGAAGTGAGAGGTAAGTAAAAGGCAATAGCAGTCAAGAAAAAGTACCACAAGATAGGTAGGTGCCCACTATTGAAAGGTGTACAGGAGTTACTGAGATCTGCCTGAACTAGAAAGGAAGGTACATGCAGAAGATTACTCACTTCCTTATATAAAGGAATGATTAGATGTTAACATTTATAACAAACTGCCTCAGTAAGCTGGAGGGTGGAGTCAAGCCTTTAGTGAATACAGTCTGGTGGATGAAAGATTATAATTTTTAAAATTCTACAAAAAATAATCAAGGCAGAAATAAGGTTTTTGGTTGGTCCAAATGATTTTAGTATTCAAATTCTCCTGCTAGAAGTCAGGTTTTCAGTGAAAATTTATATGGAAACCCTACCAAAAACTTTCTGTGACTATAATGGCCCTAGAAAGCACAGTCCAATGGCAATTTCCTTCCACTGGATATATTGTGTCAAAGTCATGAACAACTAACTCCTCCCTGTATGCGTTACAACATCTCCCATTGCTGGAATATGTTGTGTTGTTTTAAACACATAAAATTCCTGCCAGGATTTTTCTTATTATAATTTTGGTTTCAGTTTTTTCTTTACCTTGGTTTCCATACAATCCAATTACAAATATTTTTGATTCCTCATGTGCTTATGCATTAATGTAATAGACCTTAAGGCCAAAACGGACAACCATCTGACCTTCTACACATTACAGACAACAGAACCTGACCCATTCACTCTTGTAATAGATCCATAATCTCTGAGTCACTATAGTCCTCAAATCATGATTTACATCAGTGGTTCCCAACCTTTTCAAGTATGAGGACCCCTTTTTAACATGAAAAAATTTCATTGACCCCCCCAAATGATAATAGTTGTTATCAGGACTGACTGCAGGCAGCAGTGCTGCAGAAGGGCAGTGGAGGACCTGGCCCCCACCTGCTCCCAAGGGGCGAGACATATCCACGGTGTGGCTGTTCACAGTAGGCAAATACAATTCATTTTAGAGCACAGGTGTCAAACTCATTCAATGTAGGGAGCAACACTGGAAGGTGAGACAACTGTTGGGGGTCATGTGGCTGCATGGGCTCCCCAACCCCTTCCCCCTCCATGGGCTTCCCTTTCCCTTCTCCTACCCCACAGGCTCTCCTATACCTTCCCTTTCCCTGCCCTGAGGGCTCCCCAACCTCCCACCCCCCTTCCCTTTCCACTTCCCCCACCTCCTGGTGGCAGGCAAAAATACCAGCCTCGGTCACAGGCAACCAGGATGGGCTCCTGCCTTTTCCCCTACCACCCATCACTGTCAGTCATTCAGAATCCTGGCCTTTGGTTGGCTCAGTCCCGGCCGCCCTCTGATTGGCATGTTCCCACGTGGGCCCCAGCCACTTTTTCCTTTTTTATTTGTGATTCATGCAATTTGCTGTCAATCAAATCAGCAGGCTGACTGACTGACAGTGAACAGTTGGGATGGGGTGCAGTGCCCTTCCAAAGCTGGCCTAGCCTGCTGTGACTGAGACTCTGATTCACTGGCAGACTACAGCAGAGCTAAGCTGGGACTGGCTGGAGCACCTCCTTTGTTCCCCCCATGCTGTGACTTGGATCACGTGAGTGAGTCAGAAGCATGCGTAGCCCTGCTGTGTCGGAAGCCTGTCTCTGGAGTTCACTGCCATGGACAGCTTTCAGGCACAGCCCAGGCAGCAGCTCTGAGCGCCAGATCTGCACCCTCAGCAGGCCAGATCCAGTCTAAAAGTTTCACAGTCCTGATTTATAGCCATCTCCAACATGGATCGCTGGCCGGCAGTGGCTGGAGCCAAATGCATTCATGGACCCCTTACAATAATTCTACGGAGCCCCAAACCACAGGTTGGGAACCACTGATTTACACACACACACTTCCAGTTACAAAAAAAAAGCTTACCATTTACTCCCATTTAAACCATCATGTGCCCCATGCTGCTGAGGAAGGTAAAAACCCAGAGAGTTTCTGCCAACCTGACTTGGAGGAGAATTCCTGACCAACCCCAAATATGGAGATCAGGCAGACACTGTGCTCATTGATGAGAACCACCAGCCAGACACCTGGCAACGAAATCAGTAACTCGGAGCCCTCCCCATCTAGTGTTCCTTCTGGGGCCCTTGATTCCTCATGGCACCAATGTAAACAGCTTTGCTACAGTTTTTGAGCACTTATATGCAAAGGAACACACCAGATACCCAAGTCCAATAATGTGCTTTGGGAACAAAGAGGAAGGGTGGGGGAAAAAAATACAAAAAAATTTACCTTTTACAAAAACATAAATGGAAGTGTTCAAACTCTCTTTGTTTTTGCATATATATCTGCCTGTGTCTTTGGCTGTTGCATTTTTTATGTACCATTCCTTATTATTGAAATTCCGTGGTTTTGCTGAAGGGTCTGAGTTCTCAAAATGCCAAGTCACCGGACCATCATCGCTGCACCTCAGTCTTACTTCTTGTCCGCTATTCACAACTAAAGGAGATATTGCTGGCGTAATAGACGGTACTGTACCACCTGGCAGAAAGACAAAAATACCGTATAACATTGCTATATTTATTCTTGTTTGAACAAATGAAAATATTCATCTCTTTGGTTAAGTATAGTTTTGGATTGTGTACCTTTAAAAATATGAAGTATTATACTTCATTTATTCTACAACTTCTGTAGATGGTTTATAACTAAAACCTCATATGCACAAAGCATATAGCCGCTGCAGATAGAAACTCAGTTACATAACCCTAGTTTTGGAAACCAGCTCCAGCTAAACCAGTTTCCATCATGGTTTGGCTTGTCAATGGGGACAGAGCAAAAACATTAAATTACATTTGTAAAACTTGATTCTACCATAATTTGGTTTCAAGACCCCATAGATGACCAGTGATTGTACTTTCAATTAAGTGTGTTGTCAAGATCCAAGCTTTCTTCAACAAATATTTATTATTGTTTCAGCTACTTTACAACAGGATATGAAACCACATCTAAGTGGATTAATTACATGAATATATGGCTTCAGTGTGAAGTTTAAAATACATTTATTTTCTTTGCTGAAATCCTAATTTGTAATCTTACAGAAAAATTCAACATAATGCAGATACTCTGAAATCCCCTGCTGCAACACTAAAAGAGCTATTTTCTTCCATCAGAGCAAGCCCTTCAAGTCAAAAAAGCATCATGTCTTCTACTGCACACACTCTGGTCTACTGTGATTGCAAATTTTTAAAAAGTTCTGAGGAATTGCTGCTGTGCAAACTATTACCTCCCAAATGTAAAATTAAAAACCTTTCCCCACCCAAAACCCAACCAGAAACATATTAAGGCCTATGTGTTTCAAAGGTATTTAAATAAGATGAATAGCTTTTTTTTTTTTTGCTGAGCTCACACATAACCAATGTTTCAGCCCAGAGAAATTCAAAGTTAACCTGAAAAATGAATTCCTATAAGCAAATTCTTTCTGTATTAAAGGTATGCAAATTATGCTGAAGTCTTGTGACAGCAACCTATGCCTACCCTGATACCACCTAAAGAATATGTATTTAGTCAGGTAAATGACCATCTATTTATCTCATGATAACCTGGCCACTATTATGTCACTGTGATCTTACTCAAAACACATTAAAAATTTCAGCCACACTTGATGACAAATATGCATATGTACTGACAGAAATACACTGTAATTGGCAATACAACTTCCATTAGTTTTCATTCAAAAACACATACTATTCCAATGTGAATTTCCTACCCACAGGGACAAAGCCACAAGTTCAATCAAAACACTCTTATAAATAGTTAGAACTTGCTTACGTTCCAGCCTTAAAAATATACTTTTCAGTTTTAGTGGCTCTTAAGGGTATATAAATGGATTAAGATCAGGTCAGGCAAATGCTCTTGTTGCTGAGAAATCCAAAGGACTATAAAATAACATAAGAGAAGATCAACTCCTTCAGATTCTGGGTTTTGTTTTGTTTTGTTTTTTTAAAATATTTTCTCTGGATTTCTGAATTGAGACCTGCATGTCACTGTTGATGAAAAGCATTTATCACTGCTCAGTTAGAAAGATAAACCTTTTCCCAACATTACTTTGAAGTACCTCAATCCATATGTATGGAAATAGCAGAATTTGCATGAAGCATGAGAAAACACAATCATGTTCACTTCCAGCAGAGGAAGACAACATCACTGCACAAAAGAACTCCATGTGTGTGGCTCTGCCATACTTAGCTCGCTTTGACCCACTGAAGTCAGAATTTTAAAGACTACAGTATGCCCACAGCATGCCCAACCTTCCAAGCCATTGTGCACTTCCAATAAGCTACTGAACATGTTCAGTTGCCAGCAGGTACCAAGGCCCAGGACCCACCCCAATGTTTTCAGTAAAACCTGTCAGTCCAGCGTAATAAGGCAAGTTTCACGTGCTAGACTGGGGAGGAATGAGGCAGCAGGAACAACGCATCACAGCATTTAGAAAGCAAAATTCATGACAAATATTCCAGTAACAGAGCATGTACATTTCAGGGCATTAAAATACAAGACAATTATTTCTAAGCAACACAGAATGCAAGGCTCTGCCTTGGAGTTCACAACCTAAATTATACTTTATGTACCAAGGGACACCAATAAACTAAGGATCTGATACAGAGCCCACTAAGATCAATGAAAAAGAACTGGGCAGTTGAAGATGGAGGGCAACAAAAGCGAAAGACAAGTCATTGTTAATACGGTATTACACATTTAAATGTCTCTGATCTTTAAAAAAACCTAATTACCTTAAATTAGTATCATTTATAGACAGTGAATGGGGTGAAGGGTGCGTGAATGAGAGAGGAGTAATTGATGGAAGCCTAATGATTTTTGCCAATGGTTTCTAATCCCCCTACTAATCCCAAACAGACTATGGATGTCTATAATATCTCAAACAGGACTATGCCTACAGATGCTTTTGAAAAGAGCTGGAGCACATGCAGGAACAAACTACAGACACAGAGTTAATGTTCCACAGTCAAACAGTTGCTTTCCCATCCAATTTCCTTAGTTTATCAAAGCTTGTTTAATTATTAAAATGTTGGGATCAATTACAACCAATACTGTTTACTGTGGGGGGGGGGGGGGGACCAGAAGTACCCTGAAAGAGGCTTTGTAAGCCATAAAACTGGGGGTAGATATGGCAATTGCAACTTCGGCAACAGAACGAAGAACTGGAAAATAAAAGGAATTAGAGTATGCTGGACAGCACCAATGAAGAGAAAGCAATCGCAAGACAAAGATCAGATATAAAAACAAAAAAATTCTGCTTCTGGACTGAGTAACATTGGAAAAAATCTTAGGCATGGAATCCTGATGGATTCTTGTTAGCTTCAACCCATCTGAGCTGTAACACATCTGTAACAGGGACAGGCACTGACAGGTACAAGTTTGCATTATGCTCATAAGTAGCTACGAGTTGCCCTCTGGTGCCAAGCACCTCTCAGAAACTGGACTGCAGTTAAGGAATAAGACTAGGAGTCAGGCAATCTGGGTTCTATTCTCCTTCTGTCACAGGCTTCCTGTGTAATCTCTGACTAATCGCTTAACCCTTCAGTGCCTCAGTTTTCCCCCTTGCCACACAATTACCTAATGTTAAAGAAATCGGAAGTTTATAGCAGGACTGCCATGCATAAGAGTGACCAGGGTACACTGTAAGAAGTGTACACTTTTTGAAAGTCTGTATGAAAAGGTTCTTACACATTAAGGGTAGATCAGATAAAAGCATCCATCAGGAATATAATTTAGATGAGATTTACAGGGGAACCAGTGTCATGAGAATGATACATATGGATTCCTATTATCCTAATTTTCTTACAATTTTTGGTGGCAGCCTTAGACTATCTGGGGCCCTAGGCAAAGGCCCATTGCAGGGCCCCCAAATGCCCCTGTGACACCTCCCCCATAGCCCCAGCTCCCCCATGCTGGCCCCCCCCACCCCGGCCCCAGTTCTTCACTTCCCGTGGCCCCAGTTCCCAGTCACTGGTCCTGGTTCCCTGCCTCAGGCCCCAGCCACTCCCCAACCCCCTGCCAGTTCTCTGACACCCCCCAGCATCTTCCCTCCTGGTCTCCTGACCACCACCCACCAGTCGGCTCCCCATCCCTGACCCCCCCCCCCCAGGGAGCCCCTTCACCCCCTTACCTGGTCATCAGAGCTGCTGGTGGGAGATTTAAAAACTCCCAGCCTTGTGCAGCTGCCTGCTGGCCAGAGGGCTGGCCCACTCTGCCCCTAGGCCAGCTATTCCCTGCCCCCGGGGTGGAACAGCTGGCCCAGGAGAGTGGCAGTAGAGTGGACCCCAGTCCCTGGGCTGGTGCACTTCACACTGGGCTGGCTGTTGCCCATCCTGGGAACGGAGCAGAACAGCCTGGAGCAGAGGATGGGTTCTGCTCCCCACCCCCTGGGCAAAAGCCGGCTCAGGGAGCACACGGCATGCTGCAGTCCTGAGCTGGACCTGGACCTGGCTGGATACCTCTGAGTTAGGCAAAGCAGGCAAGCATCCCTGCAGTAGGCTTGGGCCCCAAGTGGCCACCTGCTTCGCCTACCCAAAAGCCATCTCTGCTTTTAATTCAAAAGACATATGGCTGGTAAAACAAAGTAAGCTGGGAGACTGAAGTCCTTGCCCCTTTAAACTTGCAAGTTCACTACATGAAAGAACCCACACTGGAAGGAAAAAGCCATGTCGCCAACACCACTGATTACTCTTTCAGCCTGAACCTGTAGGGGCCCCTCACCATACAGGCATACTGAGCTTGGAAGCATCTACCAAGGCTCTGGTCTTGACTGGCTGGGAGTGAGGCCCACACATCCTTGACAACAAAAGCCAGGCAAGGAGAGTACTCCAGCAGGAGAAATGTCTGTTAGTGGAGTCCCTCAGGAAGCAAGCAAGAGATCTGCAAAAGAGGGTAGCTTGTCTATTTATCCTCCAGAAGCACAAGGGTTTCATCAACAGGACACAAGCAGGATGCTAGCCAACTACAGGTGACCAGTGCAGCTCAAAAGGAAGGAGAACCAGCTGCTCTTCAGAGAAGAAGCTGGTTCCTGGCCACCTTTGGGAATAGACAGTATTCCACTCCTTTCCCAGGTTCCCCATTTATCGCAGTCAGGAGTCACAGTAACATACTGACAATAGGAGGGGAAGGGCAGATCCCAATATCGGAACAGGAGCCACAAGCCCCAACACTGGGAAGCTAACAACCACCACACCCAAGAGGAAGAGGTAAAGGGTGCTGGTGGTCAGTGATTCCCTTTTGAGACAAACAAGAGGCATCCATTTGCTGATCTGACAGAAAGTCTGGGAGGTGTTCTGTCTTGCTGAAGCCAAAATACAAGACATTAAAAGGAAGGTTCCTGAGGATAATTTGTCCCTCTGACCACTACCCCATGCTGCCTAGTTTGACCCTGAGTAGATGAGCAGTGAATATAGGGCTCTGGGATTAAAGGTGAAGGAGTTTGGAGTTCAGGTGATATTCTTGTCCATCCTCCCAGTAGAGGGTAAATCCCCTGGCAGCAACATGTAGATTCTGAAAACGAATGCCTGGCTGTGCAGACAGTGTCACTGAGAGGGCTTTGATTTCCTGTTGGACTCCCAGCACAGAAAGGATGTCGAAAAACTGTAGTCCACTGGACAGCAACAAAAATTATTAGGGAGCTGGGACACACGACTTATGAGGATAGGCTCGGGGAAATGGGTTTATTTAGTCTGCGGTAGAGAAGAGTGAGAGGAACAATAGCAGCCTTCAACTATCTGAAGCAGGGCTCCCAAGCAGGTGCAGCTAAGTTCTTCTCAGTAGTGACAGATGACAGTACAAGGCGCAGTGGTCTTCAGTTGTGGTGGGGGAGGTCTAGGCTGGATATTAGGAAGAACTTTTTCACTGGGAGGATAATGAAGTGGAATGAGTTACCAAGGAAGGTGGCAGAATCTGTATCCTTAGAGGTTTCTAAGGCCCAGCTTGACAAAGCCCTGGGATGATTCAGCTGGGGTTAGTGCTGCTTTGAGCAGGGAGTCTTGAGGTCCCTTTCAACCCTAGCCTTCTATGTTCCTTGCCCATGAGATATTATTCAGGGAAGAAGGACTGGGAAGCAATAGAATCTACCTAACCAATAAGGGAAAGAACATTTTCACATATTAACAAAGTGGGATATTCTCCCACAAAAGCTCATGCGATAAACAAATCTGTTAGTCTTTAAAATTGCCATCCTACTCCTTGTTTGTTTCACACATTAATTCACCAATCTAGTGAAGAGGGTTTAAACTAGGCTCAAAAGAAACAGGTGACAAAAGTCCACAGGTGAAGGCCCCAACAAATGAATTTGTTATGCGAGGAGCTGTTAGTAGGTGATGTTGCCATTAATTAGCCCTGACCAAAATTTAACCATGAGCCAAGCTGGCACCATTAACCTTATTCAAGGTCATACCAAGCTCTCACAAAGTAGCAGGCAACCTGCTGGCACGGTAAAACAATAAGACAAGACCAGGGCAAAGGAAAGTTGTAAATAAGTGTAAAAAAACAACATCATGCCTTTTAGCCCATCTAGTAAGCTTAATAGTGTATAAAAGCTAGTACTTAGGCCCCCATTTCTCTGGAACTTTGTCCTTGGGGCAACTGTTGTGTTCATCCCCACAAGTCGTTACCCCCCAGGCTCTGAGCCCACAGTCACTTAGCTGGGGTTTCCATCTGCCAAACGGGCATAAGCATTGGTGCTTTTCTATTTCTTCTCTATACAAAAATGCAAAGAATAAATAGGAAGAATTGCAAGAATCAGTGCATAAGCTAAATTACAAGTGGTGTTACAGTAATGCAGTGGGATAAATCTCATGATCAGCTGAATTTGTTGCATCCTCCACAAAAGAAAGTTAAATAAGCCTGAGTGTATGATGAAAGGCATGATTCTAAGGGTGCTGAGCATGTGCAGTTCCCAGTTAATTCAACTGGAGCCATGGGTATTCAGCACATTTGAAAGACAGGCCCCAGTTGTTTAAGAAAGCACCATCTCACTCCCAACCCCATCTTCATTCTTAGAGCTTGTCTACACTTCACATACTTCTGAATCATGCGGCTGTGTGACTATAGCACTTCAGTGAAGATGTTACTTACACCAGTGGGAAAGCTTCTGCCCTCAGTGTAGGGCTGAAGCACCTACAATGTTGCTCTTGAACTGTGACATACTTAGCATGCTATTGGTACCTTATGCACATGATACACTAGCACTGAGGAATCTCAATAATTACAACAGCAACAAAAAAAAAATCTAGGTACATACATTAGTCTTATACAGCAAGTGGAAATTCTGTAGTAGTCATCTTTCAGTGATGCTGTGTTAAACAGAACTAATCCTGATGTACAAACCCTGGACTAAATCTTGCTAGAGTAAATGCTCAAACTTAAAACAATTTAAATGGCTAACTCTTACAACAATGGATCACCACCAAGTACAGATATGTGGAGAACATGAATGCAGCATTCACAAATAAAACCACTGCTTGCCATTAACATTTGTAAAATTTGACATTTTACATGTCCTCTAGAGTGACATTGCCTTCTAAAGCATTGTTTTCTTTTTATTCAGATTGCTAATCAACTAATTGCTCCACTAGTAGTCTTTGCAGACATTATACATTTAAATAAACAAAATAATTAAGACGGAACAATTAAAATGGATTTAAAGGCATCCTAATGGACAAAATTAGTTTATTCAAATTCTGTTTTTCATTCATCATGATGTTTGTTGGTCAATTTGCTTAATGGATTTTCATTCTCACACTCTTCTTTGGTGATATTTACTTTAAAAAATACATTATCTTTTCATTCTGTTTCCATTTTAAAAGAATGCTTCTTGTAATGAGAAGCATAAGCTTGAAATGATGCTTTCTGGATTTCTGTGAAAAGGTATTTTCAACAAAGACATGAGAAAAGTTGGAGCACATACAGTTTTTTTCCCTCTCAGACTGCAATTTGAATCAATGGCTATTTGGAAAAAAGCTCAATTAAGGAAGGAAATGCATGACTTTTGGCAATGTGAACAATAATTATTTCAAACCCTGGCAGCATCTTTATCAAATGGGTAGCAATTTCATTAAAGGTGCACTGGTAGTCATCTACAGAGAGCCTTCAAAGGGGGAAAAAAATACCAATAATTGTATAAAATTATGTTCCCATTGCTCCTAGATGGACCACATTAAAAACTGCGTAAGAGGACCAGTGCTTTTTACTATCTCTAGACTTTTTAAATTAATTTTTCCAAGAAAATTACAGCAGTGAATAAGCTATTCAAATTAAGATAATCAGTCACCAAACCAAGATAAAAGAAATGCTCATGCACACATGCTGTACATAATCTTTAGAATTTTAGGTTTTCATTTAGCAAAAAAACTCACAATAAAGAATCAGCTATAGAAGCACAAGATTAGTGTATACTGATTACAAAATGTTAATTTTAATCACGAAACATTTAAGATATTTACATGGCTCTATTATCATACTATGAAAGACACCACGGTTGTATGCAATGGATCCATGGAACACGTACTTTGTGTGTGTTTCCACATTTAATTGTCCATGTAAACTAAATTTTCTTCACTGCACCTGTATTTGACAACTCGTATCTCTCTGAACAACCTTAAGTCCGTTATATTTCCATTTTCTAAACGTTGCACAAGCTTTGATAGCAACTGGGATGTCACCATCCCTTTCTTTGACTTCACATTATGACTGAGCTCTTCTACCAACTCCTCTATGCGTATTTTAAGAGAGGCATCTCTGGTTTTAGGTCTATAGAAATACCATTGCATGTATTTGCTCCAGTACGTATTTTTGTGATTTGTGGCAAGGAAACATTATACAGGGAAGGTTAGCTGCTTCATGTAGCCAGTCATGTATCCAGTAAAATTTCTGTAAAATTTGATTTGCAAGTATCATACAGATATAGTGAGTCTGATGTACTTCTGACAATCTGTCATATTTCTTCCCAGCTTACTTTTGACAAGGAAATATACAACTCAACCTCACAAATAATTTTTATCATCTCAAATATTGGCAAGTATTACCAATAAGTCATTATTGCCTGCAAGGATTTCTTATTTTCCTAAAATATTAACACAGTCCTCTAATTAAGATACTTATTTTTCTATTCACTGTTTGCTTATGGAAAGTTGATTGTAGGTAATCACCTATAGAAAATGCCATGTAAGTGGAACAGGTGATACATTTTGCATAAGAAATAGCAGGAATTGAACAACTTACATCAGCGTAACTTCATTCAGTCAAACGAGTCCCTGTGGATTTACACTCATGTAAGCAGATCCAAATCTGGCCCTTGTATTCAAAGAGCAACTGACTGCAATGTAGCCAAACACAAATGCAAATAAATATTAGACAGTCTTTGAAGAGATCTCTTTGTGAAAAAGTCACCGTTCATATTTGCTTAATGTCACGTAGTTAAAGGCTGTGCTTTTTTGGTAACCAACAGTTTGTTTCATTAGCTGATGGCTCAATCCCAATTTTCACACACATCTGCAAGCCCCCTCAAACTCATTCTCTACACAAAGTATATATTGTGTGCTACACTGCCTTAGTCCAGCTCTGCATACAATCTGGGCTCCTAGGCAGACACCATAAAGGCCATTTCCACTGGGGCTCAATGTCCTCTTTGGAGTGATCACATCACAGTGACCCCAAGAGCTGTCTTCTATGGAGGTGGGACGAAACATACCACTATTTGCTCCTCTTTGGGGAAGCCAAGACCTTCCTCCTTTTCTCCATCACACTGCTGTGTCTTCTAGGAGACTGCTGTCTAATTCAGAAAGAGGAAAAGTTTAGGTCCACCCCACCTAGCAAAGGGTCATCTCTCATATGTGTCTGGAGGGTACACTGCTATCCCAGCGGAGGGCCTACATGAGCACTGGCAGGAGACCCACACAAAAAGACTTCTGTTAGACCAGGTTGTAACATGGTGGTAGCTCACTACCTCTGGACTACATCAGGGATGGACAAAACTGGCTCAGAGCTAGACACTACCAATCTGGCTTTTGGTCACAAGAAGGCACTCCTCCATTACATTTCTGCAGTGGAGCTAAGCAACAGGCTACTAAACTGGTCACCACCGTGACCAAAAACAGATTTGTCGAGGCCCAGACTACAGGCTACCTGGTTCATCCCTCTTATTCAGGTCAATGTTTCTTGTCCTCAAGCACGAGGAGTGAATTCTAATCTAGCAAAAGAGAAATTTTAAGTTTCCCAGTATCTCAATAAAGAGTCATGGATATGCACAAGGAGGGCCTCCTGTGGCAGTTGCAGTTCGAACACCAGTAGTCCACAATTAGTGACCAACATCTCATTTTGGCATCTTGCGTAGGAGTATGGTTTATGGAGTGTCACTTGGAAGTGTACAGCTTTTTCCCCCCCTTCAATTCAACATCTTTTTACTGCACTGTAGAACATTCTCTCAATATATTATTAACCCCAAATCCTACACAGCTGTGAAGATATCAGAATTAAAGGAAAAATTATCACGTGTTGTATAACACCTGGAAGTGCTATTGACTAGGAAGCCTTAAGGGTCTGTGCTGCAAAAGAAAGAAACCTACTTCCTTATGGGGAAGAAACATTCTTTTTTTTGGTCGATAATGTGACATTTCTAAATTTAAAAAAAAAAAAAAAAATCACGCTTTTTCCAACTAAACTCATACTTCTATTCCATGTCTGTGTTGCCTTGCTAGTCAGCGTCCTGGGTTCTACATAAAACCACAGTTTTGTCCTTCCTGCCAAGTCTCTTTAACAACAGTGTTACCAGCTCACTGCATTTTTTTGTGCATCTTGCACTATTTGGGGTTTTTGCCTTTTTTTTGTCTGTTTGTTCTTTTTGAGCCTCAGCTCCTGAAGTCATGTGAATATGAGTTTTGGACTAAGGCAATATCATGATTTGGGGTGCAGACACGATTTCTGAATGTGTAAGGTTTGCAACATGCAAAATGGCATTTGTCTGAGTGTTACAGTTAGCTTTGAGTTTTTTCCCCTTATAGCCTCTTAGTTTTCTGACTGAGAGGGGATTATTTGTGAAGTTCCTTTTTGAAGCCAACCAGCTCAAATTTCTTCAAGTCAGCATTTGAATCAGGCTATTCACTTAACAGTTCACTCTACACCACAATAAGGAACACAGCAGTTCACCGTATATGGGACATTGCCAAGTTGAGACTACCACCAACAGGAAACAGAGGAAATATTGGTCAACAACACCTCTGCCGTATTTCTGGCCAATAACTGTAACTCATTTGTCATGTGTCCATTTCTATACTAATATAGAATGTAACAAACTACTGGATTCAAACCTAAATTCTCAAATTTCTCAGATAAATTTCTCAAAAATACAGAAGTCAGCCCTATCTTCCTAAACTCTTAAGTCATCATCCTATGTTCCCTTCATGAATCAGAAATATTATAGTTATCCAGTTTGTCCCCTGAAGTCTTCCAGTATCAACTATTTAGCAGTTTTATTACATGATTCAGTATTCAGCTGTTGACTGAAATTCTAAATGCTAATCACTTGATGTTTTCAAATGCAAAACTATAGAAATGTGTGGCTGATTATGTTATTAAATTGTGCTTAATTTTAGTTAATATGCCCTCAGGTGATTTGTGAAGAGTAGTATGAAGTTACATATTATGCATCTGCATTAGAAAAGATCAAGAACAGAAAATATGTACTGGGTACCCTAGTTTTTGGAGTAATCCCTCAATATATTCAAGAATAAATCCACCAAAAGATTAACATTCACTGTATATTATAATTATTGTAAATCTGAAAATACCAGTTCCAAAGGGGTGGCCATGTCACATTCATTCCTCAAACAGAGATGTTTACACTGCTTCTTTAGGCTTTAATCACTAACTGAATCAATTTTAACCCCTTGAACAAATGGCATTTCAGATTCCAACATCAAACACCAAGTCAATGAGACTACTCACATGTAAAGGGTAAGCACATGCATGACTGTTTGCAGGATTGGCTTCTAATGACAGCTAGGTGCCTAAGTCCCTTTTGAACATCCTTCTTGGTCTCTTAAAATTCATAAACAAAATACCCAACAGTAAAAATAACACAGCAAAAGAATTGGTTTAATCATCTTTCTATCTAGTTCTGTACATTCTCATCAGAGTTTGATTTTAATAAATGGGCAAATGCTTTGGAATGAGAAAGGTTTAAACAGGAGACTAGGTTTTTATCTTCAACTGCATTTGAGCTTTCACCTTAAATATCATTGATCACAGAAAGTTTCACTAGTTAATAAACTGAACAATAATCTGAACACTAAAGAACAGAAAGACAGACATATTTGGGGAAGCAGGGCAAATCAGGTAGAATACTAATGGGGAACACAAGACACAGATCTATATGTAAAATGATAAATTGTACTACACTGAAGACTACTTAAAACAAGAATTCCTTTCAGGATATTAGAACTCATTTCCTCTTGTCCTTTTTAAACAGCTGAAAGAGCCTTGAGGAAATGAGTCAAAATTCTGGAAGATGTTTGTATTACACTATAAAGAAAACAACATCTGTAAAACAAGATTTGCATATGTACACTGAGAAAGATAACGTGCAGTGGCTTCATCTTTCATGCATATATTTCATCAAGGAAGAGAGTGGGGACAGCCCAAGAGTGGCTTAACCTTGGGCACTACTGTCTCTCCTCACGAAAACCAAAACTATAATAGGTCTGCTGTCATGTATTGAATATAAATATGTTGTTGAACCTCTTTGAGGCTTTGAAGTTCTTGTTTTTTTCCGCATTTTCTTACACCTATGCCTAAGATTTTTTCAGACTGTTTACTGAAAATTCAAGGCAGGAAGAAATTTTTCTTCAAAATATAAATACACACCATTTTATATACAGTCTGACTGACTGACATTTTAAATATGTTGAACTCATGAAGAGTTATAATTACAACAAATATATAAATTGTGTTAAATTAAACAATGGAATATAGAGAATGTAGCGATAACTGTAGGTCACAGCACAGGCCTGGAAGTCAAGTTAGGTTGCAATTCTTCCATTTACTTTGATGAGGCTATGATTTCACTCCTAGAATTTATTCTAGCCTGTGTCAATAGCTTATTGTTCAACCTTATGACACCCTTTCTGCTTCATTTTCTCCTGAGTAAAACTGAGCAATACTTACCACTCTCTGATCTATACATGCACAAGGAAATTTTCTTGAAACAATACAATGTGTAAATTCCAAGGGCATAGCCATGCTTGTCCAGCTGAGAAAAATAAACAAGGACTCCTGTGGCACTTTTAAAGACTAAGAAATTTATCGCATGAGTATTTGTGAGAGAAAAATCCCACTTTGTCAGACACTTTTTTGAGAGTGTAAGATTGTTATAGTTGATGGAAATAATAGTGCCACTATGTTAGAAAAATATAACATGAAAATGTCTCCAATTTCTATCAGCCATATTTAAATTGGATGTGAATATAAATCCTGCTTCTCACCAAAACACTGCACATTTCTGTTACACAACAGTAAGTGAATCTTGTATGTAGAGGAATCTAACTTAGGCACATGACCACAGCAGTCTCCCAGTGACTCTGGCAGAAAGAGAGCACAGTACTACATAATCCTTGACATTTCCATTCTGCTCTTGGTAGTGCTTCGGGCAACACTTATGCACAGGAGACTCATTGCTGTAGGACAGGGAGAGGCTAGAGATAGGAGGTAAAACACTGAAATGGAGAGGTGGTGAACCAAATAAGTTGAGGGGTCAAACCAACAGCTTAACAACTGTACACCTGAATTTTTAGCAAGTTAAGTCTCTTTTCCCCTGAGTTGGTGGGTATTACTGTCTAATTGCCTGAAAAGAGTGCTGATTGGCTCTGAAAGTAACCATGATCAATCGTACCTACAGGATGAATGGCATGAGAGGATTTTCATGTTGTATTTGGGGGGTGTGGGAATAACTAAAAGGACTAGATCCACAAAGGAATTTGGGAACCTAACTATCATTTCATGTACCAAAATATGGTTCCTCAAAACCCTTGTTCATAGCTCCATAGGCTGTAGGCGTCTAAACTCCCTAGGTGCCTAAATTTCCTCTGGTGAAGTCCCTTGGGCGCCTACAAGTCTGCCAATGACCCTGTGCACAGTCAGCTCAGAATAAACACATGGGTGCCTAATTTATGCCTAAACCCCAGTGTGAACCAAAGCTAAGTACTTCCATGCTCACCTCACCTGTGCAGAAAAGTGGTGGGAACAGTCAAGTCATTTACATGACCAGGCCTCACACAAAACAGTGGAAGAGGTGATAGTTCCAGGCCCTTTTATAACTTTTAGCTGACTTGTCAGAGTATTCATCCAGGATGTGGGTAACCTGGCTGAATTCCCCCAAACATACCCAATATAGAGAAAGGGCTGGAACTGGGCCTACCACAAGACTGCACACAAGGCTAGGGCGTGTTCTGGGGCAGGTCTCTCTCATTCTCTCCTGTTGAAACTGTTCCACTGCGGTATTAAACAGCACAGAAGCAAGAGCCCTGCAACCTACGTTTTCCACATGGTGAGTGCCAATAATTGCTAAGCTATGTCAGGGCTTCCCTGCACTGTCTCAGTGCCCAGATACAGTTCACTGGAAAGCAACAGTCTAGAGTCCAATCTGCAGGCACTCCACAAATGGTTTACTGGAGGTTACAGTGACAAGCTTAAAACCAGAACCATGTCTAAACCCTTCATACCAGTTGGGTTTATTTCTTTATACGCCAGTGGAGTTCCCTTGCACCCCTCCTGCTGCTCTATCCTACTTCTATATATTGCCCATAGCCCCCCCTCTTTCCCTGACCCTTGTTCCATGCAGCTGGAAACTCCTTTTTGTCTTCCTCTTCTTGAGGGCCTTAATTACACCTGTAGCCTTCCCTCACTCCTTTATACCATCTCGTTCAATATATGGCATCATATTCCATTTTGGGAAGTCTGGGGGGTTTGGTACAACACCTTGTGTAGCCCTGGTGAGGGGCAAAGAACAGCATCACATCTTAGCCATGGTTAGTTTCATGCCCCTATGTTTATGGGGTTTGTTTTTTTTAAATAACTCCCTCATTTTCCCAGGTGCTTGCTTGGCTTTTCTCTGACATCTGTTTTGAAAAAGAGTCCAAATTTCTCCTCACTTGCACGTTCATACATCGCACATTCATACATCACGCCTTCACTGTGCCTTGAAACATTTTAACTGCATCCCTTATCTTCTCACAGTAACAAAGAAAAACACAGCTAATTGCATACAGGCAAGAGGAATACGCTATGTCTTTGTTCTTTGCTAACATGTGTAGCTCAGAGTCTTTGACTTTAAGGTAGGCCCACAATCCCATCTCAGGCAAATACACAGGCCAACATACTTATATGAACTTACATTACGTACCTGTATCCTAACAGGCTATAGACTCATTCTCACTTTTTTCCACAGCCCTATAGTTAGGGCACTTCCTTGGAAGGCAGAAGACCCAAGTTCAAGACTCTACCACACAGCATGCAAAGGTGAGAACTGAACTTGGGACTTCTAGCTCTGTGGTTCAGGCACTCGCCCAGAATGTAGAAGTTAGAAGTCAGGGTACCCTCCCCCTCATCCATATTTTCAGAGAGAGGGTTTAGGTACCTAATTTCAGGGGACAGCTCATGGCTATGAATCCCAAATCCCGAGCAGTAGGAGGCACCTCCCACCAGCCAAAACATAGGCACCTGAGGGATATGGCTTACAGACCCCCACTCTCCTTGGCATTGCCCATTGACTAGTGTAGGTGGTTCCTTGCTCTGCTTGCTGGTTTTGTGGATCCCATTCTTAGATGCTTAACTTCCCCCATACATTGCATAACGTTCCTGGGTGCCAAAAGCAAGGCTGTGAAATCCCCTGGGCACCTGAACAGGTGACATTTCAATCCCCAAGTTCCCTTTGAGGATCTAGCTTGAGGACTGTAAAAGAACATCTCACAAGAAGATTGGATGAACTACAACAACAGTATTAGAGAAAATAGCAATAAAGTGAAATGCAGGGGGGAAAAGGGCACAAAACATAAGCAGTGAAGTGAGGGGGTCTGGAAACATGAATGGCTTCATTTCATAGGAGAAACTATTAAAGTTTATTTTGGTACCAATTCATTCTCTGTTTCCAACAGTAAAGGAGAGAGGCAGGGGAGGCCAGAAACTCTTGACCATTTGACAAAGGAATTAAAATGTTATGTGAAACACAGACAGCCACAAACATATAAAAACTGTTACCCAAACATTTTTACTATAGTGCGTCTTGCATACTATTCACTTCTCACTCCATACTAATTCTCATTCACTATTCACTGCTCTTCAATATTAGTAAATTCATCTAAGATGCCATTACGCACAAATAACTCTAGAGAATGTGTCTGAATCCAATCAAGTTGGTAATCAAGAGAAAGAAAAAAATCTTCCCTGCACTTTCCAGTCCCTGACACAAGAGCCTGGATTTGGTGACCTTCAGGACATGCTGCAAGGCTAAGCTGCTTCCCCAGGCTTTTCCTGAGGAAAGGGAGGGCTGACTTGAAGGTGGGGGACCACCAGGAGACTACGTAAGGGGCAGGGGTAAGAAACTGTATCTGGACTTTTGCACACATTAGGGAAGGTTAAATGTAATAACCTTTATATGCTTACAAGAGCTTTCAGGGAGTAACCTCTTGTAGAAGGGACTGTTTGGTTTTGTGGCCCTTTTGACCCATGTAATTTCTGTACATAACCAGAGCACTTAACTGGTATTTTATAAACATAACTAAATATGGGTTCGAGTCACAAAAAAATGTAGGTGTGGCTATGCTCAGCTTCACCACACCTAACTTTTAGGTGCCTGGACAATTATTGAGACTCACGAGTTTGGCCCCCAGGTTCCCTATGCCAGCGGTTTCCAACATTTTCTCTGCTATGACACACCTTCCTACCTTTAATTAATTTGAGGCACACCACCATATAGTTTTGAAATGAACTTATGAATATTCATGAGCCAATCCAGAGCTCTTTGAGTAGTCTTTCAAAAAATTTTGTGGCACACCTGCTCACGTCTGACAGCACACTGGTTGGGAAACACTGTCCTATGCACTGAATGGGAAGAGATATACAATTTGTGCTATGTGAGACTGAGTCTGCCACCTTCATTCACACAGAGTAAATTCCTTCTACTGCAAATTGCCCCATTTATTTCAGCCAGACTACTTGCAGAGTAAGGTAAAACTCAGCATAAAAGTGACAGGATTAGGGCACAAGTCTGACTGATCTGTAGAGCCCTGCATGGATATAAATACTTGGATCTGTATCTGACCTGCATCTGCAAGAAATGGTCCGTGGATATCTGTGCTGTATCCGCGGATGCGGATATAATGTGGATATCCATATATTTGCTGGGCTCTAGCTCTGTGCAGATAGAAATATGTGGCTCCGTATCCGATCTGCATCTGCAAGAAACGGTCTGCAAATATCCGTGTTGTATCCGCAGATGCGGACGTAATGCGGATATCCGTGGATATCCATGGATTTGCAGGGCTCTACTGATTCGTTCAAACAAAGAAGACAGAACATTAGAATGACACCAGCATGACAAGCAGGAATATGCTGCACAGTAGCTGCCCCAGCCATTCAATTACCATCTATTCAGTTCTCTAGGGTACTTGAGAGAAGTCACCTAAAAATCTACAAGCCCAGTGCAAAACAACTAAAAAGCTTCCTTTACAAGAGAACTTGATATGTTGATGTGCTTACTGAGAAAGAACAGATAAAAATGCTTGTCTTGCACATGGCTAACAAAGTGCATAAATACGCTGACTAGACCAGTGACAGCTCTGAACCTTCCGAGACTACTGTACCCCTTTCAGGAATCTGAAGTAAAACTTGGGGATATGCAAGACAAATCACATAAAGACTACTTTGCTCCAAAATCAGACATAAAAATACAAGAGTGACAGCACGCTTACTGAAAAATTGCTTAGTCTCATTTTTAAGCAAATGTTTGTAAAATAAATCAATCAGAATATAAATATCATACTTACATTTCCATGAAATAGTATATAGAGAGTAGCATATACAAGTCTGTAGGAAATTTTAGTTAGTACTGACTTCCCTAGTTCCTTTATATAGAGCAGCCATGGCCAAACTGTGGCTCGGGAGCCGCATGTGGCTCTTGAATGAAAAAGCGTGGCTCGCAGAAGATTGTCGGCACATCAATTTAGTAGGTAAAAGTATATGGCTTTATGCGTCAGTGCGGCTCTTGAAGGTTTAATAATCAACTTGTGTGGCTCCTGAGTTCCATAAGTTTGGCCACCCCTGACATATAGCCTATTGTAAAATTGGGGAACTACCTAGATGAGTTGATGTACTCCCTGGAAGACCTCTACTTGTCCCCAGGGATGTGTACCCATGGTTGAGAGCTACTGTAGTGTTTCTAACTGGTGTGCAGTGGCACACAGGTTTGCCATCAGGCCAAGGCAGGTGTGCCATGGAATTTTTTGAAAAACTACTTGAGCTCTGGATTGGCTCACAAGTACCTGTGAGTTCATCTGGAGACCGTACGCTGATGTGCCTCAAAATAATTAAAGGTATGAAGGTGTGCAATGCAGAGAAAAGATTGGGAACCACTGCACTACTGCATTCGGAGATACTATGCAAAATTCAGCCATGGCCCACTGCCCTTAAATGTAGATTAATGTGTGCAAAATAAATGAAACCAGGCAGGCAAAGCACTGAAAACTACTTCACTTCCAACTTCACCTCTGCTTGGGAAGCCGAAAACCTCATCTCGCCAGTATTTCTCGTTACCATGTCTGCTGTTTAACAGCCGTCTAACCACAGGGACACGTTGTACTGATGAAGAGATAGTTTTACTGCCAAAACAATTCAAGCCGGACAGATGCAAGCCCCCTCCCCCAGCGAGAGCCAATAATCCACTCAACAAAAAGTGGATTAACCACAAACAACCACCGGCGCCCAGCCTTGCCTGCGGGAAGCACCTTCCACTGGGGCGCGTGGTAGTCACCGCCTGATCCCGAACAGGAAATTTCGCCAAGCGACGCACCGGCCCGCCAGCAGGGATGGTTTCTGCTGCGCCCCGGGACACAGCAGCCTCTCCAAAAACGCAGCCGAGAGGTGCACGGCGCTTCACGCCAGCTAAGCAAAGCGCGAGGCAGGAGGCGATGCGACAAGTCCCCGCCGGCCCCGGCTTAGCAGCCGCGTCGCCCCTTCTCCCAGCCACGGTTTGCACGAGAAAGGCGCGCGGGGCTGCCCGCGCTCGCCAACATCCCCGGGGAGAGCGCGGGAGAACCGCGCGCGCGCGCTTTGCTCCCTTCCCCTGCAGCAGGGTGTGCTGCTCCCCTGCCCGCAGCCCGGCCCGGGGCAGCTGCAGGCGCGTGAGCCTCCCCGAGCTGCCCGGGCAGCAGCCCGACGCCTCCCTCTGCTCCGGGCGCCGCGCACGTGCAGCCCGGAGCGCGCGGCCCAACCCCACCTGTGGGGAAGCTGAGGAGCAGCAGGGCGCCGGCCAGCCGCCAGCCCAGGTAGGCGCCTTTCATCCCGGCGTCGCCTCAGCCGCCCCCGGCCGGTCCCGCCTGGCACCAGCCTCGCGCTCCGCTCCGGCAGCCTCAATGCGGGAGCAGCCCCTGCCGCCGCCACCACCAGCACCCGGCTCCGCCCCGGCCACGCCCGCGGGAGCCTCCCGCCCTCTGAGCGGGGTGGGTGGCCGCCCACCTCCCTGCCCCTCCCATTGGTGTTAATAGGGGGGCACACACTCCGCCCCCTGACTTGGGGGCACCTGAGGTCAGCCAGAGCGGCCCCAAAAATAGGGCCTCCAGATGCCAAAACCTGGAGAGGAGGACAGGGAAGTCCCAAAAGGAGGACCTATGGAGAAAATGTAGTATTAATGGACTATTCTGCAGTTTTTAGGGGGTCCTGGAACGCTTCCCCCTAAAAAATAAGGTATTCCGCGGCATTCCAGCATACCTTAACACCTCCAAGCAAAAAGCCAAACGCAATCATGTATTTTAAAATGCCTGCCAGATGGAGGATGTGAAGGTAAAAAGGGGAAGATGAAGGTGAAAAGGAGGACATGTCCTTTTGCCTGAGGGAGCTGTAACAACAGCAGGGCCAATGGGGCAAAGCCCCGGGCGGCGCGGAGTGGCTCAACAGAGCCGGGCTATTAAAGGGGGGCTTACGTGGCACCAGCTCTAAGTGCCGCTAATGGCAAGGGGTGTATTCCAGTCAGAATGCACCCCAGGCGGCAGAAACCGGCATTATGGCTCTGGCCTGACATCTGGTAACCCTACGCAAAAAGGAATGGGAATTGATGGATGCAAGGACAAATGGATATAAGCTGTCTATCAGGAAATTAAGGCTTGAAATTAGAGGGGGCTTTATAACCATCAGAGGAGTAAAGTCCTGGAATAGCTGTCCAAGGGGAGCTGTGGGGGCAAAACACTGTAACTGCCTTCAAAAGGGCACTTGATAAGTTTATGGAAGGGTTGTATGATGGGACGGCCTGCTTCGGAAATTGACTGATTTTTGATCTTTGACAGTGGTGGTGAGTATGCAAGTGGCCTAAGAAAGGGAGGGTAGATGGGGTGGGCTCTGGGTTATTACAAAAAGTTCTTTCTTGGATGACTGGCTGGTGAGACTTGCCCACATGCTGAGGGTGTAAATGATCACCATATTTGGCTTCGGGAAGGAATTTTCCCCCCGGGGCTGATTGGCTAGGGCTCTGAGGGGGTTTTCTGCCTTCCTCTGATGCATGGGGCTTTGTTAGTCTTTAAGTGCCACAGGCCTCCTTGCTTATTTTGCTGACTACCCCTTTGGAACCTAGTGAATTCTCTGTCTTTCAAAGTCCTTAAATCATGAGCTGAGGACTTAAATAACTCAGTCATAGGTTAGAGGTTTATTGCTGGGGTGGGTTGCTGAGGTTTTGAGGGATGCATTGTGCAGAGGTCAGACTAGATGATCATATGGTCCTTTCTTGACCCTAGAGTCCATGAGTCTCAACAGCTGGACCAGTGTCCCAGGAGCAGAGCCATAACACACTGTTTCAGTGCCTAAGGTGCCTTGCAATTAGCAGCGCTTGGGGCTGGCAGTACGAAGCATGTCCTTTAATAGAGCGGCTCTATTAAGCCACTCCAGCACGCCCGGAGCAAAGCCCCATTCACCCTGCCATAGTTATAGCCCTGCCCAGGAGGAGCCTGCACAGGGCAGGGATGTTCCAGCTGCTTTGCAGGGAGAGAGCAGAAACTTGATTGTTTATGTAAGCACTGACAATCATTTTGAACTTAGAGTGATGCAGCCCCTAGTGATGGTCAGGAGCAGCTTCAGTCCTGCAAGTAGCTTCTCTGCAAGCAATTGCACTTCTCCACCTCCAGGCTAGTCTGCTGGCATATGTAAGCAGGAGGATGTGCCTGCTGTTGTGCGGAACTTTTCTGGTTTATACACTACCAGGTGGAGGTGGGTAGCAACAGGCTCTGAGCCCTTGCTACTACTTCCTTTACCCAGAGACCTGCCTAACCTCAAAGGCTCCCCTCCCACTCTCCTGTGTGGTGGGGTCCCTGTAACCCCAACAAGACTGGACCCAGAGTTCTTGAGGGCTTGACCCCCAGTCTTGTTGTAGTCATTCAGGACAAGGGCTAGGGTGTCCCCACTCTTGGATGCTGACTGCACTGGGCACTTCCCTGGCCCACCAATCAGCATATGCAATTCAAAGTAATATAATTTTGTAACAGCAATCAAGAATCAAATAAAAAAAGAGGAGAAAGGTTAAATACCTAACAAGTCCCCTGGCACAGGGGCATCACACAAAGCATCTTTGGGGTGTAGAGGACGTTTTCAGTCTGTTTTACAAGTCGCAGGCCCTCTGTCCAGGCCTGGCAGCACTGCTGTGATCCAGGGAATCAGACACAGACTCTGGCAGTGGCCACATGTCCCCCAGCTCTAGGGCCTCAGCGTCAGACCCCCCTTTCACTGTTCCCCAGTTGCTCACCGCACCAGCTCCAGATGGCTCCAGCCCTGGCTCCCAGCCCCGCTCTGCTTTAGTGTGGCTCTCTGGCACGCTCCTTGAGCCCCTCTGGTTCTGCTGCTCTGCATCTGCACAGATCAGCTCAGCTCATAGAGCTCCTTCTGGCCTCCTGCATCCAGCTCCAGACAGCTCCAGCTCCAGCTCTGCTCGGCTCTCTGCTCGTCCAGCTGCTGTGAGTCTGCTCTGCCCAAATCAGCTCAGCCCAGCTCCCTTCCCTGTGTTCTCTGGCTCCCAGCTGGCTGCTTAGTGCTTTCACCTTAGTTCTGCCCCAGTCATGCACTGGCTTGCCCAGGCATGTCCACCGTACACTTTCAGCTGGGGGGGACAGCACTCTCCGGGCTCCTTCATTGGCCTGTCCACCCAGGCAATCAGATTACCTTGGGACGCTGGCCTCTCCCACCAGCCCTGGGGCTATCTGCTTCAGGTTCCTGCTTCCGGGCTGGGGTAAGTGCCACACAACTCCTTGGGGTTTTTTGGGTTTTTTTTTCCGATCAAAAAGATCCATTCAGTTTCAGTATGGGGCCATCAGTCCCCCTTCCACATAGGTGATAGAAATTGGTAGGGTGCCTCAGCTCCTGGTTTGAAGTGGACTCTGAATTTGTTACAGTTTGGTTCAATGGCTTTCAGTTCCAAGCGCCTAGAAATATTTTTCAGTCCACCTGCCTGCAGAGCTCTGGGCGGGATTGGCCCCCAAAAGAAAACTGCTTCTATTGAAAAACACTTACAGCTAAAGCAAGTCATTTTCTTTTATGCCAGAACCTGATTCATATAGCAAGATCAAGCACCTCTGCCACAGTGGGTGAGTGGGTGTAATTATTTACAGAAACTAGTAAGTACAGATGTATTTATTTTTATAAATACAAAAATGGATAGTAGCTCCTATATAGCTCCTATATAATACACAAACAGAGACACGGACATTTAACAGCAATAAAATTCCACTCAGCTTGCCTCCGTCTGTAGAAGCATCATACGGCATTTGACACTTGACAATCAAGAAGGCTCTACCAATTCCTATATGTGCTCACATGTAGAAGAAACTTTTACACACAATTAGTTATCTAGAAAGAGAAAAGAATTAGGGAGTGTTAAGAAAAACTGTCAGAAAGAATCAAAGGGGCAGCCATGTTAGAAGAAACAAGGAGTCCTCTAGCACTTAAAGCCTAACAGATTTATTTATCGCCATGAGCTTTCGTGGGAGAAAATCCCACTTCGTCAGATGCTTTCCCATCTGCAAAGTGTCTGACGAAATGGGATTTTCTCCCACGGAAGCTCATGCGATAAATAAATCTGTAGTCTTTAAGTGCCACAGGACTCCTTGCTTCTTTTGTCAAAAAGAAAAACTTGTTTATTGTGCATTGGGATGAAGAGAGGAAGATGTGACAACTGTTAACAGTGAAAGTGCAACTAGAATCAGTGTGGGTTTTTGAAATTTCAAGTGCATCAGTACAGATCAGAAAAGTAATTGAAATTAAATTATTCATTTTCTTTTTTTTCCAGAAATGATCACATTTTCACAAGTTCAATGTCACTGTCCCCTATGGTCAGTTATTATTAGATCCAAGTCTTGTATGTTTAAAATGGCTCTTAGTCCTGCTTTCTTTCATCTTACACAGCTAGTCTCTATTGGCTGATAGATCTCACCTTTGCTGCAAAGCAGAATACTTTTTCTAAAAAAACAAATGACATTCTTTAAAAGCACAGTTCTCTCTACCAGTCATCCTCAAAATTAATTTTGGAGGGGGGAAATTGTAATAGCCAGTTTAAAAAAAAAATTCAATACAAGTTTATTCACTGTTACTAAGGAGGAGATATTTCAGGCTCCTTTTTTCAGGGCCATAACTAAGGCAGGGCAACTGGAGCAAAGCCCCACATGCTGAATTCTAGAGGGCACAGGGGATGGATCCAGCTCCTCACCGCCCCTGTGGAGCCGGATCTGGCCCTAGCCACTGCAGGGAGCCAGATCCATCCCCTGCGCCCTCTAAAATTCAGAGCCTGGGGCTTCTGCAGCTTCCAGCACCACCTAAGGCTTGCTGCTGTGGACAGATCTGATTTCCCACTGTTCCAGTGGCAGCAGGAAGCTGGATCCATCCCCAGCCACCACTGGAAGGCACCTGGGGCTGGATCCAACTCCCTGCGGCCTTTTGGTGATGGATGGGGCCAGATTGGGGGTGGGGGGGAGAGCCTTTCGGGCTGCTTGCCCCAGGTGCCTGAAGAATTAGTTATGGCCCTGCCATTTTTATCTAATTTATAATATATTCATTAATCAATCAGTTCATAGGGCTGGAAGGGATCTCGTGAGATCATCGAGTCCAACCCCCTGGGAATTGACCCTAGGACCTTCTGCATGTTAAGCAGAGGTGCTAGCCACTACACTATTTTCACCCATCTTGAAAAAAGCCCCTTGTCCCTCTGGTCTTAAGTCAGTATTGCCAATTTAGTCCTTAATGGGTTTTCCAGCATCAGATGTCAAGAGCATAGATACAATCATCACTGGATCTTTAAAAACTGTGTCCTGTTCTTGATGTTATGTCTTGTGTTCTCACATCCATGGCACCCTATTATAAACACTGTCTTATCAGCCAAAGCTTAAGTGGAAAATAAAGGCTCTAAATTTCTTGATAAAACTTTAAATTCATAGTCTGCATGCAATCTACATTAAGAGATTAGTCCTACAAACTGCAGGGGACTAATATTTTTCTCTGTTATCTGTCACATTTCAAGCCTAGAAATCCTTTTGAAGGCTATAGCTACTGATTTCAGAAAGTAAGGGTACTATAACCTTGCAGTGCTTACAATTCAGTGCAATGAATTAGTTTTTGCAAATCTTTTCAGACATTACTCTTCCTCAAAGTTTTGCCATTTCTGAAGGTGGTGTGTACAGCAAAAGACTAAAATAGCTTAACATAAGAAAATTATATACATTTATATATAAAAACAAATATATACATACATAAAACCTAGCACAGGTACAATTCAGTCCTGTAATATAATCAGTGAGTTGTGTGGAACTCTGCCTTCACAAAAGCATTCTGCCTCTTGGATGTATTTTTTGGTATCATTTCCTGTTTTTTCTCAGTATCTGATGATTTGGTCTTCAAACCCTAGTCCTGCTACTTCATTCCATCCTGTGTCAGGTTTGAAAAAGGAATTAACTCCTTGCTTGCTGGAAACCCTAGTCAGCGCTTTACAACATGTAACATTTACTAATTCCACATTACAGGTCATGAAAAATCCTTTAGGTTTTTTCCCAGACCACTTGCTCTCTGTATCTGAAAAACTAAAGTTATTAGTAAAGGTTGTCAAGTCCTTCAGAGGTGATTAGAGCCACATGAAACTGACTCAACTCCTCTGATATTTTCCTTATAGTTTTTTTGTGAATTAATTTGGTAAATTAATTGAGGGGTTATTTCTATCTGCATCTAAACTGCAATAAAAATAGCCCATGATTTATCTGATGTATCTCATAAGACTGAGCAGGGAATAGAAAGTTTGTTTCTTGGCTATGTAGTCTCACAAGCTGAAAAGCTAAAAGCTTGTTTGCTTAATAAATTTTAATTTAGTCATTTACTACTTAGTAAAGCTAAAGATGTGCCAAACAAAGAGCCATCAGTGTTTGTCTAATCCTATTTTGTTTATTTAATGGAGATTTGTCAGTTCCTCTAATCTGTTAAAAATCTGGATCACAGTTACAGAATTAATTAACACCTCCCAATGTTCCCTCTAAGGCCGGAACGCACTTGAGCAACATAGGTTGCTCGTTGCATGCCCCCCTGCGTGGGACCTATCCTGCCCCCCTACTCTCCCCGCTATGGGGGAGCAGGGCACTGCGGACCACCAGGGCCACAAGCTCTGCTGCCTGCCCAGCCTCCCAGCAGCAGGGCGGACCAACCAGCCCAACCTACCCCCAGTCAGCTGCGCCTCCCCGGGGGCGAAGGGGAATGGTACTGAGCTCTGGCATGTAGGGTTGGGGCCTTGGAACGGCCTGCTTCACCCCTGCCCCGCCCCCCGGCCATGGATCAGGCCCATTCAGGCCAGAGTGGGGGCAGGGACGAAGCGGCCCAAACTTTTTGGGAGTAGGCCACTCCAGGGCCCTGACCCTGCACGCCAGAGCTCAGCGATGGCCCCTCCACTCCCTGGGGAGGCGTGGCCAGCTGGGAGTAGGCTGGGCTGGCTGTTCCGCCCCCCTGCAGTGAGGCCAGGCGAGCAGGTGAGAGGAGCACCCTCTGACCCCAACGGTCCATGCCCTCCAACCCCCCGTTCCCCATGCCCCAGGAGTTTGAAAGAGGGTGGTTAGGCCCCCTTACCTGGCCGCCAGAGTGGTGTGGGCTGGCCCCTGGCCACTCCTCTGGCCAGAGGAGCTCTCACTGAGCATGCGCAGAGAGTCTGCGCATGCTCAGTGAGAACTTACTCTGAGCAGGAGTTTTAAAAGCTCCCAGCTCAGAGGAGCTGTCCGTGCCAGGACTGCAGCTGCCAGCCATGTGCAGCCAGTAGCATTCCCTGTGCCAGGCAGTGCCAGGGGCTGTGCAGCTTAGAGGGAACATTGTGAGACTCTTGGTCTCACAGTCCACGCTAGGTCTCAGATTCTCTTGATTGAATCACATGACTTTCCCAGTCTCAGAGTGGGTCTTTGTTTTACCATGGAAATGTAGGGGTGGAAGGGACCTCGAGAAATAATGCATTAAGTCCAGCCCCCAGTACTGAGGCAGGGCCAAGTAAACCTAGACCGTCCTTGACAGGTGATGATCCAACCTCTTCTTAAAAACCTCTGATGATGGGGATTCCACAACTTCCCTTGGAAGCCTGTTCTAGAGCTAAATGACCCAAAGGATTTCCTAATATCCAATCTAAAATATTTCTTGCTGCAGTCTAAGCCCATTGCTGCTTGTCATCTGTGATTACTTCAGCAGATCTGATCTTCATCTGATTACTTCAGCAGATCTGATCTACATCCAGATCTGACAGTTCTGTTCCCTCCAGTGGTAGCCAGTGATTTGACAGACTTCCTAAATGAAAAAATTTGTTTTCAATCATTAGCATTTCAGAGAAAACAATTCACACAGTACAGAAGTCTGTCATACCAGGTTTCTAAATCTTTTCTATGAGGGGACCCTCATAGGTTTAACTTCCTACAGACTCATCCCCAGGACCTCTGTATCAACCTATCTCCCTGTCAGTGCTCACTAACAACTTACCAGTCAGCCCCTGGCACTCACCCCTTTCACAGGAATCAAGTCACTGAACAGATTATATAGCCAGTAACTCAAAGCTTTAGAGGGAAAAAAATAAAAAACACTTGCCATTTGTTGGAGACAGAAGGTAGGATCCTCAAAGCTAACAGATTTCCACAATGTCTTTCAAATGTGTACCATTATAAATGATCTGACCTGGGATTCTTGTGAACACAGCCCCATGGAATTCAAGCAATAGAGATGTATAATAAATATTCTATTACCCACAATTTAAGTTTTACAGTCTCTCACAATAACTAGCTGAGACAGGGTCAGCCTCTGCAGCACCCCCTTGTGACTCAGATTGGAACATTCATCCTGCCTCCATTTCCTTTCAGTCCAGGGCTCAACAGATCTTCGGCGGTAGGTTGCCAAAAAGGAGCCAGTGGCGCTGACATTTCCAGCACCGTTGTCTCTGCTGCCATCAGTGCCTTTTTTCCGGCAGCAGGGAAGGGGTGTCTTTTGTGCACCAAACTCTCAGCTGAAAGTAGCCATGGTGATTTTTCAGCAGCAGGGGGCCTGGCACACTCTTCATGACTGTGAGAAAAAGTGGCAGCAGCAGTCCTTCAGCAGCACAGATTCCAGTTCTCTGCTGCACTTAGGGGCACCTCAGTTTTTGGGCTGGCCCCTAAGTGTCCAGCAGATGTCAAGGTCTGCTTCAGACTAATAATCAACAGCTGTCTTCTGCAATGGTGTGGTACTGCGGAGGTCTTGTCTTCTTGCTAAGTCATGCCAAAGTTTCATGCCCTTGAGGGTGCCACCATTCCAAAACTAACATACAACATCACAATTCTCTGCTCCTGACAACTCTCCCATACATCTTCAGCCAGCCTTGTATCAGAGCTTCCTATTAGAGCCTCTCTATGCTGGGCAGCTCCTCCCACCACTGGTTTGGTTTGAGAGTCTGGTCATTTCTGATCTCAGCAGAGGATCATCAGTTCTAGTCCTTAGCTGGCCACAAGCCTCCTCAGTTAAATGATAGTAAGAAGGTTAAGCCCAAAGGATATTCTACGCTGGCTAACATTCTGCCCAGGTCTCTAATAAAGCACTGCCCTATGGGACATTTCCCTTGGAGACTTTTCTCTTATCCAAGCCTTTGATTCTCAGGGTTTACTCCCTGAAGTCCTTCTCCATAGCTAGTTTTCCACAGCTTAGGCCTGTATTTTTATTCTGCCACCTGACCCTCCACCTTAAAACTGTCCTCCTGGACCCATCAACCTCTTCTTACAGGACTAGTCACTCATACAGCTTTCCCACCTCTTTAGAGAATTCACCCGACTCCTCCCCAGCTTGATCTGCTAATTGAATGAAGTTAAGTGATCCCCTGCCCGCCAAGATCATCAGTGGTGGGGCACTCATCCATCACAGGTGAGGCTGAGGCTGACTCCCTTCAAAAGGTCTGCCACTCTGTGACACTAGATTATTTATCAGTATACTTGTACAGATAGTTCTACATCTATCATGACCAGTTCTCAATCATGCTGCTAATTAGAGATTATTACTTCCTTAAAATAACCTTCCCAAGAAAATTATTCTTTAATGTAATCTCAGGGTCTGTAGGGGGCCTTCTGGAGTTTTATTCATTTCAAAATAGCTCTAATTTTGTGTGTGCTACAACTCTGGAAATTGCTGATATGCAGCAGACCTGACAGAGGTCAATGGAAGTAGTAGGTGATCAGCAGCTCCGAAAGTGTGGCTCACTATCTTTAACATGCCCATTCCTTTAATCATACATCAGGTAACCAGATGTCACAATTTTTAGGGACATTGCTGATATTTGGGGCTTTTTCTTATACAGTGTGGATCGGTTTACGCGCAGAACTCATTAACGCATAGTATCTAAAACCGGAAGTTGGCCAAAAATGAAAAACACATTTCACCATGGTCCCGTTTACACACGGTCCATTTTACACATGGTTGTGGTGGCTTGTCTCCCAACACCCGCGTGTTAACGGATCCATGCTGTATATGCATCTGTCATAGGATAAGACCTCCCCATCACCTCCCCTGGTGGGGAAATTCCAGGCTAACAAGGGGATTATGGTACCCCAAAGGTGCAGCCTCCAGGAGTGCATTTCCTCAGCTTTGAGTCCTGTGGGTCTGAGACCTGTCAGCAGGCCCTAGTAATGGGGCAGTCCAGCCTAGCGGCCAGCATCAATAGTCACCCCTGCAGTCAGGGCAGCACAGCCTAGCAGTCCATTGGCGTAGCTGGGCACTCCCTCTGGAGGATTCGCAGAAGCTTAAGCCCTTGCCTCTCTGAGCCCCAGCCTAGGGCCCCTTTGTTGGTTTGACACTTGACCGGTGGAGATACTCCTAAAACACACTCTGTGGTCTCCCTCCCCCTCCCCAGTTACACTATGCAGGCTCCCTGAGATACTTACTACTGAGCCATCAGCCCTCAAGCCTCTGAGTTTCCCCATCTACACCACTGCCATCCGCAGCTCCCCTAGGTCATAAGCTGCTCCAGGCCAGTCTCCTGAGTTTCTGGCTCCTACCAGTGGGCCTGAAGCAACTCCCGACTTGGTGCCTCCTGCACACCTCCTCAGCAGTTAGCCTAGAGGGAACTCGGCTGATCCTTTTTATGCTGGAAAGGCAGTTGGAGCATGGCTAGCAGAGTCTGTGGCGCTGGACTTCTGCCACCTATAAGGTAGGCTTAACTCTTTCAGTGCGGAGTAAACTCATCGCATCACATTACATCTCTTCTTACCCCACATCTCTGTTTGAATTTTTTACACTTGTTACCTGGTCATACATCACCATCCATGGAGCATGGTTTGAAACTGTAGCCTGGCAAATTCATGTTTTGGTAACTTTATATCTGGATTGGATATCAGAAAAACCAACCATGATTATTGTGATTTTGTTAAAGAATTTTAAAAAAAATTGATGTTTCACTAGAGTGTTGTAGTTTCTAGCCATCCACCAAGACTAATAGGTTTTCAAAATTTGAGAAACCAGGTCAGTTTGGAATGTATCATATTTAGATTTGCTATTCTAGTATTAAGGGTCCATTCCTACTGTGGGACTCTCATGAAGGGGCAAGGCCCTCCCCACATTAGTCAGGTGCAGGAGTGGGCCTTACTGGCTCTACCCCTGATTAGAAGAGGAATGACTTTCTCTGAAATATTTTGGGAACTTTCTCCATCTCTCCTGCATAATCTTGTACATGGTGGATTTTGGAGACTCCTGCAGACTCATCATTCCTTTCTCTGGTGACTTAGGGATGAGTCCCTCTGTGAGGTTTTTGGCTGTCTGTGAAAGCGTGGACCCAGGAGGCCCGCCGTCTCTTCGTGGTCATTAAAAGGTAGGGTTACCAGATAATAAAGCATGGAAAGGAGGACAGGGAAGTACGAAAAGGAGGACATTGGAGGACACATACACGTCCGGGACCCCTTCACCCATGCCAGCTACTGGCCCCCCAAATGCTGTCCCCAAGGTCCAAAGCCTCCCAGCCCAAGCCTCCTTAACCAGTGGGGCAGGGTCAAGAAAGGGCCCGCCACCGGGAATCACAGCCACGCTTGGGTCGGAGGCTACATATGGCACCGGCCCCAACAAGAAAGAGAAGGGCATGCACTGCTGAGGCCAGTAGGGGTGGAGCCTCCTCAGACACCAGGAAAGGAGGGCTCACTCCTGCTCACTGCAGCCCCCTCTGAGGCTGTAGGGGAATGCACCAGGCATGCCGTGCACTTCTATTTTTAGAGTGCCCAGCCAGAATGTTTTCCCCAGCATTCACGGCATCCAGCAATAGCCAGACAAAATCAAATATTTTACAAATGCCTACTGGATGGAGGACATGTCTTCCTTTTGCCAGATGTCTGGTAACACTACTTAAAGGGTGCAGGGAGTGCTCTGCCTCAACATAATCCTGGGTGGCAGCCAGTGAAGAAGGAAGTGGCAGCAGTTCATAGACAAGTGAAACAAATGTGGCAGTAGGCAGTCCCTGGAGCTATGTGGCCATCTGCAATATCGGCCTTTCCATTAGGGAATGTGCCTGTTCTCTATGGCATGCCTCCCACTTCATGAAGAGATTCATTAATATCTCCTTCTACTGAAAAGCCCAATCCTCCAGTGCCCTGAAGAACTCAAACTGCTCCTGGTTCCCCCTGCTCCTCAAGGTCCTTCTCCATCTGCCTCTGCTATCTTTAGGATGCTGCTCCTGCCCTCCTCTTGACTGTACTTTCCCTTACGATTGCAAGGTCCTGACAATTTAAAAACAAAAGTGGCATTACATTATTTTTTTTCCATTTGGAAGAAGCCAAGAAGTCCCCCTTCATAACACATCTTTGCTGTGGAAGGCCATAATATTGTTACTTTTCAGTCATCAAGGAATATGACTGTTAATCTCTCTTAGGTTCTCAGACATCTTTTGCAGCCCAGAGGCAAAAGCAAAGGTAAGAGAGAGAGAGAGAGAGTTTTTTTTTTTAAATTAAAATTGTCAGTGTATCAATGGGGAAAGGGGGCAGTTACTTCCAGGGGCTATGTTACCTGTTAGCAAATTTCTTCTTTAAAAGCCAATATTTGGAGATCAATATTTGGAAACCAGAGCAGTTTTCAAGGTACCAGAATGGAAAGAGAGGCCTGGAAATCCATGCCAGAGAGATATTTCTGTTACTGGTCACACCCCTATATACTGGAGTATGACAGCAGACCAAGCAGATTTCCATCGTCGTTGAATCCCAAGACATGCTACTCCAGAAATTTGCTGAAATATGCTTGCAGCAGAGACTAGACTAGATATTGATTCTATTCTTATTTGCATATGGAACTTCCTTGCAAAGGGAGTTGCAAACCACAAAAACTGTCCACCCTATCTCCCCACTCTCCAGCATTAACAGAAAATCCTGCCCCTGAGCCTGCCTATGAATAGTTAAATGGACAGGGGAAAAAGGAGTCTCATTACAACTTTATTTGGTTCCCTGAAGTTTGGGTGCCATACTGCACTTACCCAGCTGCCAGAGTGACTCCTTCTCTCACTCCTGCTTTCCACACCTTGTGCAGAATGGCTCGGTGTGTGCAGAGAGACCAGACAGCTGGGACGCAGATGGAAAAAACTCTGTAATTTTCCAATGGAAAAAGGATAGCTGGGACTAGATTTTCCTCAGACAAGCAAGAGTTCCCTTCCTTTAACCAGATTAACCCTCCCGCAACTCCAGTTTTTAAGGGGATGATGAAAAGTAAGATTGCGGGGTCAGACCCCTAAAACTATGTGAGCTTACAAAGGGACAAAATACAGCTGTTGTTAACATTAAAGAGATTACTGTAAGTTTTCTACAACTACTCCATCCTCAGCCAGAACTCTTCTAAACCCACCCGCTCCTTTCCTCTAGTCCATGTGCCCTTCAAACCATCCCTGCCTCTATGCTGGCCAAAAAATGCACAGATAGCAGGGCACAACTGTTCATTAATGATGTGTTGTATAGCATCTGCCAAATGCATAATGGTGGTTCATTGGAAATCAATAAAATCATTTATTTATAGCCCTGTCTTACTCAGGGATCAGGTAAGGCAGCGGTTCTCTACCTTTTCAGTCTCACAACAGGTGTGGTGCCAAAAACCATGTTTTGGTAGATTTTTTTACTTTGGTTGGACAGTAACAAAATCTGCCGAAACAGGGTATTTGGCACTACACTGCCCACAACCCAAACAGTGCACTGCCGCTGCCGGCTTCTTCTCCTGCTTTAGCCTGAGAGCAGGAGAGGCAAGCTGGCAGCAGTAGGACTCTGGTTGGGAGCAGGGAGGTGTGACACCAATTTTTGGTGACACACCTCCCTGCTCTTTGCAATACACTTTTGTGCTGTGACACGGAGCCTGAGAACCACTTATGTAAGGGTTGAAGCAGAGTGGGCGCTGGGCTTAAAATCAGGAATGTGGTACCAGAACAAGAGGTAATACTGGCAGGGAGGATGGGGTCCATTGTAACCTACAACTTCAGGTTCTGGTTCTTTCTGGCTCAGGGTAGCCCACGAGCTCAACAGCCTAGGCTTCCTCAATTGGCTTCTCCAGCCAGAGATGCAGAATCATGTGCTCCTTGTCTGTCAGGTCTTTCAAAGCATCCCCATGGTCCCTGCTGCCTCCTCACCCTGTTCCTCATCTCTATCCCATAGCTAATGAGGCTAGTAGGGATGAGGAGGGGGTCATGAGCCACTTTTGGCACTATACTGAGAGCCCATTACAGAATCTGATCCCACTCACCCTTGAAGAGCAACTGCTGGAATCTTCTACCCCCCCTGTGCTTGATGTGTTCTCAGCACTGGGCTGGAGTCCACTTAGTGCCCGCCTGCCCCAGCCACTGCGCAATTTCATAGTACACATAGATGTTCCTGCCACTTGGCAAGAAGTCACAGAAAATGGTGTACTCCAACCACATGCTGATCAGTGTTCAGGTGTAGCAGGCTGAGTGGCTGTTCTCTGAGTAGGATTTGAGTTCACCTGTAGTGATCAAAAGCTGATGTGACAATGGGGGGAACAGGGACTTTTATATAGAATATGTCCGGATCAGGCAGGCAAGGGTATAGTGCTTTGTGGGGTGGAGGATAATTGAAACTTGAGACCTAGTACATGCCTTTTACCACCAGCCACACTGCAAACTGGCATGGGTATGGGACCACGCCACAGCCCAAGGCACATACTAACTTATACCCCTTGGACATGCCAGCTTACCCACCTTCAGAGACTTGTGTGTGGCATTTAGATGTGGACAAAAGATAGGATACAGCACAACCACAGAGACTGATATGTACAGTTGCCAGTGCAGATGTAACCCAACTGTAATCAACAACTCCAGCAACTGGGAATTTTTAGGCAGCATCCCATCTGCAGACTACACTCTACTTTGCTCAGTTTATCCTAAGAGACTGGTGTATAATCTAGTAAAACACAAACTGTTTCTGTACACTGTACTTTTCAGGCTTGGTGGGCAATGCTTGCAAACATTCAGTGTTCCAGACCAGTAAGCAACAAAGTAGATGTATAAAGATCTATTTGCTTCCCACACTTTACAAGCTCTGTCCAGTGTGTATGTTTATCTTCTCAGATCCTTGAACCAGCTTCTGTGATCTACAGAGCTTACATATTCTATGGGCATACTAAAGAATTTCTCATTTCCTTTGATCAAAGAGTAAGATAAGTTATGTTTCTTCATTTATACGCACACTAGAGTTGAAAGAGTATACAGGGCTCTTTCTTCTTAATCCACATGAACAGAGGCTTCCAGTGCTGGTAAATATAGAGGATATAGGGCTACCAAAGCACTGGTAACCACAAGTGAGAATGTATTTTTGTGGAACTGAGGGGAGATGTGGCTTCTCCAGAACTGCTACTTTGGAAAGAGCTTGGGTTTCATGTGACATACAAATGTAGCAGGGCCTGTTCCTGCCATCTTAATTCCAGGAAGCATTAATGTTTCAAAGGCATAATTCCTCTAGGTCTCTGATAAGTAAACATTACCTATCGTATAATGCAATCTAATCATGTCCCCAAAACTTCCCCTGTCTACTGTCTATAGCAGGAGCTAGGAGCCATACACAGGGCATACTATATTGTAAAAGGTTAGGTGTTAGCTCTTGCGGACAAAATTCCAATTAGTGAACTAATTTTATTCTGCAGACTTGTAACAAATGCCCCCTGCAGTTTTAGTTGCATTGGAGACATTTCAAAAGGGATATTATTCCTTCTTTCAGCCCCTTTCATTGCTATAGAAGTAACGTAAAGAGGCATAGGTGCAACTGAGAATCATGCCCAATAAGTTTGGCCTAGAAGGATTGTAGAACCAAAGCCTTCCTGAACAAGTGATCTATATTCATTCACACATTTTCAATTAAACACTTGTCGAAAAAGGCCATCATGTAAATCACACTTTCTGCAGACAACTTAAATTCACATGTTAGTCAGTCTTAGTCCTTTTTGCACGAAGCAATTCACTTTCCTAACAGTAATTAGTGAAAAGGAAATAGAATTTTGTCTCCTATTCCAAAGAAGATGTGGCACACAACTTGCGACACACTTCATTTTTGAAAGGAAACATTTTTATAGGGTGACTTCTTGTTAATCAACCTAGTGCTCATATATTACACTAAAATGCTCTACTCTTCTTATTTTTACAGATAACCTGTAAACATTTACAGTGAAAGATATGGTTTAGATGTTCCAAATAAATTAGTATTTTTGGACCATGACATCAATTTTTATGGCATTTCAATCTATTTTTAACTACAATTAAAAGTGCTTTTTTTAATAAAAAAAAACAAAACCTGTGTCTAATTTCTGTGCTAAATCAAACCAGACAGCAGTGGATGTTTTTACTTTAAACTGGAATAGCATTAGAGAGAGGATACATGAATATAATGCAGAATTGTAAGATGCAACACTGCAAAAAGACCAACCAAACAAAGACACACATTTGTATAAAGATATCGTTGAGAACTTAAAACACACAGAAGCCAGGAAATTCAAAGCTATGCTTTCCACAGCAACTACTGGTTGGCCTACTTTCACAGAAATTGACTAAGAGTGTTATACTGTTGATCAGTTGTTCCCAACCATTTTGGCTCAAGGGCCACATATATCATTTTACAACTTTCAAGGGCCACCAGTTTTCCCCAGCAGGCTGCTTCCCACTGCAGACAGATGAAATGAATTCAGCAAGAAGGCTGCCTCCTCCGTGATCTCTATCTTCCTGGCTGCATCAGGGAAACTACATGTGTCCTGTAGCCCCATGGGCTCCTCATGGGCCTCTAGGCAGTGGCTCCCTTCTGCAGCCAGGAGATGCAAGATGAGTGCTCCCCTCCGTCTGGAAACCACTGCCATAGATCCTTTTAAATGTATGTTTTATATAAAATATGCAAGACAACTAAATTATAGCTGCTATGAGAATCACAATTTTGAAATACCTGACATCAGTGAGGTTGAATTATTGCCACACAATTTATGTAGAGTTTAATCAGATTCAAAAGAAGAATAGGATATAGAGGAAAAACTCAAGAGCAAAATGGGCATCCTCTGCAAAAGTACCTTGTGCAACATAATGCCAAGAACTTAGAGAAAATGTTAGGGATTGAATTCTTCTACTGCATGGTATCAAGGAAATTATTTGTGGGTTATCTATAACTCAAAGGGAAGACCATGCCATGGTAGCGTCTGGCACCAGATCCAATGAGGTGGAATCAGTGTTAAGTGAGGGAGCTCAGTAACCCCTAGAGCAAGGGTTTCAAACACGCAGTCCCTAAAGCTATTTCCTGCGGCCTGCGACAACACTGTTGTTACTGATACTTGCAAAATCATTGCATGAAAAGGTTTCAGTGGTGCAGCCCTTGGGCTAACGTACTAGTCCCCATGTGGCCCTGTACTAGTCCCCATGTGGCCCTTATGGTCATTTTAATTTGAGACCACTACCCTAGAGGCACTTGGTACCTTGCAGGGTTGGGATCCAGAAGTTTTTGGAATTTTAGCATTAGTCCATTTGGATTCACAGGTAGAGACTACATTCATAATATTGGTTGATGGTAGCTGGAGATGGACAATCATCAGGTGCCCATGCCCATGCTGATTCCTGAGAACTATTAATTCTTTTTGCCACCATCAAATCTGAGTAATTTGCAGACTCTCAGAAAAGTAGATCTAGCCACTCTTGCATTACTCCACTCTATCTGTAGCACATCTCTTCTGGAGGTCACCTTTTAAAAGCCTCTGCTGTCTTGGAGCTCTGCATGTGGTAGTCCCAATATCAATATCAGCATGATGACAATGATGTTGAAGGAGACTATAGTACTGCTTCCCTGACTTTTAATTTTTATTTTTTTTTGACAGATACTGATTTGTCCAGAGACTCCAGAACCCAATGGCTCCATCATCCAGGTAAGCAGCCCCTCCACCTGCAGGAGTAGAGAGTCTTTCTTGGTGTGGGCATTGATCCATCCTTTTTCTCACAGAAGAGTCCTTATACACTGACTTTAGCAGCATGAGAGGCATTCACTGCTTCCAGAAATGCATCCTCCCTGTGATGTCATCAACTTTATTACACAGTTAACCTGAGCTCAGATTCTTATTTCACTCTTGGTTTGGACTAATCAATTGCTCTAATAGCTATGATGCCTTGTTTATTTTGATTTGCTTTGTCATCAGCGAGGGGTGTCACTGGCACCAGGCTTATGGAGCCCGAGTCCCAAATTTGAATGCCTAAGCTATGGATGTGTTGCTGGGCCACTCGCGGCAGTGGCTGCAGCAGCGGCGCATGAGCCCCAAGTCCTAGTGTGCTGAGCCCTGGGTCTTTTCCAGGGCCAGTGGTGCTCCTATCATCACCCCTCTCTTACCTCTTCTCCGCTTTATACTCACCACTTCATGCTTCCTTCCACATGCCTCATCTCCTCTTACATTCCTCCACTGAACTGATTTCTGTTGCCTGCATCTGGATGCCCTGTGAGCTATAAGCTTAATCAATTTTGGATATTGAGTGAATTTAATGAGGCAAAGATAAGGATACATATATATTGCAGTCCCTCAAACATATCTTTGTCTGCCCTTAAAAACTGGCCAGTCATAATTGTCAGTTATCCAGTGACAAGAAAAAGAATGATCCCACCCCATCAATATTAAGCATCGAAAGCTGGGAGAGTTGCTCATTTTTTTCAGCCAATTTAGCTTTTGTAAATACAGTACATTCAGTTGACACACATGATTTCTATTTTTGTTCAACATTTTTCTATTCATTGAGTAAAGATGAATAGTCTCAATTTCTGTTTACTATCTTTGGTTTCTTTCTTTGGACAAGGGGATGGCTTCAAGAGAGGATCTGGCTTCCATACTTCAGTTTAAATAATGATTTTATAACTATGTCTGATCTAACCCTTTCAAGACTTCATGTGATACTGTCACATTGAAGAAGTGGAAGAACCAGCATAAATTTGTGAATAGATTTGGATACCCTTGGGGCTCAGAATGGAGAAATTCTAAGTCCATGAAGAACAAGCAAGGAGTCCTGTGACACTTAAAGACTAACAAATTTATTTATTGCATGAGCTTTTGTGAGAGAAAATCCTACTTTGTGAGAGGCTTTGAATATGGGGTAACTTACAGAATGGGAGAAAATAAATGCAGGGGAGTGTAAGTCATGAGATCATGTCATACTGTAACAGCAGATCAAAGCAGTTGTTAAGATTCAAACATTGGGAAAACAACATATAGAGGAGGGTGAAGTCAAATCACCTGTTGTAATGGGAAAGGAATTCATAGTCACAATTTAATCCTGCTTTCACGCAATTGAATCTACGTATCAGTTCTAGTTCAGTTGTTTCTGTTTGAAGTCTTGATGTCCTGTTGATTTGCTTGAGCCCAGCTGTTAACAAATGATCCACTGAGTGATTAGAAAGGTGAAAGTGCTCAGCAACTGATTTTTGAACATTGTGATTTCTGATGTCAGTTGTGTGCCCATTTATTCTTTTGCACAGAGATTGTCCTCTTTGTCCAATGCATAAGGTGTGAGGGCATTTCTGGCACATGATGGCATAGATCACATTGGTGGATGAGAAGGTGAATGAGCACTTGATAGAGTAGCTGGATTGAATAAGTCCTATGATGGTGTCTTTCAGGGGTTAAAGTTTAATTTGGTGGGCTCCAGAACCCTCCTCATTGGCAGGCCCCCTTCCCGTATAGTCCAGGCCTCCTTCCTTTATCATCCCAGCCCAAGTGGGATGAGTGCATGGGATGTGGAGGGAGGGATGAGGAGGAATGGAGCAGGGGCAGGAGGTGGAGGTGTTGAAGGGGTGGCTGGGGGCAAGGCAGAGGTGGTGCTGGGGCGAGGAGGGACCCGGGGCACAGGCCCAGCCCCTGCCCCCAGCGGGCAGGCCCCACCCCCAGCCAGGGATAGGGCCGGGGTGGGTCGCACCGCCGCAGGCAGTTAGGCCGCGCTGCGGTGCGGCACGGCCAGAAGTGGCTGCTGCAGATAGGGCCCCCGGCTGCGAGCGGCCAGGCCCCCGATCCCCAGCCGGGGATGGGGCCGCTGCGGCCGCCAGCAGCCAGGCCCCGGATCCCTGGCGGGGGATGGGGCCGCCACGGGCGACCAGCTGGGCCCCGGATCCCCGGCCGAAGATTGGGGGCCTGGCCTCCAGCGGCCGCTTCTGGCTCAGTCCCGCCGCGGCCTAGCTGCCTGTGGCAGCGCGGTCCCCCCTGGCCCTATCCCTGGCCAGGGGTGGGGCCTGCTGGGCGGCCAGCCAGGCCCCAGATCCCTGGCCAGGGATGGGGCCGCCCCAGCCAGCCGGGGATCAGGCCCCGGATCCCCAGCCCGATTGGGCCGGAGATCCAGGGCACTGGTGTTGGGACCTGGGGCACGTGCCCCCGGGGTGCCCAATGCCAGTGACGCCCCTGGGGCAAGGGCAGAAAATGGAGACAGTGAAGGGGAGGGCAGGAACCAGGAAGTAGCAGGGTGGCAAAGAGGGGCACGGGCAGGAGATGGGGTAGGTGGTAGCAGTAGGTGGGGTGCTGGAGCAGGACATGAGGGTGGTGAAGGGGGAGAGGCAGGAGAGGGGGGCTAAGAAGGGTGGGTGGAGAGCAGGAGGTGGGGGGCTAGGGCAGGTGCAGAAGCTGGGGGCTGAGAAAGGTGGATGGGGGCAGGGGCAGGAGATGGGGGCTGAGAAGAGTGGGTGGTGGGCAGGAGGTGGGGGCTGGGGCAGAGAGGGGTTGGAGTTGGGAGCCTGTGGCGGGGTACTGGGGCATACACAGAGGGAACACTGGGCCACTCGCCTAGCCAGCACCCCTGTGCGGCTGTAGGGAACTCAGGAACCCCAATCAGGGCTGGCCTGGCAGGAGTAAGTCCACTCTGCCTCTCCCCACGCCAGTGCCAGCCCCAGCCTTGGGCCACCTCACCACCCACAGAGCCAGAACAGCCTTAGAGTGGTGCTGTCCTGCCAGCCCCAGCCTTGGCTCTGGCTCCAGCCCAGGGTGACTGGGGGAAGGCCCAGCTCTTGGTCCTTCTCTGGGTCCTGCTCAGGCCCACCCCCAGGCCTCCTCAGCTGACAGCCCGAGCCAAGCGGCAAGGAGCAGACCAGCCACACCATAGGCTGGGCTGGACTCAGTTTGGCTTGGCTCCCCTTGTCCCTTACCCTGAGCATGCTGTAAGCATGCTCAGGGTAGGAATTTTAAAAGCTCCCAGCTTGGGGGAAAGCTCCTTGCCAGTGGAAGATACTCCAGCTGCCAGGCAGCTTCCCCCAGGCTGGGAGCTTTTAAAACTGCTGCAGGGGTAGTAGGCGAAACATACTGGAATGCTGTGTTCCGCCCTGTAATTCTATTTTGAGGGGCCCCGGAATGCTGGCCCCCTAAAAATGGTGGGCCCCGGAATTGCATTCCGGTGCGTTCTGCTTCACTTTAACCCTTGGTGTCTTTTGTGCAGATATGTTGGCAAAGTTATCAACAACAGCTAATAGAAGAACCATAACAGCTATTAGAACCATTCTAGATGATGCCCCAGCATACTTTGTGGCTAAACTTTGTGACTATACTCAGCCACAAGCATTTCAGATTTGAGTGTAATTTATACCTCCATGTCACTGGCATTGCTATGGGTACCCATATGGCCCCACAATATGCCAATATTTTGATGGGCAACTTAGAACAATGTTTTCTCAATTCTCATCCCAAAGCACTTCTCCTCTACTTACACTACACTGATGACATCTTCATCATCTGGACCCATGGCAGGGATGTGCTTGATGACTTCCACAGGAGATGTCAACAATGTACACTCTACAATCAAACTTAGCCTGGAACACTGCACAGGAGATCCACTTTCTGGACACTACAGTACAAATTAGGCTGAACACATAAACACCACCCTATACTGAATACTTACTGATCAGTATAGTGACCTACATCCCTCGAGCTTTCATCTAAAAACATACTACATGATCCAGTGTCTACAGCCAAGCCCTAAGATATAACCGCATTTGCTCTGATCTCTTAGACAGAAATAGACAGCTTCAGGATCTCAATCAGGCACTTAAAACTATAGTACCCACCTGTGGAAGAAAGAAAATAGATGTGTACCCTGAAGTCAACTACTACAAAAGAGGCCCAAGAAAGAAAACAACAGAACACCACTGGTCATCGCATACAACCCCAAGTCAGACCTCTACAACAGATCATTAAGGACCTACAGCCTATTCTAAAAAATGATCCCTCTCTCTCTCAAGTCTTGGGAGACAGACCTCTCCTTGGCTATACACAGCCCCCTAACTTTAAATGGATACTTATCAGCAACTACAGACCTAAGAACCAAAACATTAAAGCAGGCACATACCCCTCCAGCACTGCCAGCTTTGCCCACATATATGCACAAAGATGCCATCATAGGACGTAATTAACCCAGCTGCTCCATCAAGGGCTCATTCACCTTCTCATCCACCAATATGATTTATGCCTTCATGTTCCAGAAATGCCCTCACACCTTATATGTTGGACAAACAGGACAATCTCTGCACAAAAGTGTAAATGGGCACAAATCTGACATCAGAAATCACAACTTTTAAAATCAGTTGCTGAGCACTTCCATGTTTCTAATCACTCTGGGGATGACTTGTTAACAGCTATGTTCAAGGAAGTCAACAAACCATCAAGCCTTCAAACAGAAACAGCTGAACTAGAACTGACATGCAGATTCAATTGTGTAAAAGCAGGATTAAATTGTGACTATGAATTCCTTTCCCATTACAACAGGTGATTTGACTTCACCCTCCTCTATTATGTTGTTTCCCAGTGTTTGAATCTGAACTGCTTTGATTTGCTGTTACAGTATGACCTGATCCCATGACTTACACTCCCCTGCATTTATTTCCTCCCATTCTGTAAGTTCTCCCATCTTCAAAGCCTCTGACAAAGTGGGATTTTCCCTCATGAAAGCTCATGCAATAAATAAATTTGTTAGTCTTTAAGTGCCACAGGACTCCTTGCTTATTTTGCTGAACTAGGCTAGCATAGCTGCCCCTTTGGAACTTGGCAAGATGTAAGTTCATGTAGTCATTTACTAAGATGAAGATTTTAGGCACATAAGGGTCAGGAGTACTCATTATTAGCAAGGAGCATTCTTTCATAGGGTCCATCTCTGGCAAAGAGTTTTATGCCCTGTTCTAGGGAAAAGCTAGCATCACATTCTAATGGTGACTATTAAACCAAGGGGATTAGAACCAGTAGCAATAATAATCTTAATTAACAGAAATAGAATCTTAATTTGTTTAATGTGGTAAAGCTCACTGAGTGCAAAACAAAAGGATTTGATTTTGATATCTGCTAGAAAAATAGACAAGCTAAGTGGCCTAAACATGAGTATATTTCCCTGTACTACCAGAAACAATCACAGAGATATATAGACTGCAAAATGCTAGAGGGCATTTTTATCAGCATAAGAAAGAAGGGAAATAAGTATAAATCTCACAGAAGCAATAATTCAGATTAAAAGAGCACACATTGTATTTAAATCTTATGGATAATGTGCTAAAAATTAAGATGCATATTAATAAATAACAGTACACATTTTAAAGGGGAAACATGTAAATTATGCCACAGGAATGAAAAATATTAAATAGTTTTAGGTATAAGTGATTGTCTAACTAATATATCCTTCTGTTTAGTTATATGCTGTAATTCCTGCTCATGTTAAAGAGTTACAAAGGGATAGCTGTGTTAGTCTCATTCAGCAAAACAAACAAGGAATCCTGGGGCACTTTTAAAGACTAACAAAGCTCATATTAAAGAGATGCTGTCAATTTAAAAATAACAACTACTCAGTAATAAAAATGAACAATAATAACTAATGCCTAAGGCCTCATTCCCACAAATGATTCTGGGCAGGCAGAACCCCTGTACCTTGACAGAATCCCATGACAACATTGGGCAGGTCTAGGTCTACAGCAAATAAATAGATTAAAGAAAACATTATTTTACACAATATTTTTCTAGTCTGTACACTTCAGACAGTGGTCAGAATAAAATAGTATTGTCAATTAGTCAGTTTTCCTGGTGGGTTATATGGGTTTTTCTCTGCATCACAAAGAGAGAAAAACACCACAAAAATAAAAGGAAAATACAATTGTAAAACCTTCCAAATATAGGGAGGGCTAACGGGAAGATACAGTACCTGAAACTCATTTATAGAAATGGACTGGGTTTCAAGTTGATATCTCTTTAATGAGAAAAAGTACTAAAATTATCAACAGTCATGGTTATTAGTTGAGAGGACATGAGTCATCCATGATGTCCCCCCGTTTGTCATTTTTATTCCCACACCCTCAAAGGCCACACTTTAAGGAGAGTCTCCCAATGAGGGAAGGGATCTGCATATAATTCCTTCCAGAGACAGTCAGTCCTTCTCTGAGCTTGAACCCAAGTAAGTCACTAGAGAGTGACACAAAGCACACAGGGTCCACTGAGTACCCTGGCTCAGATTCTTAAAGGTGTCGGAGTCGGGCACGTGAATACCTTTGAGGATCTGATTCCCAGTCTTTGCTGGGCTGGGAGGGTTCCAACCCTCCCTCCACCCCCCCCCCCCCAATTGTCATGCATTTTCTAGGAATTACAGATTATTTTTTAATTAAAGATTCTGTCATCTGATGAAACCTCCATGAATAAATCCCACCAAAACTGGCAGCTCTAAGGAAGCAAGGAATCAGACTCAAAAGTCAAAGCTCTTATGAGCCTCTGTTTAAATATTTGTTCTACACGCTGCCAGGACCTGAAAATGGTTGGGTTAGATACTAAAATTCCTCCCTTTTCTTGTTTACTAAGCTGAGCTGCATATTCTGCAAACTGTTTTGTTAAATTATGTAGATGTTTTTGTGGAAAGTTTTTAAAGGACAGCAAAGGATCAAGTTACCACGCTCCCACACATGCTCTGGGGAGGGCTGGAACTCCCAATTCAAGCAGGAACAGGATCAGAAGGGGCACTGGAAGCTCCTTAGGGTGACAGCTACCTACCCCGAGGCAATGCCTACTGTATTTGGAATCAGCTACACTGTAATTTATTGTCTTTACCCACTGCCAGGAACAGGCTCTGCATACACATCCCATGTGTCAATTTGCCTACACTTTACTGGTCTGTATTTGTGTACAAAACTTTCTAGGGCATGCTTATAGATCTGTTCCCACGGAACTCTTCTGAATTAAAATAATACTTTTAATTAACTTTAATTATTAAAGGAAGGTATTTGTGGAGGAAAGAAGGGATAAATGAAATTTGCTAAAAAGCTCAAATGGATAAGTTATCAACAATTATTAGCACTTTCCCAGTAGCTTTACATCTGATATAAAGTGCTTACAAAAGTTTCATTCATATAATAAACCTTTAAGCATCCAAATATATATTGATTTTCTTTGGTAAAATTGCCAAATTAGTGGTTGAAGGGAACACAGGAGATGTAATACAGACTTAAGCAGAACATTTTATATGATGCCTCAGCAAGTCATAACTGTCAAATTCAGATTAATCTGGATGTAAAAATAGCCATGCAAACTGAACTCTGAAGTCACTGAGCATAACCAATCTTTGCTGTTTGCCTTGTTGTAGCCATCTTAGTCCCAGGCTGTTAAAAAGACAAGGCGGTTGAAGTAACATCTTTTATGGAAAAACAAACAAGGAATCTGATGGCACTTTTAAAGACTAACAAATTTGTTTATCATATGAGCTTTTTGTAAGTTCCCTATCTTCAAGCATCTGACAAAGTGGGATTTTCCACGAAAGCTCATGCAATAAATAAAGTTGTCAGTCTTTAAAAGTGCCACCAGATTCCTTGTTTGTTTAAAAGTGTCACCAGACTTCTTGTTTGTTCTGCTGAACTAGACTAACATAGTTACCTCTTTGGATCACCTTTTGAACTATGCATAGCTCTTTTTCAAGTCCAGGGTGTCAGTTAAATACAAGTTTGAAGATTATTTAACATAATTAGATAGCACATATTCTAATAAAAGACCACTTAAGGTGAAGTGGCCCATAAAGACTCCTGTAGTCATAGGATATAAAGCCAAAAAAGAAGGCAGTGGGGGGGAGGGAGGAATGAGTTACAGATTGTTGTAATAAGGAAAGCCACTATATCTTTATTAAGATCATGATTTGTAGTGTCTAGCAAAGTAGTAAATTTAAGCTCTCAGTCTCATCTTTTGAAAGTGTGCAGGTTTGTTTTGAGGAGGAAGACTGAGAGGTTAGATATGGAGTGACCATTTTGTAAAAGGTGTTCACCCAAAGATGATATGGTGTTTTTGACTTATTTTTCTGCGTGAACTCTTTCAAGAGCATAGTGATTGTCTGGTTTCACTCATATAGGCTATGTCTACACTATGGGCTTAAGTTGACTTAAGCAAAGCCCTGTCCACATTTGGAGTTGATTAGGTCAACTTAAAGGCTTCTTTAAGTCGACTTAACTCCTGCCCTTAAAGTCAACTTTAGGGGATCAGTCGACTTTATTAAGTCAACTTAACACAATGTGGACATTGAAGTCAACTTAATAAAGTCTAATCATTTAAAGGTGACTTTATTAAGTCGACTTTACATGGGTCCCCTGGCTTAAGTCGACTTTATAAAGTTGACTTAATGCAGTGTGGACTTGCTAAGTCGACTTAATAAGGTCTACTTAAAGTCTACTTGGGTGTTATAGTGTAGACATAGCCATAGTTATTATTCAGACATTTAGTACACCAGATGAGGTACACCACATGCTATGATAACCACATGTAAAATGAAAGGATCTTGAAAAGGGTGTTGGGGTGGGGGTATTGATCATTGTAGCAGTGGGGATATATCTGCAGGTTTTGTGTCTGCTACTTCTTGGTTGATTGTTTCTAACAGTCTTAAGTGTATGAAAGTACATGTCTAGAGATTCTCGTTGGAATATATCATGTAGTATTGAAGGATCTGGTTGTAGACAACAGATTTCTTGATGTGTTTGGGGTTATTAGTATGGTGGTAGTTATTGAAGTTGTGGTGGAAATCTAAAGGGGAATTTAGGTCATCTTTCCAATATCAATTTATCACAGGTATAGCATTGGTTTTGTGTGCATTTGTTCAGAAATTCTTCCTCAAGGTGGCCCATGAAGAGGTTAACACATTGGAGACCCATCCTAGTACCCGGAACTGTTCCCATACTTTGGAGAAAATATTTGTTGTTGAATGTAAAATTCTTTGGGGGGAAGGATGAATGGGATGAGTTTATGGTAAATAGCTGAGTGGTCCATAGTTCTGTAGGTATCTGAGGCAGGTAGTCAATCTGTCATTGTAAAGGATGTTGGTGTACAGGGAGGTGACCTCCAGGCTGGCAAAGCATGGTGTTCTGAGGGAAGTTGTTAATGAGTCATTTCTGGAGGCAGATGGTTTTGTCCAAGAGGAACTGGTCCTTTGGGTTGTAAGTGGTTGGAGGATGGTTTCTATGAGTCCCAATATCCCTTCAGTAAGTGTGCCATAGTGAGATATGATGGGTCTACATTGGTTCCCTTGTTTGTGTATCTTGGGAAGAATGTAGAAGGTCCATGGGATGACTTCATGGGAGATAAAGTTATGGAGTTTCTTTTAGAGTTGTTTGGAGAACGATTTTTTTTGTTTTGTTTTCTTTAATTCTTGGAAGAATAGTGGTGTGGGGCCTTCTCTGAATTCTTTATAGTAGATTGACTTATAAACTTTAAGGTCAGAAGCGGCCAATATGATCATCTATTCTTTTGTATTATGCAGGCCACAGAACCTCACCCACTCACTCTTCTATAGTAAGTCCCTAGTCTATGACTGAGTTATTGAAAGTATTCTAATAATGGAAGACCTCAAAGTACAGAGAATTCACCAGCAAGTTACCCATGCCCTATACTGCAGAAGGAAGTGAAAACCCACAGAGCCTCTGCAAATCTGCGCTGGCAAAAAATTCCTTCCTGACTCCAAATATGATGATCAGCTAAACCCCAAGCATGTGGGCAAGACTCGCCAGCCGGACTACCAGAAAGGATTCTCTGTATTAAATCAGAATCCAGTCCAATCCACTAACAGTCCTTTTATCATATTTACCACTATTAGTAAAAGATCAGTTAATTGCCAGTTAAGCTGTCCCATCCTACCATCCCCTCTGTAAATTGATCAAGCTCAGCCTTGAAGCCAGCTAGGTTTTCTGTCACTTCTGCTTAGCACGGAAGGCTGTTCCAGAACTTCATTCCCCTGATGGTTAAAAACCTTTGCCAAGTTTCAGATCTGAACTTCCTGATGGCCAGTTTACATCCATTTGTTCTTGTGTCCACATTGGTGCTGAACTTAAATAATTCTTCTTACTCCCTATGTTTATCCCTCTGATTTATTTATTGAGAGCAATCATATCTCCTCTCAGCCTTCTTTTGGTTAAGCTAAATAAGCCAAGCTCTTTCAGTCTCCTCTCATATGGCAGGCTTACTATTCCTCAGATCAGTAGTCCTCTGCACCTGTTCCAGTCTGAATTCATTGTTCATAAACGTGGGACACCAGAATTGCAGGTAAGGTCTCACCAGCACCTTGTAGGAAGGTGCTAACACCTTCCTATTGCTACTGGAAATACCTTGCCTGAGGCATTCTAGGACTGCATTAGCATTTTTCATGGCCATATCATCCTGTGATCAACCTGTACGCCCAGGCCCTTTTCTTCCTCTGTCACTTCCAACTGATGCATCACAAGTTTATAGCAAAAAATCTTATTATTAGTATCAAAAGGCATGATCTTGCACTTTCCACTGTTAAATTTCTTCCTATTTCTATAACTCCATTTTACAAGGTCATCCACATCTTCTTGTATGATATCCCATTCCTTCTCCATAATGACAACATGACACACTTCCACTTTATGAACCAAGGTCAGTAATAAAAAAGGTTAAACCAGATTGGTTGCAGGATTGATCCCTGAGGAATTCCACTAATATGCTTCCTCCAAATGTTGTCAAAGAGGAGTTAGTTGACCTCATGGCAGAAGTCATCATAATTCAGAATTACAGTGGTGCCCCCCTGGTTTACTAGTTTGATCACCATCTGGTGACAGATGTCAGGGACTGTATACCTGTCTTCTCCACAGTGGCAAGATTGTGGTAGATGTGATGTTTGTTAAGGATTTCAGTCAACTGTCTCCAGAAGCATTTAATGTAACAATCACATTTGTGATTTTGTCCACTGGGGGATGTCTAGCCAGAGTATTCTTTTTTCTTATGACTATTGGTCCTACAGAGGCCTGTCCAAATCTGCCCTGAGGAGGTGTGGGAGGTGAGCAAAGTACTTATCCTGGGCCCCATGTTTCCATGAGCCCCATGCTGCCTCTGCCCCCCCACCTTGCCTTCAGCAGCAAGCTGAAGGCAGGTAGCAGAGCGTGAGAGAGGAGCTCGGCCCCTGCGCTGGTCCATCCTGCCCCTGGGGATGGAGCAGTTGTGCAGAGACTGGCCTCTAGGCCAGCCCTTGGCCCCACCCTTCCCTTGGGACAGCCCTGCTTGGAATATGTGGTGTACCTCATTCAGTGCATTAAATGCCCCAATAACAACTATGTGGGTGGAGTCAGACAGACAATCACTACACTGAGTTTCAGATAAATTCACATGAAAAATGATAAAAGACAAAAACACCATATCTCCCAAGGTCATGGGAGAACAGTTTTCACAAAACAATCACTCCATATTTAACTTCTCAGTCCTCTTTCTCAAAAGTAACCGACACAGTACCTGCAAAAGACAACCCTGGAAGCCAGAATTTATGACTTTACAACAGGGGTCTCAAACTCATATCACCACAAGAGTTGCACCACTGTACCCTTTTCATACAACAATATTGAAAATATCGATAATGGTAGTGTCATTGTGGGCCACAGGAAATAAATTTAGGGGCCACATGTGGCCCATGGGCCACAGATTTGAGACCCTTATTTACGAGATACTAAAAATCATGATCTTAAAGATAGAGGATTTATGACTGCACCACAGCCTCCCTCCCACTGCCACGCTGTCTCCTGCCCCAGCGCTGCTGCCTTTGACAGGAAGCTGAAGACAGTGGGGCAGGGCAGGAGCACAGAATCCAGCCCCTGGGCTGGACCTCCTGCCCCCAGGGTGGATCAGTCAGCTTAGAGGCCAGCAGGGCCATCCTTAAGGTAGGGCAACCAGGGCAGCAGCCCAGGGCCCCACACTTTGGGGGGCCCCGTGGGGCCACACCGCTGCCTCCCCATGCTGGGGACTGGCCAAGCCAGCCAAAAGGGCAGCCCAGTTCAGCACTGCTGGTCCAGCCAGCCCCCTTCCCCGCCATCCACATTGCTCTCAGCTCTGTGCTGGAGCAGCAGAGACGGGGTGGGAGGCAGCGGGGGCCTGTGTGGCTACCCCCCAGCTGCGCTACCTCCCACACTCTCCCTGCTGCTCCAGCACAGAGTCAAGAGCAACACGCATGGCGGAGAGGGGGGATGGCCAGATCAGCAGCGCTGAACCAGGCCACCCTTTTGGCCGGCTTGCCTCGTCTCCGGCATGGGGGAGGTTGAGTAGGGGCCCCGCAGAGGGCGATTTTCCGGGGACCCCTCTTCCCCTTAGGGATGGCCCTGGAAGCCAGGCTGCACTCTCCTGCCCCACCACTGAGGCAGGTGTTCCACCCTGGGGACAGGGAGGGCCCGCCCAGAGACGGAGCAAGAGAGCAGAGCCCAGCCTCTGTGATGACCCGCTCCACCCATGGGGTGGAGTGGCTGGCCCAGGGGAGGGGCGGGAGAGTGGGACCCAGCCTCTGGGATGAACTGCGCCACCCCCAGTGTGGCCCTGGGCCCCAACTCCCCCTCGGGACAGCCCTGCATTCTTGCTTTCTTTCCTATGACTGCAGGGATGTTAATGATGCTGTTCACCTTGAATGGTCCCTTAGGATATATATGTTAAACATTTATGCTAAACAATCTGTTTCATCCTTTATTTAATTATGACACATTGAGCACCTTTCCCACACCTGAAGAGCTCTGTGTAATTTGAAAGCTTCCAACTTGTTTTATTCACCAACAGAAGCTGGTCAAATAACGGTTGGTTACTCACCAGTAACCATCCTTCTTCGAGATGGGCTGCTCACATACATTCAGTTACAGGTGTCTATGTGCCATAGCGCACAGTAGCTCAGAAAGTCTTTAGCATTAGCCTGTCAGGTCAGGGCACACGGCCAACACCCCCTCCGTGCCGCAACCACGGCTATATAGGTGACTGTGACCCTGACCCTCCCAGCCCCATATACCTTTGCAAACTCCATTAGCGGGGACAGTGGGAGGGGCCTGAATGTATGTGAGCAGTCCATCTTGAAGAAGGACGGTTACTGGTAAGTAACCAACCGTTCTCCTTCGAGTGCTGCTCACATCATTCAGTTACAGGTGACTGCTAGCCGTACCCAAGGATGGTGGGAGGAGTTACAGTCTACCCCCACTGAGTACAGCTCTGCCCAAAGCGGCATCGTCTCTAGCCTGTTGGGCAATGGCGTAGTGCGTCGTGAAGGTATGTGTCGACGACCACGTAGCGGCTCTGCAGATCTCTTGGATTGGGACCTCGGCAAGGAAGGCCACAGAAAACGCCTGAGCCCTGGTAGAGTGGGCTTTCACAGTCTCTGGGAGAGGCGTGTTTGACCTTCCACAGCAGTCTTTGATGCAGTTTACAATCCATTTGAGATGCACTGAGAGGACACTGGGGAACGTCTCATGCGTTCAGTAGCTGCCAAAAACAACTGGGAGGTCTTAAGAAAAGATCTTGTACGCTTGATATAAGTTAAAAGCGCTCTCCTGACATCCAAGGGGTGCCACCGTCTCTGGTTTTCTGTGACCTGGGGGTCGAGATAGAAAACCAGCAGGCAAATTTCTTGGTTCATGTGGAAGGGGGTGGCCACCTTGGGCAGAAAGTAAGGATGGTGACGGAGGACCACCTTGTCCAGAAAGAACATTGTATGTGGGGGTTCGGAGGAAAGAGCTCGCAACTCCGAAACCCTTCTAGCTGAGGTGATTGCTACTAAGAAAGCCATGTTCCATGACAAAACTAGTGAGGTTGCTGAATCCAAGGGTTCATAGGGTGGCTCTGTCAATGCCCAGAGTACAACATTCAGATCCTACTGAGGGGTGGGCTTACAAGGGTGGGGAAAGAGCTTTTCCACCCCTTTCAGGAACCTGTGAGATATGGGATGTGAAAAGACTGGGTCACCGTCTACCTTTTGGTGAAGGACTGAAATTGCCGCTAAGTGCACTCTCAGTGAGGACAGGGACAGGCCTTTGTCTCTAAGGTCTAGAAGATAGTTCAGAACTGTATGGATTGGTGCTGAGACAGGATCTATGCCTTTGTCACGGGACCAAGTGGAGAAGCGTTTCCATTTGGCCATGCATGTGGACCTGGTGGAGGGTTTTCTGCTACCAACTAGGACCTCCTTAACCCTGTCTGAGCTGCACTTCTCTGGCTCACTGAGCCAGAGTTCATCCAGGCTGTCAGGTGTAGGAGGCCTGGGTTTGGGTGCCAAAGGCACCCCAAGTCCTGTGTTAGGAGATCCGCCCACTGAGGGAGGCGGAGTGGGGTCTTTATGGACATGTCCTGCAGGAGCGGGAACCAATGCTGTCTGGGCCAGTCCAGAGCTATCAGAATGACGTGTGCTCCATCCGCAAGGACCTTTGGTAGCATTCTGTGGATCAGGGGAGTTGGCAGAAAGGCGTACATCAGGGCCCCCAACCAACTGAGGAGGAAGGCGTCACTGACTAAACCCTCCTCCCAACCCTGGAGGGAAAAGAATTGGAGGCATTTGTGGTTCTTTTTCATGGCAAAAAGGTCCACCTGGGGAGGTCCCCATCTGTCTGTCAACAGGCAAAAACCTTGTTGTGAAGGGACCACTCGTGGTTCGCTAGGGGTTTCCTGCTGAGTGAGTCCGCTAAGCCATTGTCTAACCCCAGTAGATGGGAAGCGACCGGCGTAAAGTGGTGTTCTATTGCCAATTGCCAAAGTTTGCACACCTCCTCGCCCAGGGCCAAGGAGCGGACCCCCCCCTTGCCAGTTGGTATAGAACATGGCCATTGTATTTTCCGTGAGGACCTGGCCCGTTCTGCCACGAATTTTGTCAAGGAAGGTCATGCAAGCCAGTCTGATGGCCCAGAGTTCCTTCACATTTATGTGGAGGTGTTTGTCCTCAGGAGTCCATGGAGAGGCCCCTGGACAGATGGGCTCCCCAACCTGAGTCCAAAGCATTCGTTATCAGGGTCACTGAGGGCTCGGGCTCCCTGAACGGAATACCTCCCATTGCGAAGAGGGGGTCCCTCCAAATTTGGAGGGACTCCAGGGCGTGCTGGGGAACTGAGAGTACCTTGTCTAGACGGTCTCTCCATGGCTGGAACATCACGGAGAACCAGAGCTGGAAGGGTCTCATCCTCAAGCGCACTGTCCGGATTACCGAGGTGGCAGCCACCATGTGGCCTAGAAGCTGCATGCACCATCGAGCTGTGGTTAGTCCCGGCGCTTGCAGTTCTGTAACGATGGTGCAGATGGACCAAAATCTTGACAGGGGGAAGGACGCCGTGCCTTGTCGAGCATTTAGTCGCGCCCCAATGAATTCTATGTCCTGAGTGGGGTAGAGCTTTGACTTCTCTGTATTTATGCAGAGGCCGAGGAATCTGCAAAGCTTCACTACCAGTTGTTGTATTTGGCAGCTTGACTTCCCTACTATGAGCCAATCATCTAGGTAGGGGGTAGATTTTTATGCCCCTCCTGCATAGGAATGCCGCGACCGGTGCCATATATTTTGTAAACACCCTGGGAGCCAGCAATAGCTCAATGGGAAGAGTGGTGAACTGGTAGTGGTTCTGTGCCACCATAAACCTGAGGAAGCGTCTGTGGTGGGGTTGGATGGCTATGTGAAAGTAAGCGTCCTTTAGGTTGAGGGCTGCGAACCAGTCTCCTGGGGACAGGTAGGGGACAATCTGAGGCAGGGAAACCATGCAGAACTTTATTCTCCTTATGTATTTGTTTAGCACTCTGAGGTCTAGAATAGGCCATAGATCTCCATTGTGTTTGGGGACCAAGAAGTATTGGAAGTAAAACCCCTTGCCCCGCTCCCGCTTGGGGACCTTTTCTATGGCCCCAGGGGAGAGGAGTTTTTGGCATTCGGCCTTGAGCCGGCATAACTGTTCTTGGTTTCCCAATGCTTCATGAGGGAGTAGTTTTCTGTCCCAAGGGGTTGAAAGGAACTGGATGCAGTATCCTCCTGCCCCCGTGTTGAGGAACCACTGATCTGATGTAATGCGGGCCCACCAGTGGGCAAAGTGGTGCAGGCGGTGGGGGGAGAACAGGGACCCGGGCACGCTGCCCTCGAAGGGACCATCAAAAATGCTGTTTACGGCCTGAGGAGCAGTCAGACCCCTGTCCATGCCTTCCGGACTGTGAGGCGTTGAGTTTTCCCCCCTTACCTGGATTATTCTTGTCCTTAGCCAGGTCCCCAAGGTGGTGCTGGGGGAACTGGAGGGATCTTGGGAACTGACTCTGCAGTTGACTCTGCTGCTTTAATTGCTGCAACTGCTGTTGGAGCTGTTGATGTGGTCTCGTTGAGTGCCTGTTGGATTGCGGGGTGTATATCCCTAGGGATCGAAGCGTGGCCCTCAAGTCCTTCATACCATGGAGCGTCATATCCGTGGATGGAGCAAAGAGGTCAGGGCCTTCAAAGGGGAGGTCTTGGATAATTTGCTGCATCTGTGCGGATAGGCCTGAGCCTTGGAGCCAGGCCGACCGACGCATGACAACTGCGGAGGCCATGGTGCCGGCTGCTGTATCCACTGCGTCCCAGGTTGCTGCCAGAGCATCCCTGGATGCCCTCTCCTCTTCCTCTAGCGTTGCTTCGAAGTCTCTCAGGTGCTCCTCAGAGATGGCTATGCAGAAGTTTTGCATGGCCTCCCCCAGGTTAAAGATGTAACACGTCATTAAGGCTGAATGGTCCGAGATATGTAGCTGAAGGGCCACAGAGGAGTATATCTTCATCCCCAGGAGGTCAAGCTTCTTCGCCTCTTTGTTTTTGGGCATGGATCTTGGCTGGCCCTGTCTCTCCCTTTGGTTTACGGCATCAGCCACCAGGGACCCTGGAGTGGGGTGATGAAATGAGAAAGAGAACCCGTCTGGAGAGACGTAGTATTTCTTATCTATGACCTTGGACATTGGCGGGATCAAGGATGGCGTTTGCCAGCATTCTTGGACGATGCGATATACTCCCGAGTATAATGGGATTGCCACCCTTGCTGGAGTGGTTCTACAGCATGCATCGAAGAGGAAGTCATCCTTGTCTTGGATTACTCCTAATTTCAATTTAAGGTTCGCTGCCATACGGTGGAGGAGGTCCTGCTCAACGTGGGGATGTCCCTTGTGGTCAGCGGACGTGTCAATTAGATGCTCATCAGGTGAAGAGGAGGATTGGGCCCGGGATCTACTGCGTTGTGTAGAGTCAGGATCAGGTTAGTCGTCGGAGAGATCTGAGGACTCCAGTGGAGGCAACCAGGCATAGCAAGAGGAGGCGTCATCGGATGTTGTGCTCAGCCAATCGAGGGTCCACTCGTTATGGGGTGATTTCACTAGAGGCGCAGGCACAGTGGGGAGAACAGACACCTCTCCTTGTATCCGTGGTCTTTTTGACCTCACTGAGCTTGGGGATGGGGACCTCTTCTGAAGTCTCTTCCTCGGGCGCTCCTCCTGAGAAGGGGTGGGGCGGTCCTTGGAGGATGATCTAGAAGACACTCCACCTGAAGTCTGGGAACCCAGTGCCGAGAGCTCCTCAGAGGAGCAATGGAGTGAAGTTTCCCACCCCTCTGTACTGGACTGTGGTACCGGTGGAGGGCTGGGCTGTGCCGTGCTGGGTCCTGGTATTGGGCTAGTTGCTGGCACCTGGTTCCAGATTGGTGCCGGGTTGGAGACTAGCATGGATCTGGATGCCGGTTCCTGTGTTGGTGCCGGACTGGTTGACGGTACCGGGCTTGTCAGTACCGGGCCTGGCAGTAACGGGCTTGATGTTGGTACCATGAAGGGCGGTACCATGTCCTGCGGTACCAGTGGAGACGGTGCCGCTTTGGTCTTCTTCTTCTGCACCGGAGCTGGGTTATGGCGCCCTTGATCGGCTGTCGGGGGTGCCTGTGCCGATACCTTTCTCGGTACAGCTGAGAGGCTACCCGGTGACCGACGAGCTCGGTGCTGGAGTGGTACCATTGCAGGTCAAGGTTTCGAGCCTGGTACTGACAATCGGTGGCGGGGTTCCTGAGCCCAAGCCGATCGGGGGTCCGGCAGAGCGCTCATGGCTTGGCTGGCTTTGGGGGTGGTTGCCCCACTCCCTGAAATCAAGAGAAGGCAGCGCTCCATTTCTAAGCGGATTCTCCGCTTGAAGAACCGGCAAATGGAGCATTCCGCCGCAAGGTGGGACTCACCCAGGCAAGTGAGGCATTTCTCGTGCAGGTCGTGCATCAGAAAAGCCTTGCAGCACCCCAACCACACCTTGAAACCAGGCATCTTGAATTTCACACGAAAAACAGGCACTTGCGTTTTGCAAGTTTATGCTGATCCAAAACCGACGCTGATGGCAGAAAAAGGAACTGGGAGGGTCAGGGTCACGGTCACCTATACAGCTGCGGTCATGGCGCAGAGGGGGCGTTGGCCGTGTGCTCTGACCTGACAGGCTAATGCTAAAGACTTCCCGAGCTACCATATGCTGCGGCACATAGACATCTGTAACTGAATGATGTGAGCAGTGCTTGAAGGAGAAAAGATGGTACCTCACCACATGGTCTCTCTAATAACCATGCTAGACATTTATAATACTTACCTGATTGTAGCCAAATACCCTTCCCCTTCCCACATTAAAAATAGTTCAAAACAGAGATGATTTTCAACTCAAATTGTATGTACCTGTACCTCTGGAGACACAAGTACTGAAGGCTTCCAAAAAGGTATCTTTAAGTAGACTGCATACATATGATCTAATAACTTCTAAACAGTATGGGTCTCTATGCTGATGAATCACAGTTCAACTAAATTACAAAACCTGAAAAATACAAACACCTTGGGAACAGATTGTATATAACTCTGAAATATTCATAACTCTGAACAAAACATTATGATTGTTCTTTGAAAAGGTTTTCGCCACCCCTGTTATTTTACTAAATCATTCTATGTGAACTGAATGTTATTTGAATGTTAATCAGTAACAAAACATTATGAACTTGGGCCAAGATGTTAAAAAATTGGTGCCTAAAGTTAAACAGCTTATATCAGGCTTGTTCAACATGCAGCCTGGGGGGGCCAGAATCCAGCTCCCCAAGGGTTTTTATGCAGCCAGGTGAGTGCTGCCGCAAGACCCTGGGAGCTGGGGCTGGCTGGGGCTATCTGGAATATTCCATATTGCTACGTCAAGTGTGTGGGCAGATAATGATAATTTGTGCAAGCAAAAGCAATGCCAAATATCACACTAATCATAATTTTACTAAAATTTATTAATAAAGACTAATTTGTATGTCTTATCTATGTCTTATCTATCAAAATTTTTCTCACTGGCGCCCCGACTGAGAAAAGAATTCCAGTGTGGTCCCTCACCCAAAAAGGTTGGACACACCTGGCTTATATGTTTCTATCTAGGTTCCTAAATAAGTGAACTTAATTTTCAAGGGTGGTTATTGCCCAGGAATTACCTCTGAGGTACAATAAAACTATATTTAAAATAACTTTAGTACTAATCATTTTATTAATTTTATTATATTGTAAGATGGTTCTCTCTCTCTAGATTCTGTAACTCTGTAGAACAAGTTTTTTTAAGGAGCAAAAGTGAGAGGATTTATGTTTTAAAATGAAAAGTTTAAAAGGGACAATGCCTGATTTATAACAGCTAAAGAACTAAGCCATCCATATGCTGCAATTTAAACCAACAAAATAATCCATTGTGTTGGTTCTCAACACACTAACACAGCACAGGTTACACTGTAATTGACGTGGTGCAAGATAAGGGACAGGTTGTTTTTAAGCAAAAGAACAATGGGTGTACTTACAACTTGCAGTGAAGAGGTTTTAGCTTAACGCAAAGACATGTGATCTCCTTGCTGCTTATTTATTCAAGGGAGGTGAGAAAACAAACAAACATTATTTTTCTCTCCATGCTAATAAAGCAAGCAATCAGCTCAGGAAGGAGAGCTGAAGTCATGCAAACAATGCTTCTGACTTTTCATTGTTTTAAGCAATAGATTTTCAGATCAAGAGATTCCCTGGAGGAAGTTCAGCCACCTGTTCCATCTCAAGGAGAGCCTCTGCTCTCAAGCCTTCACCAGTTCATCACCAAACAGCATTGTTTGGAACTTTAGAGAAGGAAAGATTAAAGCTTCATCCATCAGCAAAAATTCTGCCTTTTCACCATTTGCTGTGGCCTAGCAAGAGACAAAGAATCTTAAAGTTGTGTCTACACTGTGATTGTCTATGAACTGAGTGAGAAAACCCTTGTCAGAGCAGCTCTTGCATGAAACAGTTGGCTGTATTGCTGGTCTTTGCAACACTTGTAAGCAACACTGTTTTTCGCAGAACCATTTTAGCATGTTCATGATGGATTTCTTAGCACAAGAGCATTTTGGGACTCCCGAAGCAACCATTTTTACAATGAATTTTGAATAGTTTCCAGTGTGGCTGGGTGAATCTAGTGACATGTTCCTGTTTTCGAAGTGTTTTAAGATGCCTTGGTCTGTTCATTATTGCTGCTCTCACCAACCACAACAGTGCCATGATTGTTGTTTACTTTGGCAGCTAATTTCATAGGTGTGGGAGAGCTGTGGAGCTTTGGAAAAAGTAGTGGATGGAATGCAGTAGGAAATTTTAAGTTCTTAAGATTGGAGCTGTTGCCGTAATAGACCATTACTCCAAGAGAAGCCACAGGGTGAAAAGTCTAACCTCAGTGCTTGTGTTATGTGTCTGACCTTTAGCCTTGCCAAAGTAGAGCAAAAAATTGGAGGTCAAAACATTCCTCCACAGATTAGGGATTATGGGAGCCTGGGATAAGAGTTACTATCTGAATACCTTCTGAATGAGGAAGAAGAACGTCCTTTAATATCTGTGTGAAGTTTGGGCTGCAGTGAGATTCCATTTGGAAAAGAGCTGCAGAGCTCCCTCCCTCTCACCCCCCTCCCCCCTCCAACAAGAGAATAGAAAATAATTCTATAAGTGAAAGACAGGTTATAAATATAGAGTATCGCTGGGGTTGGGATGGTCAAATCTATGGCTGAAGTCAATGGATACAGGTGGGTAAAGCAGTCCCATGTGATTTAAAATATTCATGATAAAGCAAAAGGGTTTGCGGACTGGACCTGCCCATTTTTAAGTGCTCTGGTTTATATGAAGAGAGACAAGGTGTGCAGATGTCTTTGATTAAAATCTGTATCTTTGATAACTAAGTTTAATAACAAGGTTCACTGATTGACTGTATCAGCCACAGTGCATTACAAGAGGAACTGGTAGTGTGGCTGCTTAGATGGAGAGACACACAGCTGGTGAACAGGAGATTTCCTTGCTGAGACAACGTAGAATGGAGCATTCTGTTCTATTCTATTCTATTCTATTCTATTCTATTCTATTCTAAGTAGTTTACACTTCTGAATCCTACCCTTCCCCCAACCAGTCTAGGGCCCTGGCCCTGTGCGGTGCCAGAGGCCGTACTGCACACCATCCAGCCCCTGCCCCTGGGGACAGACCAGCCCACATATGGGCGGAGTGGGATGGAGGAGCCTGGCCTCTGGGCTGGCCCACCCTACCCATGGGGGCAGACTTGCTGGCCCAGGGGCAGAGCAGGAGTTTGGAGCCTAGCCTCTGGGCTGGCCTGCTCCGCTCTGCACCCCTGAGCCAGCAGGATGAAGGACCCCCACATTGTTGTGGTCCCCAGGGCATAAGCCCCATAGGCCTATGCAGTAATCCGCCCCCCCATTTCTGGCAGCTTCTTCACACACACAGAATGATTCAGTCTCCGCTGTTTTCTAGCTCTGTAAAAACAGTCTATTCCTTGCATTACTTAAAACTATAGGTAATCAACTGAAGCACTATCATGTGTGGTGTTGAGGTGCATTTCAAATTGATTATTCAGTAACAAACGTTACTTGACATGGAAATTCACCTAGCACATGAAGAATTCCTGTACCTCAGACACTGTCTTCAAAAAGATTAGTTTTACAACCTCCAAATGTTTTGTCTATACTAGGAAATTTACTCACTGCAGATGACAGGTGTCAGTAATGGGCAGTGCTGAAAATATTTCACACTAGAACTCCTTTTAATAATTCCAGAATGCAGTTATTCTTCCTCACCTGCCATTCAGATCAGACCACTCCCACTGCTGAATTCATCTACTGTCATCCATTCTCCCCTCTAGATCATATTTAGGATTCTTGTCCTCTTTGTCAGGTCTCAGCACAAACTCACCTGCATGTCCACCCTTTAATTACATCCTCACTATGCCTCCTTTGGTACATCATTATTGTCAGAGTTTCACTCTCCATTTGCTTCTGCCTTTCATTCTTGTCTTCATTCCTTCTTCCATGATGCTGCTCTGTCCCTGGGATTGACTGTCTTTTCTTAATACATGAAGTATCCTTCCTTAATTCAAATTCCTCCTGAAAATTTTCTCTGACAAAGTCCACAAATTGTTAACCCCTGAATGTTATGCCACCACCCCTCTACCAGTTAAAAAAAAAAGTTAAAACTAGCTGTACTGCTATGCCCAATTTGTCTGACCTTTATCTGCCTGTTAGGTTTTATAAAATCATAGATTTTAAAACCCATAATAAACATATTAGTACTATGTGGTCTGACTTTCTGTATAATTTCAGCCTGTAGATTTTCACCCAGTCATTCCCATGTCAAACTCTAGGTTGTTGTCGCAGGGAGCTATGGCTGCCCTCTGAGCCTGAGCCAGAGGGCTGGCCCGAATGCCCTCCCTGGCCAGCCTGGGGAACTGCAAGCCTTAGGTCCCGGGAGCGGAGGGGCGGGGCTGCAACAGGAAGGGGAAGTATAAAAGCCTGGACCAGGAGCTCAGTGAGGGCTGAGCTCTTGGAGGGGAAGGAGGTACTGGCCTGCTGGGAGCCGAACCAGAGAAGGCAGGCCCAAACTCGCCAAGGGGCTGCTGACCTTTCCACCTCCCAGTCTTACGGCCCACCGGGAAGGGAACACGGACGCAGCAGACTGGGGAGGTCATTTCAAGGCCTGCAGATCCCAGAGGCACCGACCAGCCCCGGAGCCAGAACCAGACCTCGGTGAGGCCGAGGACCCCATAACCTACAATCCATGTGACCTGGAGGAGCTCCCCTCTGCAGAAGAAGAAGCCCCTGCAGTATGCAGACCCCAGGACCTCGAGGAGCTGCCCCTTGCTGAGGAGACCTACGGGTGCGGACCAGGGACGTCGCTGGGGTGGGGAGGGACCCGGGGCACGGGCCCAGTCCCACCCCCAGAGGGCAGGCCCTGCCCCTGGCCTCAAGGCCACACCCCCTAGCCCGGGATAGGGCCGGGGGGAAGGCCACGGTGCGGCGCGGCGCAGCCCGGCCTGGCCCGGCCTGAAGTGGCGGCTGGAGGCTAGGCCCATGGCCGCAGCCCAGGATCCCCGGCCGGGGACGGGGCCGCCGCGGCCGCAGCCAGGCCTCGCATCCCCAGCAGAGGACGGGGCTGCTGCGGCCACGGTCAGCCAGCCAGGCCCCAGATCCCTGGCCTGGTGGCTGTGGCGACCCCATCCCCGGCCGGGGATCCGGGACCCAGCCGGCCGCCCGTGGCTGCAGTGGCTCTGTCCCCCGCTGGGGATCTGGGACCTGGCCAACAGCGGCCGGGGTGGCTGCGTCCCCGGCCTGGGATCCGGGGCTGCAGCCATGGGCCCGGCCTCCAGCGGCTGCTTTGGACCGGGCCGTGCTACGCCACGGCCTAGCTGCCGGCAGCAGCGCAGCCACCCCCTGGCCCTATCACTGGCCGGGGGCGGGGCCTGCCAGGCGGCCAACTAGGCCCCAGATCCCTGGCCGGAGACGCGGCCGCGGACCGCCAGGGATCCGGGGCACCAGCGTTGGGACCCGGGGCACGTGCCCCGGGTGCCCAGCGCTAGCGATGCCACTGGTGCGGACCCCAGGACCTTGAGGAATTGCCTCTCACCGAGGAGGCTGGGACGTACCCGGATCTACCCCCAATAGATGCAGAGGGGTTCGGTGGGATACCCCAGGCCAGCTACGACGGGGATACTGAGGATGCCTACCATCTCTGGAAGTAGGTACCCGGACCTCGGGTGGGAGGAAGTGGCCCAGGGAGGGCTGTGAGTTCAGGAGGCCCTGTGCCAGCGTGTTGCGGTTGGGGACCCTGCTGGCCCAGTGACACTCCTCACAGTCACTGGTAGGGCCCTGGGCTGAGACGCAGTGGAGCGGGTAGGCCTGTGTCTCCCTCCCCAACCCCTCACCCATGTTTCCTCACTGGAAGAAACCAGACGGTGATTCCTAACCACGCGATTTGTGCTTGCCCGCCCCGCCTGGGGGCCGGGGCTCCAGACTTTGTGCTTGCCCGCCCCGCCTGGGGGCCGGGGCTCCAGACTTGTGTTCACATGACTAGGAGGGCACCTGCCGGCTAACTTCCCTGTGAACCACCAGCAGGAGGCGCCCTCCCGACCAGCCAGTGGCCACAATCACTTACAGTTGTATTAAAATATCTTTTAGAAAAAAATTCAGTTTTGATTTAAAGACATTGAATGATGGAGGATGCACCATATCCCTTGGTAAATTGTAACAATGGTTAATACTCTTATTGTTAAAAATATAACTTATTTCACATTGTTTGTCTAGATTCAGTTTCCAGCCACTGGATCTATTGATGCCTGTATTATGTTAAGCAGCTCTCTACTATCAGAAATCTTTTCCCATGTGGACAGATTTCAGAGAGATAGCTGTGTTAGTTTGTTTTCAGCAAATTATGAGGAGTTCTGCGGCATCTTAGGCTATGACTACACCTAAAATCTTAGTTCGGACTTGGTTAGTCTGAACTAAGTAGTTCGTAGTTAGTTCGAACTAAGCACTTTTTTTTAGTTCAAACTAGCAGCACTTTTTTGAGTTCAAACTAATTTTTTTAGTTTGAACTAAAAAGGCGTGGTAAATTCAAACTTAAAAAAATGTGCTTAGTTTGAACTAACTGCTAGTTTGAACTTATTTAGTTCAAACTAGAATGACTACATCATGCTAGTTCTAATTAAATTTCAAAATAAGTTCAAACTATGCAGTTTGTTTGGACTAACCAGTTCTTTAGGTCGAACTAGGCAAAGCCTAGTGTAAGCAGGGTTCAAATTAAGGCTCCGTAATTCAAACAAATTTGCTCGTGTAGACATAGCCTTAGAGACCAACGAAAAAATGGGGTGGAGCTGTTTGTGTGCTGGAACCCACTGTGTTAGATGCATCAAGTGAGAACTTCAGTTTGTCACGTATATACACATGCAAGGTTTGAGTTACAATTTACAAGGAGGGCAAGTGCTAACAAGGTCAGTTCAGTTAGGGTAGATGAAGCCCATTCAAAACAATTGAGGAGAAGACTTGAATTGCCAAAATAAGGAAAATTGTTTTTTTGCAGTGAGCTAACCATTCCCAGTCTCTATTCAGTCTAATAGTGTCAAGTTTACATACAAATTCCAGCTCTGCGGTTTCGCATTGAAGTCTGTTTTTGAAGTGTTTTGTTTTTTTTTTTTGTTGAAGTATGGCAACTTTCAAGTCTGTTATTGAATGTCCAGGGAGACTAAAGTGCTCTCCTATTGGTTTTTGAATGCTACATTTCTTGATGTCTGATTTATGTCCATTTATTCTTTAGCATAGAGACAGTCCAGCCTGGCCAATGTACATGGCAGAGGGGCATTTGTGGCATGTGATAGAATGTCACATTAGTAGATGTCTAGGTGAACTAGCTCTTAATGTGGTTAAGATCTATGATGGTGCCACTTGAGTAGATCTGCGGGCAGAGTTGGCAACAGTGTTTGTTGCAGGGATAGGTTCCCTGGTTAGTGTTTCTGTTGTATGGTGTGTAGCTGCTGGTGAGAATGTCTCTGTAGCAGGGGAGAGCAGTTACCCACCAGCTGGGAGGTAGCTGGCCGCAGTGGCGTCGCTAGTGTTGGGCACCCAGGGCACATGCCCCGGGTCCCAACGCCGGTGCCCCGGTTCTCCGGCCCAATCGGGCCGGGGATCTGGGGCCCGATCCCTGGCGGTCTGCAGCCACGGCAGCCGCGTCTCCGGCCAGGGATCCGGGGCCTATCTGGCCACCCGGCAGGCCCCGCCCCCTGGCCCGGGATAGGGCCAGGTGGTGGCTATGCCGCCACCGCCAGCTAGGCCACGCTGCAGTGTGGCGCGGCGCAGCCTAGCCTGGCCCGGTGCGGCCGGAAGCGGCCACTGGAGGCCGGGCCTGTGGCTGCAGCCCTGGATCCGTGGCCTGCTGGGGATCTGGGACCCGGCCGGCAGCCCACGGTTGCAGCGGCCCCGTCCCCCACTGGGGATCCGGGGCCTGGCTGCGGCCGCAGCAGCCCCATCCCTGGCTGAGAATCCAGGGCTGTGGCCGTGGGCCCGGCCTCCAGTGGCCGCTTTCGACCGCACCGGGCCAGGCTAGGCTGTGCCGCGCTGCACCGCAGCACGGCCTAGCTGGTGGCGGCAGCATGGCCTCCCCTTGGCCCTATTCCGGGCCAGGGGGTGTGGCCTTTTGGCTGGGGGCGGGGCCTGCCCTCCGGGGGGGCGGGGCGGGGCCCGTGCCCCGGGTCTTTCCCCGCCCCAGCGATGCCCCTGGCTGGCTGCCAGCACTCCCCCTGCTGGCCTGAAGAGGTCTTGCACAAAAGCCCACTCCAGAACCAAAGAGACAGCCTGAGGGAGAGGGAAGACTATGTAAGGGGACGGACCAGCCAGCCCATGGGGAAACAAAGAGGGAGATGGCTGCTGGAGTTAGCAGACCTCCCTCCCCAGGAGCAGCAAGGAGACGACCGTCAGTGAGATCTCTCTCCCTGGGAGAACCAAGGGGAGGAACGCTGGCAGGCTGATCCCCTAGATCCAACTCCCCCAGGCAAGGATCTGGAGGAGCGTCCCTCAGCGGAAAGCTTCGATGAAGGAAACCAACCCGATGCCCATGAAGACCTGGAGGAGCTTCCCTCAGCAAAAGACACCAGCGAGCCGGCTGCTCCGAGCCCCTGCAACCTGGAGGAGCTTCCACTGGCTAATGGACCAGAGGAATTACCCGCGCTGCCACCTGTAGACAGTGAGGGCCTGACTGGGATACCCTGGGGCACATATCCTGAAGACCTGGAGTACAATGAGGAAGGTAACCAAGGGGGAAAGTGGGAGGAAGTAGCACAGGGACAGCTGGTGCGTGCCCTGCTACATTGCGTGGTCAGTGTTTCGGCTGGAGCCCACTGACCCAGTGGCATTGCACTGCCACTAATAGGGCCCTGGGCTGGAATGCAATGGAGTGGGTGGGCCTGCGTTCCCCTCCCTTCCCCTGCCACCGTCCAGGCTAGTAATTGGGTTTGCCTTACCCTGCTGGGGGCTGAAGGCCCTAAACTCTTGCTACTGTGTGTTTGCGTTACCCTGCTGGGGGACTGAAGATCAAAGACTTTTGGACTCCACCTTGCCCTAGTAGGGTTAGAAGACCACAGACATAGGGGGAGTTGGGTCGGAGCCTGCTGCGGGTCGCACCCTGCCTGCCAGGAGGCGGCAGAGCTGAGGGCCGCCCCGTTTACAGTCTCCTTATGTGAGTACTGGCAGATCATGATTAAGTCATCCTTAAGCCATCTCATCAATATAATAACTAGATGGAACCCCTTCAATCACTCAGCATAAGGCAAGTTTTCCAGTTCTCTAATCATTCTTGTAGCTCTTTTCTGAACTGTTGCCAACTTTTTAAGCATCTTTTCTAAATCGTAGATACCAGATCTGGACACAGTATTTCAATAATGGTCTCACCACTGCTGTATACAGAAGTAATACCACCACCTCACTCCCAGTCAATATCCTCCAGTCTATGCATCAAAAGATTACATTAGCCAGTTAGTCACAATATTGTTCTGGAAGCTCATGCTCTATTTATTTGCAATGACTCTTAAGTCCCAAGGTTGTAAGTTTCCTAGGCCAGGCATCATGGCTAACATTTTTGAACTGGACTATAATTAGACAAGTCCACGTTAGTCACCTAAATGAAAGTGGACTGATTTTCAGAGGTGCTGATCATTCACAATCCCATTAAAGTGAAAGATGGATACATGCATTCAGCATCTCTGAGATGGAGAGTCTCCCTTAGGCTTCTGAGATTCCTGAATATGAATTTGGGTGTCTCACTTCAGTCTCTAGTTTTGAAAATGTTGGTCTAAGTTTTATTTGGGACTTTACAGTGCTGGTTTTTAGCATCAGAGCTTAATAAATAAAAGCAACAATAATTAGTATCATTATCATTTGTAGTCTGTACAATATAATTTAAATAAAACTCATATAAACAGAAAAATAAACCGGCATAGCTATGGAGTTACTTTACTAATGTATTCAGAAGTGGCCAGAAAACAAGCACTCTGGTTTGCAAAAATTGAGGTCTCAAAATTTGTTTTTGTTTTGCATTGGAACCCTTTGAAAGTTCAACAGAGCTCTAAAAAGTTTGTGTGAAAAACAAAGTGCGAACTCCAGCACTATAGCCAATAGTTGGTTGGCACACTCTCCTGTGATGTGGGAAACTCAGATTCAAAGCTCTGCTCTACTTCAGTACCATAAACAGGTGACTGCCCTGACTACAGAAGCACTGACTTGTTGTCTCAGTGAATGTTTGTTTATACAGCGTGGAACAGTTCTTACAGAAGAGAGTACTGACTCAGGGAGAGCAGAAACTCGAAACTGGCCTTTGCACTTCCCAGGTGAGTGCCCTATCCCCTGGGCTCTTTTGGAGTACCTTGCTTGCTCTTCCCAACCAGAAATTCCACCCTGGACCTGAAAATCTTCCCAATGAAAGCCGCATCAGAATTAACATACTTCTGCAAAGGGCACTGATTTCCACAAAAAGGGGCAAATTACTGCATGGGCCTACAGGACCCAAGTCCTGGGGACCCCACCTTGTGGGGTTCCTGAGGGCGAGGCAAGACAGCCCTGATGATGGGGGGACACCAGGGGGCCAGGGCCCCAAGTCCCCTTAACCCATCTCTGTCCACAAATCAAAGACATGTAGCTGAAAAATTCTTGACCATCTCTAGCTGAGTTTCATTTCAAAGGACGAATTATGTGGTAGAAACTGTGTGCTAATTGAATGTTTTAACTCAGAGGTCTTATTTGTAAACTTAAAATTAACTAGATTTTTCTGACCAATGCACAGCACCTAATTAAAAGGGGATGTGAGAAGACCATATTAATATAGAATAATCAGTAGTGTGTTACATATGTAAATGGCTGCCCCATGCCCCAGAGCCCTATTTTTTTTTCTCATCACAGTCTAGGGCATCAATAAAGTAAGTACTGTCCAAGACAGTACCTAAAGGCACATGCCATAGATGTTAAGCTGTCCATATTAACAACTTCTTGCTTGGGTCTTACTAAAATGTTAACGTATGTTTGGACTGGATGGAAAAATGTGTCCACTTTAGGTAATGTATAGATATTAGAAAAGAAAGTCTTAGATAAATTCAGTAAGGGGCTGGATTAACAGAACAACTCCAGGGGCTGCAGTCCAGGGCCCCAGGTTAAAGGGGAGTTTCAGGCTAAAGAGGAGGCTCTGCCATCCTGCAGTTATCTGACCCCACTCAGACTGGCACAGCAAGGGCTTGGCAAGTCTCTTTTGCCAGGCCTCTGGGGACCCTGGAATGGTGGCCTAACACTGCTTCGAGCCCTGGAAGGTCACCAGTGGAGGCCGTCCTGCCAGCCAACCCAGAGTGCTCCTGCATGGTTTGGCCCACCTCACCCCATCCCCAGCAGTCTGCCCCAGCATCCTCCAGTGTGCGCTGAGCACTGGCCTGCCCTCCATGGCTGTTGGGGTTGCCAGGTGACCCCCAGGACCAGTGTGCCAGAGTACCATCCTTCCCTGCCATCATGGTTGGAGGGGTGGGGACCCATGAATGTGGGCAGTCCAGGGCTCCTTAATCTGGCCCTGATTCAGTGGCATACTGTGGGTCTCAGCAGGTGCCCAAGGACCAGTGCTTGCATTTACACTCATCCCCCCCCATCAGCAAGAGCAGCAATGGCAGCAGTGCCCCATGGGAAGGGACTGTGGAAGTAGCAGGGGGTGGCTGAGACTGAGATTGAAAGGGATAGATACCCTTGGACCGGCTGCTGGTGGGGTGGAGGGGAGAGAACACATGGGAGTCTCTACCCTGTAGCCCTGTCTACCACCCAAATGGTTGGAGTTCCTGCAGCTCCCTAGGGTCATTGTACATAACGTAGGGGCAGAGGGGCTAGGACGATGCTTTGCCCCTCCCACAGCTGGAGCTTTCAGCTGCCAGCAGGACTGAGCTGGGGTCAACACGATCCCTGGGGGTGTTAAAACCTGATGGATCCCAGACAGACAGACGGGGGGGATCCTTAGGGACATGTTCTCTTCTGCCCTCACCCTCCACTGGATCAATCACTCCTGGTAGAGGTAGCATAATCCTTTACTAAAGCAAAAGTAGTAAAGAGAGTGAGAGGAAATACTATGCTGTGGGTCAGTCTCTTGGAGAAGATATTACCTGCAGAGCTGAAGATGGAAGGTAGATCCAGACCTAAGAATATTGAAGAGACTGGTAGACAGCAAGACATCATCATCACATCTACAGTTGACTGAAAAAACAAAGGAAACAGACTTTTTATGCTAGATTTCAATGTAATTTTAAACTTTTCAATCAGTTTGACTCAGAAATTTGTTTATCTATCTATCTTCTGGGGATTTCCAGTCTCTGTCAGAGGAACCTAGGCCAAGGACCGATTCATCGTGAATCAGAAATCTTTGCTTTTGGATTTCAGATAGAGCTGACTGGAAAATGTAAACCCCTTCCCACAAAAAGTGTTGTAATTGGATCTGAGGGTGGGGGAGAATTGACCCAAACCGAACCAAAACATCAAATGCAAAATATCTCTGTGGAACTAGATTTCAAGAAATATTGTTTCAAGAGACCTAAAACAGATCTTTTTGGTTTCCTGTCTGCACCTGTGGGCAGAAAATGAAATTGATGAGAACCTTGCAGCCTGACTGCTAGGGAGGTGGAGAGACAGGGGACTCTTTTCATATGCCCCTGCATGCCATTCCCAGTCTAGCAGCTAAAGAACCAAGCCTATCAGCTTTTCCACCTCTCTCCAGCCAAAGAGGCACATGCTCAGCATCTCCATATTAGGAAACTGATTTACTAATCTCTCCACCTGTCCAGCTCCTGGAGGTGCGGGAAAGGCAAAGAGACTAAGTGCCAGGATAGATAAGGAATCCGGGTGCTCATTCATGCAGCCCACTTGGCAGGCAACCCATGAGACATCACAGTGATTTTCCAGGCAGAAAATCAGAATTTTCAGGAGAAATTGAAAATTTTGTTATGGAAAAGTTGTGTTTTGCAAAAAGTACATTTTCTGTTGGAAAATCATTTGGCAGAAAACTCCCAACCAGCTCTTGTTTAGTTTCACTTTTGGAATCTCAAATGAAATGTGTTCTGTTCTCAATGGTAATGCATACATAATTAAAAAAAAAAAAGATGGAAGATTCACAAATCACCATAGTTTATAGTTTTGTTTTAATGAAGGATTGAGGGAGAGATCTGAAAAGAAATGTGTGTGAAATCCTGGCCCAAGAGAAATCAAGGTTCCCTTTGCCACTGGTATCAGTGGAGCCAGGTTTTACTTATACAAACTGTGGTACTGTATTCTGCTGTTGGTTGCTTTTCCTGATCCAGCTCTACTCTGTGGCACATTAATTAAGCCTATTTATGTCCAATGTACACCCTCATTTATGTCACATCTGAGTTTAACCCCTGAAACCTATATGAGGCAAGAAAAGCACTGCCATTGCCAGAAGATGCTGTTTAACTTTTCAGTGGTAAAGAGGGCTTTGTAAATAAACAAAGTGAACATAAAAAAAGAAACTCAAAACTAACAAAAATACCAACACATTTATTTCCTTTTGTAAATCATCTCTAGGTTTCTTTTTGCTTGAGCTAATAAAGTCACTGGGATCTCTTTCGACCATGGTTCTAGGAGGTTGGTGATAAATCTTTATAGGATTAATACACAAATAAAGCTAGTTCTTATGTGTATGGTGGAAAATAGAGCTCTGAAGACAAGCATAAATAATCCCGGGACAATACCTTTTTTTAAAACGCTGTTTACTCCCCTCAAATCTACAAATTCCTATTTAAAATCACCAATCTCTAAATGAATAAAAAGGTACCATTTTCACCTAAAGCTTTTAGAAGTCCCCAATTGAGTTATTTGTGTATGTGCCACTTGAACAAGTGTTCTCATCAAAGATACAGATTTCTTCTAAAACAACTGATTCTAATATAATTTACCACTCCCTAAAATATGAAGGGTACAAAGTTCCTCTTTAAATATGTACAGATACCTTCACCAAAGTATGAAGCACATTGAAAGATTACACATATATTCAAACCAAATAGGAGAAAGGATATTCTATTTTCCAAATGTGGCTTATGAAACCAAAAAAAAAAGAGTCCTGTGGCACTTAAAGACTAACAGATTTATTTTTCGCATGAGCTTTCGTGGGAGAAAACCCCACTTTGTCAGATGCTTCGAAGATGGGGGAACTCGAAGTATCTGATGAAGTAGGATTTTCTCCCACGAAAGCTCACATGAAAAATAAATCTGTTAATCCTTAAACGCCACAGGACTCCTTGGGTTTTTTTGCTGGACTAGACTAACACGGCTGCCCCTTTGGAACTTTATAAAACAGGCGTGGCCAAACTGCAGCTCAGGAGCCACATGTGGCTCTTGAATGAAAAATTGTGGCTCCTGGAAGAATGTCAGCAAATCAATTTAGGAAAGCAGCCCCAGCCTAAGTGCTCAGGAGGGGGGTCAGAATGATGGGAGAAGTGCAGCATGGTCAGGATTTTAAAAAACTCTCCACTTGCATGCAGTATTCTACATCAAGCATCAGTTAAGTCTTTACTGTATAGGCCTAGTTTTCATGGTAACCTTAAGTAATTATTAGAATCTGACTTTAGTAGGATCAATATTTGTCCTCTTTTTACAATAAAATTAAAGTGTGTAATGAATTTTAAACATAGTAATTTTGGAGTAGGTAAAAGTATATAGCTATATACCTCGGTGTGGCTCACGAAGGTTTAATATTCAACTTGTGTGGCTCTTGAGTTCCATAAGCTTGGCCACCCCTGTTATAAAACAAACTTAATTAGTTAGAAAAAGTCACAGCATGATCAAATTTATGGACGCCTCCTACTGTTTTAGAAGCCCCTTTCAGATAATCAGTTGTACCTGCAAATGTATAAATTAGTGATGAGAAAAATCACTGAAAGGTATGACTCTAATCACATGGATATTTTTAAACCACTGTATCTCCACTGGGTTCAGTGGATTTAAAACAAGAGACCAGAACAGGACCTTAAGAGGTGAGTTTAGTTCAGAAAAAAACATCAAAAAATGTGGATGCATGTATGTATGCAGTGGAGTGTGACGTTCCCCTCTTGCAATCTGAACTGGCGTGCCGCTGTGCCACCCCAGTTCTCCACTCCTGGGCCCTGACTTACCTCCCTTTGCTGCGTGAACCCCATTCCTGGGTCAGCTCATGCCCAGCTTCCTGTGTGTAATTGGTCCCTCACACAGTGCAGGAGCACCCTCACTAGCTACTTATGGGATAAACCACCAGCAAATACACCCAGTCCCAGATGCAACCCAAGAGGGTTATTATCTTGCAGGGTTTAGCGCTACCTAACTGCACCCTGCAAGCTCATTTACACTTGTCCATCAATTTAAAAATATGTACCAGCTTTGTCAATCTTAGTGAGGCCTCCGTACACTCATTTCACACATACTTTTTTAGATAAAACAATTGTAAGTTTATTGAGTACAGTGAGATTTTAAAATCAAGGAGTCTTGTGGCACTTTTATAGCCTGAAATTTATTGCATGAGTTTTCATGGGAGAGAACAAGTTTCATCTTCAAGCGTCTGATGAAGTGGGATCTCAAGCAGGCATGGTCACTGAATGTACTTTGCAGGACCAGTTCCTTAAAATGTAAATGTTGTATGTGTCAGCAGGCAGTTAAATTGGTGAAAGAAGGTCATGATCTTTCATGGGCTTCCCAAGTGAGTCATCAAAATAAGTCACTGTTCAGAGTAGACTGCACAGGACTCAACTGGGCATTTGATGGGGGATTGATGGTGAGGGAAGAAATGGTGCACCTTTCTAAAACATCGCCCAGTCCTGGCACTAAATTAAGGCATTACTCATAGTAAGTTGTGCAGATCTGAATCTCCATCATCTCTCTGAAGACTTGTTTACATAGAGAAATAAACTGGCGTAGCTATACTGATAAAATAGAATTATACTAGTATAACTCCCCTATAGAAACACTTATTCCAGAATAAGGCCAGTTCTACACTACAACCTTTTGCCAACACAGCTATGTTGGTCAGAGTTATGGGAATAAGGTATGATCTCTGACCAACATACCTGGAATAAACAATGCCAGCAACAGTGTGGTTTTGTGGTATACACTGCGGTCACATTTGAAGTATTTGTTGGTGTAGTGCAGTGTTTTTCAAACTATGGGTTGGGGCCCAGTATTGGGTCACAGACCTTCAGGTACTGGGTCACATCAGCCCCAGCTGCCACCGCCAAAAGACTGGAATGAATTGCTCAAGACATAATTGTTGGGCTGCAGCATAAATGATATTTTTCAACTAGGTCTTGAGAACAAGAGCCCTGCAAATAGTGTAGTGGCTAACACCTCTGCTTAACATGAAGAAGGTCCTGGGTTCAATTCCCAGGGGGTTGGACTTGATGATCTCATGAGGTCCCTTCCAGCCCTATGATTTGATTTGATTTGAAGAAGAGTTTGAAAACCACTGCTATACCATACCAGAATGGCTATAATGTCACAGCACTCCTAGTATGGAACAGGTCTAAAAGTGTCTGCATAGGGAGTTATAATGGTGTAACAATAGCAGTGTAATTATGCCAGTAAAGTTTTCCTATGTACCCCAGCGCTTACATGAGGAACTAAACATTTAACAGTATTGACATATAAATCACTAAGACCTCATTGAGATAAAAAGAACAGTCCACATCTCTCAAAGCTATCCTTCCAAGCTCTCTGCAGGCCCAACTAGATCTCTCTCCTTCAGTTCATATTTTTCAAGTTTTCTTTCACAACTATAACAAATAAAGACAGCCATCTAAGTCCCCTTTGTGAATCTCACCCTAGCAGCCACTGTAGGTAGCTATGACAGTTCTTGGAAGGACTGTGAATCATCTTGTTACCCCTTCGCCTCCACTGTGAGAGAGATTTGCTTCTGTTTAACTGGAGCCTGGTCTACACGTCAGAGCTCTCTGCAGCTCACCTCACCAGTGCTGAGGCCATCATTATGAAACATCAGCTTTGCTGGGCTGGTCATTGTGTGTGGATGACTGATATTCACTTTCCAAAGCAACTTAGTCATGGTAAGATGGCCCACAGAGGACAGAGCAAATGCTACAAAGACACCCTGAAAGTCTATCTTAAGAAGGGAGGCACTTATACAGCAAATTGGGAAAAGTTGCCTGGCAATAACCTGCAGTGATGTCACATCACATATCAAGCCTTAGCCATTTTGAAGAGAGGCTGAGAAATGGAAGAGGAGGAAAATGTACAGCATCCTGGTCAGCAGCTTTACTTTCTTCAGGCAACCCCACCTGTGACATATGTGGAAAAATCCAAACAGCTTAAATTGGACTCAGCCATCTTAACTCTCATCAGTGACTCTCCTTCTGGCAGACATCATCCTCGTATGGTGGAACAGCTGACAACAACTGGATTAGATCAGATTAAGGCAGTTTACATCGACCTTGCTCTAAATACCTACACTAAAATGTAAGCTCCCATCAATGTAACTTGTCCACTAGGCCAACTTAACTCCAGATTGACTAGGAGTAGAGAGGTTTTATTACCTCTGCATCTGTCTTTGATGCAAACACTACTAGAATACCAGTGTCTAGACACACGGTCCACAGTTCACGAAAGATGTTGATAAATTGGATACAATACAGAGAAGTGCCACAAGAATCATTAAAGGACTGGAAAATGGGCCTTACCACATTAAACTCAGAATCTCAACCTATTTATTTTAACAAAGAGAAAATTAATGTGTGACTGGAACACATTATACTATATATTATACTATATTAATGTGTGACTGGAACACTATAACTACCTACTCAGCCAGCAGAAGTTCAATAATACAGGACTTTTCAATAAAGTAGACAAAGATAAACAAGATGAAATAGCTAGAAGTTAAAGCCAGACCAATCTAGACTAGAAATAAAATGAAAATTTCTAATAGGGTAATTAATGCTTGGTAAATTTACAGTAACTAGAGTGAATTCTCCATCTCTAGGAATTATTAAATTCAGTTTGGACTTTTTTTTTCTAAAAGATATGATCTAATTCAAACAAAAATTAATTCACAGAGGTTCTACGGCGTGTGTTATAAGGTTAGACTAGATGATAATAATGGTCTCTTTTGGCTTTATCTAATCTAATCTATTGTTAACACTGAACCTATGCTCTAAAATACAACTTGTTCTGTACCAACCCATGATTAGCAAATGCTAAAGCTATCATTTTTTGTTCTGGGGCTGTGTTTAGCACTGAGGGCCAGAATGATTTATCCTAGGTTTATTACTATATCAGGTCAACTATTCAGAAAGCATGAATGACCATGCCAGATTTACCTGCAGGTTTAAACTGCTTTGCACCATTTTGGAAAGCACAAAGCAGGTGTACACCTGTCTCACCTGGCCTGTGAACCTAACTGTTCAACTCCTTTTTGGATGAAAATATTACACATTTTTTTAAAATTCACATACTTTAAGTGTAATATTTATTTAAATAAGAGGGAATACATTACACTATTATTTTAACAGAAAATGTGAAGTAATGGAATAGTTAGATTTTTTTTAAAAATGAAATGCCTAGGCATTTCACGTTTTAACTGGTACAGTAGTACAAGAGCAATGCTCCAGCCATACCACTGTAATGATCCAATGCAGACATGTGGTACCCAACCAGTAGATCACAATGTACTTCTGAAGGACAGTTACCATTGAAATCTATGAGCATTGTGCTATCTTCTGGCGAAAGGTTGGAGACCACTGCTCTACGCCAACAGAAAGGGTTCTCTCACTGGCATTGGTAATCCACGTTCCAGAGATGTGGTAGCTAAATTGATGAAAGAGTTTTCCATCAACCTAGCACTGCCCATATTGGGGTTAAACAGGCATAGATATGGATTTTTCATACCCCCAGGGGAAGTATAAATACGCTGGAGGGTTGGTATAAGATAAAGAGTGACATAGACAATTTGGAGGATTGGGCCAAAAGAAATCTGATGAGGTTCAAAAAGGACAACTGCAGGGTCCTGTACCTAAGGTGGAAAAATCCAAAGCACTGCTACAGACTGGAGACTGACTAGCTAGGTAGCATTTCTGCAGAAAAGGACCTGGGCATTACATTGGACAAGAAACTGGATATGAGTCAGTGTGCCCTTATTGCCAAGAAGCTAAAAACATATTGGGCTGCATTTGTAGGTGCATTGCCAGCAGCTCAAGGGAAGGGACTATTCTCTTCAATTTGGCACTGGTGAGGCCACATTTGGAGTACTGTGTCCAGTTTGGGGCCTCCCAGTACAGAAAGGATGTGGATAAATTGGAGAGAGAGTCAAGAGGAGGGCAACAAAAATGATTAGGGGGGCTGAGGCACATGACTTATAAGAAGAGGCAAAGAAAACTAGGTTTGTTTAGTCTGTGGAAGAGAAGAGTGAGTGGCGATTTGATAGCAGCCTTCAACTACCTGAAGGGGGCTTTCAGGGAGGATGGAGATAGGTTGTTCTCTGTGATGTCAGATGACAGAACAAGGAGCAATGCTCTCAAGTTGCAGTATGGAAGGTCTAGGTTGGATATTAGGAAAATCTTTTTCAGTAGGGAGGGTGGTATAGCACTAGAATGAGTTGCCTAAGGAGGTGGTAGAATCTCCATCCTTAGAGGTTTTTGAGGCCTGGCCTTACAAGGCTTTGGCTGGGATGAGTTAGTTGGGGTTGTCCCTGCTTTGAGCAGGGGTCGGACTAGATGACCTCTTGATTTTCCTTCCAACCCTAATATTCTATGATTTTATAACATAACTATGCTAATGTAGGTTTCCAGCGCAGACCAGTCCTTTATCACTTTGGAGTCCCATGAAAATGTAACTTTGGCTCCTAGATGATTTAGGCCTCAATTTTTGGAGGTATTTGGGTGTTGTCACTCAGGTTTCACCATGCTTAAGATCCTGACTATCATTGGAAGTTAAATTCCTAGCTGCCTATATTGTTTTGAAAATGAGATTTAGGCCCCTAATCAGTTGGGAGTTGCAATACTGAGCACAATGCCACTCAAATGCCTTTAAACATTTGGGCACAAAGTAGTTTTTGAGAATTTTGCCCCAAGTCTTCTACTTGCATTTGTGTAAAACATTATGAACAGTCTGTGTTGCTCTCCAAAGAACAGTTCTTATGAAAGAAATTTTGCAAACATTAGGCAGAGACATATGATAGGAGGACATATATTTAAAATTATGCATGCAAGTATTCCTATTAACTAATGTACATTAGTTAGGTTCTCTTTTTTGGCCAGGTCCACATGATGATATTAAAGTAAATAGGATGGGAAAAAGTACATATGTGCTCGTTCTCAGCTTTTATAATACACATGCATAGTGTAAAAGTCTGGTTCTGCTGAAGTCAATGGGAATTTTACCAATGGGTAGTGCTAGGCAGAAATTTTTGGATTAAAACTTTTAAAATTGTTGTTAGAAATGATGATTCATCAAAAAGAAAATTTGTAAAACAGTTTCAAACAAATCTCTGAAGTTAAAGCATTTTTGAAAAATAGTTTCAGAATTGTCAAGTGGTTTGATTTTGATTATTTTTTTAAGAGAAAAAATTGTTTTGCCAATCTGAAAGAACATTTGGTTCAGAAATTTAGGCTTATTACACCCTACCCAAAAAGGAATTTTGAAAAAAAGACTGGATTTAAACTTTTTGCAGTCTTCTAAATGAAATTTTTCAGTTGACCCAAAATGATTCCCTCACACTCTTTCATTCATGAAACTTTGAGATGGACTTTTCATCCCAATTTGTGATGAGATTTTTTTTTTAAACTCTCAGATAGTGCCAGGACTGAAAACCATTTCCCATGTTGTTCTACTCTTGCCTTTGATGTAGCCAAGATGTCACTCATATGTTATTGTTTGGCTGATGGACTATTTGGGGGACATATAATTTTTTTCGTTACATTTCTTCTCTTGCCCTCAGTCTCTTCCTTTCTGCCTTGTGCCAGCATAAGATGATGCAATTTTGTGCTACCAAATAGTGTCACTCATGACAACAGCCACAAAAAACCAAATGAGCCCCCTTTCTACTTTGATTTATTTTCACTGCTCAAATAGAACCACTGAATATTAATACATTCAGCTCAGCTTTCCAACACGCAGAAGTGTAATTAATTCACAGTTTACATTCTGAATGGTCATGGGATTATAGCAAGCCACTAGAATAATTTGTAAAAGCAATAGGCATATGACAATGAGTTGATATTATCAGTAAGATTATACAGGTGGCAAAAATGTAAGAAGGAGTAGAAGCAAGCTTGAGAGAAACATAGAAATGCAACCAAAGAGTTCTGCTGCCAGTCCCACTATATCAGACTATCAGGAAATCAGGGAGGGAAGTCTTCTGATTTACTAGATAACAGAGTTGGAAACTATAGTAGGCCTAAGCACTAGGGCACAGCTTTTTAAAAGTATTTATGTGTTGTGCTTCTCAATATTTCAGTTAGGAGTTTAAACTTCCAGGCTAATCTTTTAAATGTTATACAGTTTTGCTTTGAGGATGAAAGCCCCTCTTCTGGCCTTCCAACAATCCCCCAACTTCATCAAGCTCATTGTCAGAGGCAAACTCTCCACAGATCAGGACATTCCAACTCAAAATGCAACCTGCCTCTACCAGAGCAACAGATGCAAAACCTGTATCAGAGATTATCAGTATTTGGTAACACACCTTTCAAAATCCATGGAACCTCAACCAGTGCACTAAATGCCCCAACAATAGTATGTGGTGAAGCTCTTAGAAGAACTCGCTCAGAAAAAATGAGTTTTTTCTTATATGATATAACTCTCGGGCAAACACTTTTCACAAAATGATCATAACTTATCTGACCTCTAGTCCTCATCCTCAAAGGAAGCCTGCACCAGATAACTAATTTGTAGACAAGGCCTCATGAATTTAAAAATACTAGTTGCGTGGCTGACTACAAAAACCTGTAAGTCATAACCATCCTTTGCTCCACACTGGTAAAACTGTTAACTATCTACTTTACCTTGAATGGTCTCTTGTAACATGTGAACTCCTTATCTTTGTTCCATCTTGTATTTAGCTGGGACACTAAGTACCCTTCTCAGACCTGAAGAAGAGCTCTCCGTAAACTTAGAATTTGTCTCTTTCACCAACAGAAATTAGTGCAAAAAGATCTCTCATTTACCTTGTCCCTCGAATATCCTAGGACCAAGACAGCTACCACAGCATTGTAATATAGCAGTCTAGTAAAGTTTTACTGCAAACTTTACTAATGAAATATAATGGTAAATCCCGTTAGGTCCATTGTGCTTGTACTATGTATTGGACTAAAGAAGGATTATAAAACTAGCAATGATAATATTCTTTTGAGGTTTGCAATCAGATGAGGAAGGGAAAATTAATCAGATTTCTTTCCCAAGGAATGTAAATTCATTTGTCTAGTTTCTAACCTTGGAGTATCTTGATTGAGCATTGATTATTATCTATTACAATTGAAGGCCACCGACAGCAAGTAACATTGTAATAATCATAAATCAACAGTTCCAGATCATACAAATACACAAAAGGAGGGAAAATACCCATCCACCTTAGAGCTTTCTATGCTATCCAACACTGTAATATCTAAGGACCAGATTTTTAAAGGTATGTAGACATCTAAAGATGAAGATAGGCATTTGGACACTTTTGAAAATCCGCCTGGGAGCCTGTCTGCATGTGTAGGTGCCTAAATAATCTTTAGACATAGCCCTAAACATTTTTATTAAGGCATCCGTGTGATGGAGCTTCACAGGAATCATACTCAGATCCCCTCTTCTCTTACAGATCAGGACTCTGCCCCAGTCTGCTCTGGGTCTGCACACACCAGTGCACCCAGCCCCCAGTCCAGCTTAGAATCATAGAATCCTAGGGTTGGAAGGGACCTCATAGGTCATCTAGTCCAACCCCCTGCCAGAGGCAGGACCACTCCCACTAAACCATCCCAATCATGGTTTTGTCCAGTCAGGCCTTAAACACCTCCAAAGATGGAGACTCCACCACCTCCCTCAGCAGCTCATTCCAAGGCTTCACCACTCGCCTAGTAAAAAAGTTTTTTCTAATATCCAGCCTCGACCTCCCTAACCACAACTTGAGACCATTGCTCCTCGTTCTGTCCTCTGTTACTACCAAGAACAGTCGAGCTCCATCTTCCTTGGAGCATCCCTTCAAGTAGCTGAAGGTTGCTATCAAATCCCCCCTCAATCTTCTCTTCTGCAGACTAAATAAGCCTAATGCTTTCAGTCTTTCCTCATAGGGCTTGTGCTCCAGCCCTTTTATCATTTTGGTTGCCCTCTGCTGGACTCTCTCTAGCATGTCCCTGTCCTTTTTGTAGTGGGGAGCCCAAAACTGAACACAGTATTCTAGATGTGGCCTCACCAGTGCAGAATAGAGGGGAATGATCACATCCCTTGATCTGCTGGTAATACTTCTTTTGATGCAGCCCAGTATGCCACTGGCTTCTATGGGTCCAACCTCTACTCTGCATGGAACTCCCCCCTGCAGACAGAGTCTCACAAGACTCATGTGCTCTGGAATCCTCTCAGTTGATCCAGACAGGACAAATCACTTTGGGAGAGGTCTGTCACCCCTGGGCTCTCCCCAAACCTGCAAAGTCATCTCTTTCATCTGACTCCAGAGGTTCAGCACTCCTGCTCTTGCAGGGTCCCAGAAAATTCTTCTATGCCCCAAAGGTCATACGTCCTGCTCCCACAGTCAGTGGGATTATGAGTCAGGGCTGAAGTCAGAAGGGTATTTTAGGTCTCAAGATCACAGCACAGACTTTGCTAGCAAATTAACTAGAAGTTATAGCAGTGCTCACCTGAGGGCTCCCATTCTCAGGGTTTCCTCCCTGCCGGCCCCTCACTCGGGACTGGCCTCTTTCCCCCAGTCAGCCCAAATCCATGGCCTACCATCTCCCAGTCCTTTGTCTCCTTCTTGGGCTAGATGGCTACTTCCCTGATCTTCACCCGCTCTAGCCTGTCACAACTGGTTGGTGCTGAGACAAGGGGTCTTGGCCAGGTCTGCCTACTTGTGGCTGGGAAAGACCCATTCACTCTTTGATGGTCGCTGCAATGATCACACACCCTGGTCCCATCATCAATATATATGAGTAATATGTGGAGAAACTGAGGTAACACATAGCACCCCAAAAAAATCCCAAAAGTATCTCCACTTCATCACAGTTTTAGTTTATACTTATGTCACCATTGTTTGTGCAGGACAGATGCCCAAACAAAATATGGGGCAATGATATTCTCAACAGAAACCATGTTATAGTGGCAATACAGAATTTTATCAAACTCTGTTTTTCCACAATACAATTACTGAAACCAAAGTGAGTAGCCTTAAGGATGAGGATCCTACCTGAGATGAGGCAAACATCCATTCACCGACAACATTCTCCTAGCAAAAATTAATGACTATATGATAATTCCAATCCAACCAAAGCAAAGTTTCCTTTGTGACTGAAGCAATACTAGCAAATGGGTGCTAGAATGTAGTTATAGCTCATCAGCTTAAGTCACAATATGTAGCAGAGGCAAGGACAAAATGAGTGATGCTTTAGTCTCAAACTACAAGAGGAATAAAATGACCATGAGGAGTTCCTGTATCATGGTAAATTGATGTTTAAATGACTGGTATTATTAGATGATCACTGGTGATTATTGAAAACTTTACAATGATTAAAAGTTCAAAAATGCTGATCACACCTAATGTTAGTTTTACTTTTGAAAAGTGAGTCATTGATGAATATGATCTATTCTGCTTCAGTAACCAGTTTATCAGTCTAAATAATTATCAGCCAGAGAATGCTTATTTTGTTTAAACAAGAGGAGTACAAATATCTTCCCTTCCATTATCCTATAAATGTGTGAAATAGCACAATAGACCTTAGCCTCTGAGTGTTTAGGAATTTTTTAAAAATAATGTGTCTAGTCAATAAAATTTCACAGCCTAAATGGTGACTGCAAAACTGCACTGTACAACTGACCTACTAGCAAAACAACAAGCTTTTCAATTTACTGTGGGTTACAATCAATATACTTCTTGACTGCAGTGCAAGATAAGACTATGGCAGTTTTTAATGTCAATGACTCATTAAATAATACTGAACTACCATGTGTGGCTGTATCTCCTTTCTATAATGCCTTAAATGAATGTTTGCACAACATGAAGGACACATCTGAGAATTTTCTAGGCTTCTTGTGCCCATGGTAAGACAAATTGGAACAAATTAACTCCACAGTAAAATCAATGCAGTCACAGTAAGAAGTGAATCTGGCTTATTGTATACAGTCATAGAAGTCAATGCTTAAGTAATATTACTGTAGTGAAACACATGAATAAAGGCCACTCATAATTACTTCCCTGTTGCTTTAGAGGAACAGATTCTGTTTTGCTATTACACACACACACACAAAAAAAGCCTGAAATGTCACTAAATCTATTTCATAACTACTTTCAACAGGTGCTATTCAGGGCTGGTTCTTCCTATGAGCCAGTGAGGCACTGGCTTGGGCGCCTCAGCATGAGGGTGCCGGGGGCAGAGCAGGCCAGCTGGCCCAGAAGCCAGCCCCATGCTCCTGTCCCTCCCCTGAGCCAGCTACTCTGCCCCTGGGGGCAGGGCTGGCCAGCCCCTTGGGCTGACTCTGCTCTCTCGCCCCACCTCTGGGCTGGCCCTCCCTGCCGCTAGAGCAGAACAGCTGGCCCAGGGGAGTGGCAGGAGAGTGGAGCCCGGTCTCTGGGCTGGCCTGCCCTACCCCTGAGTGGGCTGTTGCCCATCCTGGCGGGGGGAGGCGAGCCAGCCCAGAGTGCAGGCTGGTTTCTGCCCCCGCCCCAGGGCAAGGCTGGCTCAGGGCTACTCAACCCCTTGAGTCAGCCCTGATGCTATTCCACTGATTTCACTGTTGAAATTACAAATAGCCAATGCTGCAACAAATTTTGCTCATGAAACTTTCAGCCCAGTGAGGCAATGTGTTAGTGTGATGTGTGACAATAATGCCATCACCCCTGTGTTGCACAGAAGCCCTTTTGTGGTTCACTACTCTATATCAATAACTCTGGAGTATGTTGAAGTCACCGTGTTGGGTGTAACCTAGGCTGGTGAAACCAGAATGAAGTTATGGATGTCCTGCTGAAGCAGGGCTGTCTAGCACACAGACACTCAAGGTGTGACCTACATGATGGTCAGCTGCTTGCTGGTGTCCAGCTTGTGAGACACAGCAGCAGCGCATTTCAGGAACACAGGAGTGGTCTGGTCTGGTTTTCATCCCAGAGGGATTTTATCTTTTCACAGGATGATTAAGTGGAAGGGTGGTCTGGTGGTAAAGGCAGTTGCCTGGGCATTCAGGGATCTGTGCTCAGTTCCACTTTGGCACAGAATTTCTGCATGATATTTGACATGTCACAAACTCTTTGCTCCTCACTTCCCAGTACCTTCAATCATCCTTTGTCTGTGTTGTCTATTTAAACTGGAAGATCTTTGAAGCAGGAATGATCTCATACGATAGGCAGTTGTTGCTGATTCACGATTTGATAATGTCTCAAGCTATTTGTGTCTAAAAGTCCCAGCTCTTGGAAAGGTATAATTGCCTGAGAGTCTCAACATTCATTAAAAAAACAAGTAAGATTCCAGCCCCCATGGCTGTCGACAGAAGCTTGAAAGAATCCCCTTCATGTAGCCTAAAGATCAGAAGGCAAATTACAAGGACCCAATTTTTTTTTTAAAACCTGGGGATTCTTTTACATCCAGGTCATGATTTTTGACTACTTGGAGTTGCTACTACTGTTTTTCTATGCACAGCACTTAGCAAAATGGGACCCTGATCTCAGTTGGGGCCTAGGCTGAACTATAATATTACTAATAAGCCCTGTTCTATAAAATATGCCTTACAACCTAATCCTGCATTTAGATCTGCTAAGTAGCCCCTTCATTCTGTGAAGTGTCCCATCAAAGTCCCTGAAGTGCCACAGGAGTCCATACCTGCAGATTCCATTGCAGAGTTAGGGCCTCAAAGAATAATTATCCTCAGATGACCTCCAAAGGGAGGGTATTTCTCCTGCAGACACACTAACAAACACGTACTACAGGTCATATTTTATGCTTATCTGCTCCAGGACTGATGGCACTAACCCCTTTCCCATTCCCCCCAAATGTCATATTTCTCCCTCAGGGTGTGGATTGAGTATTTTTTGTGATAGCATTTGTCACTACACATGACAGCTCACCACAGGCACCTACTTCTGCTGCTGGCCCAACCCTACCAACTGAGTGGTGTCTCGGCTGATAGGAGAGTCCGTTTGCTCCTCCTCTGTACCACCAAGGCTGCATAGGAGAGTTGTTATGCTGCAGGTCCCTTGTAAAATTTCACTCTTGCCCTTAATGGGGAAGTATCTCCTCTAAGTGATTTTTTCTGCTCTGTGGTACCATTATCATCTGGCACCAGCCTCTTTGCAATGAGCTTCCTTCAGCTCTCCAGGTTAGAGGTTTAAGGCCAACTACTCCACTCTTGTTGCTCTAGAAGTGGTTGAAACATTTTAAAATTGGGGAAGGAAGGATGGTGAAAACATCCCTGATGTGTGTTGTCCATTTTCTGACTATCCAGTAACAATATTTTCATTTAAACAAAATTTTGATTAAAGGATTCAAAAAACTAATGACTACCCAAACAAACAAAGTCAAACACTCATGTTTCTTTTGTTTTGTGACCAGCTCTGCATTGTTGTCAACAGTAGCTTCCTTCTCTCTGTCTATGACTGAAGCACATTAGTCTCACGTCAAGCCTCTAGGAGATGCATCTAATATTTTTCAATAAGTGTGTTCATTTACTAGAATGCATCACTGGCATGTTTCTTTTCTTTTAGTTTCTTTTCGTCTCTTCATTTCTAATTTGCTACCTATCCTACAAGTCAACCACTACTGCATAGCAAGTATCAAAGGAAAGTAGCTGCTACACACTGGAGATCTGTTCTTATAGCCTATAGTGCAGTGACTGACATGTAGACTGCTTGGGAGTGTACGGTCTCCTTTGATATGATTAATCCTGGGATAAACATAACCTTATCTTTTCAGATAAGTTTTGTGCCTGCTCCCAGGATCACAATCACCAGACTGAGACTGTTTAAGTGTGAGATGTGCACCTACCTCTGTTATCTACTTCAGCCCTTCTTAGCTTTTATCCCAGGAACACATAATTGGCCACCTAATTTGAAAAGGCTGGTCTTAAGGCTTCCCGTGCTTCAGTTCCCCAGCTGTAAACATAGAGCATATGTATTCCCAACCACTATGTTGGACACATTACTGGGTTGCCCCACAGCAGTAAGTGTGTTGCAGAGAGGTGGGGAGACACTGGATTTGGGCTGGTGGGGGCGGGCTGGTCCTGATGGGTCATGCACTGCACCAAGCATGTCATGACCTGTGAATGTTCAGAACCAGCACTCTACACTGTTCACTAATGTTTATAAAGTACTTTGAGACCCTTCAGTGGAAATACCAAGTACAATATAAATAAAATACTGTTGATCCAATTTGATTTTAGTCTGTACCAACTAGCATGACAGACATCCTGATAGTAGTGGGACCAGCCCAATATTAGGTGCTTTGTCTTGTATATGCAACTATTTACCCCGCTCCCCCATCCAAAGTGAAAATTTCCTGATTTTTCATACTTGTTATCTAGTCACTCTCACAACAATTCTCTTTTATGTCCACATCCTGCCCTGCATCTATTTTGTTGCTCCAAAATATTTATTCTTTTATAGTTATGGATGGAAGGAGGGTGGGATGTAGCAATATGTGATTAAATTAAGTGATGAAAGAAGACTATTTAGAGGATATTGATCTCCTTTCAGTGATCATGCTACAGGAAGAGAGGGATCCTGTACTCTTAAAAAAGATATGGTAAATTTTTATGCAAAGTACTGGATTGGTAGCACAGGAGACTATTTGCAGAACTGGACTAGTGCAGGATCCCCAAATTACTCTACCAAAATGGCCCATAGCTTGGCTCCTCTGCCATCTGGCGCATAGCTTAGCTCCTCTGCCCTGTCCTTTTAGTCTCTGGGCTCTTTTCAAGGATTTCAGCAAATGTGCCAGTCACAGCAAATCCAGGGACTGGCTTTGGAGATCTGCACTTCAGCCGTTTTTCTAGTGACTACAGTGGCCAATGCAGGGCCGCAACTAGGTCTTCTGGCACCTGGGGCAAGCAGCTCCAGAGGTGCCTGCCCCCAGCCTGGGCCCTGATCCAGCCCCGGCTGCTTTCCAGCGATGGCTGAAGATCCCCGCTGCTGGGGACAGATCCAGCTCCGTGCCACCACTGGGGCAGCAGAGAGTGGAATCCATCCTCGGGTCAGGGGCATCGCTGCCCCAGGGAATGACCCAGGGCACAGGCTCAGGCCCTGCCCCCTGCCCGCAGGCCACGCTTCCAGCCGGGGACAGAGCGGGGAGTGGCAGCCATGGCCGCGGGGTCACCAGGGCTTTGAAGGGGCTGGAAGTGGCTGTCGCTGCCGTGGGCGGCTGGGGCCCAGATCCCCGGCCGGGTACAGGGCCAGGAGCAGCAGCTGCGGGCGGCTGGGCCCCGGATCTCTGGCCCGATCTGGCTGGAGACTGGGAGAGGCGGGGCCCCACCAGGACCCAGAGCACTGCCGCCCACATTCAGGGCACGGGCCCTGTGTGCCAGGTGCCAGCGATGCCCTGCCTCAAGTGCTGGATTTTAGAGGGCACAGAGGATGGATCCAGCTGTTTGGAGATGGCTAGGGCAGTGAGGTGCTGGATTCATCCCCAGCCACCATGGGGAACCGGATCCATCCCCTGCGCCCTCTAAGACTCTGCTCCTGGGGCTTTACCCTGGTTGCCCTGGCCTGGTTACGGCCCTGGGTCAATGGAATGGGCTTTCCGAGGCTCCCTGTGAAAGAGCACTCCCAAGACCAAGCCTGGATGTCATCCAAAGCTCAGTAACCGTTTTCTTAATAAATAAGAACCAGCACCTCTTGTCTGACAGGAGTAGAGGAGCAGCAGTATCAGCAATGAAAAGTGATAACAAGAAATCTTCTCAAACATGCTTTAACTACTTAATATCTAGTGCTTGCATGCCCAGAAGCACTGCTAAAGGAGTTAAACAAGGACAGCATGGAGCCCCTGCACGTATAATAAAAAAAGGTCAGATATTTGTAAAGAATCAATTCATGATCTTTTGGGAAATTGTATTAAATGGCTGCGTTTCGACTCCACCTGCACGAGTACGCTCTTCTTCACTCATACCCTGCATTCAAGAACTACATCATCATTTGAACCTGAATCTAGTGAGCACTTTTTCCCCTCAGGCCAGAGACTTGGTCCCTTCCTTAGCTTGAGGCCCAGTCCAGTTCCCATTTAGGCAACTGGCTTAGGGCATGATTCAACCCTATTTCCTATATAGTTGTAGGTCTCAGTTATTCCATGTATGTCACTAGGGCCTGGTAAAAGGGCAGCATTTTGAATATATGGACTGCCAGTTGTCTGTTTTAATTTATAATATTGTTATTCTTGGGTTTCAATGTAAGATACAAATGAGCATCTTTTGGAGCAAGATAGTTCAAACAACAGGAGCGAGTGCTAAAAACACAAGCCACATGCAAGGCTAGTCAGGAGCTGAGTTATCTGGGTAGAGGGGTTCCACTGGAGTTGAATGCAAATGCATAAGGAGGGGTATTGGTGTGATAGAGCTATGTGCAGGTGTGAACAGCAGCAGTTAGAAACACCACAGAAGCAGAGAGGGCAGTAGAAAGCCAAGCACAACCCAGAGAAGCATTTGATGTGTGCCTTTCAGAGAACAATAAAAGAGATTTTTGGGCAAAGTGCTGTCTTGAACAAGGACTGGACTACTGAGTAAGGAAACTCTCTCCTGTCTGATTCCTACTGTGTGAGGGGCAACGGGTCTTTATATAAATTCTTTGTAAATAAATAGGATGGCCTCAAAGAAACTGACTACTATCAATTTCCTAACAGAAACAGCCTGGAAGACCCTGAATAGTGGCTAACCACTTGGGAAAACAGGGCTAACAATAGGGTATCTGAAAGCATGCCAAAGCATTCATGTGATCTCTGACAGTTTGGCCAACAGCATCAGTCACTGAACCTATCAAAATCTCTGTGTTAAGGTTAAATCAGTGGTTCCAAACCACTGCATTGGGACACATTATTGTATTACCACACAGTAGTAAATTTGTTGCAGAGAGCTGGGGAGATGCTGGGATGTGACCTGGAGAGGGTGAACTGGTGTGTGCTGTGGGGTCACAACATGCTGCTAGTTGTGTCATAACCCGCAAAAGGTAGAGAACCACTAGGTTAAATGATAGTAGACAACTTGCAGTTCTAGCTTGGATTTATCCTTCAAAAAGGGAACAAAAAAGCAGAGGAAATCCCAACATTTCGGTCCTCATTGTCAATTAGTAAGCAGAACAGCTGTTGCCAAGAGCTTACTGTTACATTCACTGATGTCAATAACCCTTGAAAATATATACCCTACTTCATCGCCACCTCCATAACTTTATTATCAGAGAAGAGTTCATGAACAGCCTGAGAACATGTACTTCATTTCTGCCTGCTCCATCCAGATAATCTTCCCCATTTGTAAAATGTGTAAGAACAGAAACCTACTCACTACAATAACGACAGGAACATGTTTAGCACATGAAAGGATGCCCTGTGTTCATTAATCCTGTTCCATGTGTGAACCACTCAGCCTCACTGACATCAATGGGAGTTTTGTCATTGATTTTAATGGGCCCAAGCTATCGCACAATGTGCATGCCATTTCTCTGAAGACACCAGGCCCAGATTATCACAGGGGCTAAAGAGGCTGAAGTCCTAGGCCTCAGTCAAAAAGGGGGGCCCCAGACTCCAGCCCCTAAAACCCCTGCCATAACACTCTCCCCTCTCTGCACTCAGCACCAGCAGGCTAATAGTGCTCCTGCCTGCCAGTGCTGGGGGGGCACGGCCCTGGAGCCAGAGGCCAGGCTCTGCACTCCCACCTCACAGGAGCATCGCTGCCCCGGGGAAAGACCCAGGGCACAGGCATGGGCCCTGATTCTCCTCCTGGGCCTGATCCAGCCTTGAGCTCCTGCCACAGCCAGCCTGGCCATGTATCCCTGGCAGTGGATGGGGCCAGGAAAAGCAGGCAGCACCACAGGCTGGGCCCCAGATCAGGGGCTGCCCGTGACACTCAAGGCACTGGCGCTGGGACTTGGGGCATGTGTCTCATGTGCAAGGTGCCAGCAACACCCCTGCCATCCCATCCTGAGTCAGCTGGTCTGCCCTCGAGGGGTGGGGGAGAGCACAGCAGGCCAGCACCTGTTGGCTCCATTCGGGGGGAGGGCAGAGCTGACTGGCACAGCCTCCACTTTGGCTTAGCTTTCCAGGGCCTGTGGTCCTGGGGGGCTTCATTGGGGGCTGTCGCACCATGCACCAGATGCTTGACCCCCACCAGGCAGATTGGCCAGAGCAGGGCCAGGGCTGGAGTGCCCTCTGGCCCCAGGGCCATCTCCAGTGACAGGAGGATGGGGGCCCTGGTGTGGGGACAGCCTGAGGCCACTGGGCCACTTAATCCGGCCCTGGTGGACACACACACAAATGCAGTTCACATGATCCCACAGTTCATATGTTCCCTATGTCTACACCTAAAACCTTAGTTTGGACTTTCTTAGTCCAAACTAAGTAGTTCAAAGTTAGTTCAAACTAAGCATGGCTTTTTTAGTTCAAACTAACTGAGAAACCACGCTTAGTTCGAACTGACCACTGGTTCAAGCTTATTTAGTATGAACTAGCATGATACATCATGCTAGTTTGAACTAAAGTGTGAAATAAGTTTGTACTAAGCAGTTAGTTTGAACTAATCATTTGAACTAAGCTTTTGCTTAGTTCGAACTAAAATTTTTTGTTCAAACTAGGCAAAGCCTAGTGGAGACAGGGCTCAAATTAGTTTGGATTAAGGCTCCTTAATTCAAACTAATTTGCTAATATAGACATAGCCTTAGTGTCCACATCTTGGGAAATAATGCACAAGATTGGTAAACAGACTACATGTGGGATGGTTCTTCTAATAGCTTGTAGCCATGGATTACAAGCTATTAGAAGAACCATCCCAGATGATGCCACAACACAGCTTGTGACTGAACTTTGTGATTTTGTGCTCACCCACAACCATTTCAGATTTGAGGACAATTTATACCTCCAAGTCAGTGGCACTGCTTTGGGTACCCGCATGGCCCCACAATATGCCGACATTTTTATGGGTGACTTAGAACTACATTTCCTCGAGTCTCATCCCACCTCACTTCTCCTCTACTTACGCTGTATTGGTGACATCTTCATCATCTGGACCCATGGCAGGGATGCTCTTGAAGATTTCCACAGACATTTCAACAATATCCACTCCACAATCAAATTGAGCCTGGAACCCTCCACACAGAAGATCCACTTTCTGGACACTACAGTACAAATTAGGGATGGACACATCAACACCACTCTATACCGAAAACCTACTGATTGACATAGATTGATATAGTTATCTACATCCCTCGAGCTTCCATCCTAAACACACCACACAATCCATTGTCTACAGCCAAGCCCTAAGATATAACCACATTTGCTCTGATCCCTCAGACAGAGACAGACATCTTCAGTATCTCTATCAAGCTTTCTTAAAACTATAGTACCCACCTGGAGAAGTAAAGAAACAGCTTGACAGAGCCATATGGGTACCCTGCAGTCAACTGCTACAGGAAAGGCCCAAAAAAGAAAACAATAGCGAGCCACTGCTCACCACATACAACCCTCAAGTCAGATCTCTACAACAGATCATTAAGGACCTCCAGCCTATTTTAAAAGATGACCCCTCACTTTCTCTAGCCGTGGGAGACAGACCTCTCCTCACATATGGACAGTCCCCGAACCTTAAACAGATACTCACCAGCAACTACAGACCTAACAACAGAAACATTAAAGCAAGCACATATCCCTGCAACAAACCACGCTGCCAACTCTGTCCATATATCTGCACAAAAGACACTATCATAGGACCTAATCAAGCCATCAAAGGGTCCTTCACCTGCTCATCCACTAATGTGATTTATGCCATCATGTGCCGGAAATGCTCCCACACCTTATACGATGGACAAACAGGACAATCCCTATGCAGAAGAATAAATGTACACAAAACTGACGTCAGAAATCACAACACACACACACACACAAAACCCCCCAGTTGCTGAGCACTTCCATTGTCCTAATCACTCCATTGATGAATTGTTAATGATGGTCGTCATGAAAATCAATGGGACATGAAGACTTCAAAGAGAAACAGCCAAAATCGAACTAATATGCAAATTAAATTGTGTGAAAGAAGGGCTGAATCATGACTATGGATTCTTTTCACATTATAACAGGTAATTTGACTTCATCTTCCCTCTGTGTGCTGTCTCCTAGAGTTTGAATCCTTACAAATGCTCTGATTTGCTGTTGCAGTATGACCTGATCCCATGTCTTACACTCCCTGCATATATTTTCATCCAATTCTGTAAGCTCTCCCTCTTCAACGCATCTGACAAAGTGGAATATTCTCCCACGAAAGCTCATGCAATAAATAAATCTGTTAGTCTTTAAGTGCCACAAGACTCCTTGCTTTTTTTGCTTTACTAGACTAACATGGCTACCCCTTTGGAACTGCTCTTGACAGTGTGTCTAATTCCATTGTAAAATAATAAAAATGTTGAACAAGCTGTAATTGTTCTCAGAGGATTTTTCTTGTTGCTCTTCTTTATTGTTTCTTATTTCTCTTCCAAATGTCCTGCCCATTCTTTGCACTTATTTCTTCCCCCTCCCTTTCCTTCACCTCCCCTCCCCCCTTTAATTAGATGCCTCTGGAAAGAGCAAATGTAAATGAAAACACCTGCTGGTTCAGATGACTATAAAACACAGTAAAACCTGTTTTCAGCTGTAAATTCTTTGAGGTGTAGTCTCTTTCTTTAAAGACACTTCTGATTCAGTTATCTGTGGTTTTGCAAATTAGCTGCTGATGAATTCTGTGCAGCAAGGGTTACTTCAGTGAATAAAATTAGCATGATGTTAAAAACAAGATGTTTTACATTTCCACAGTACTTACTATCCCAGTGCCATTGAAATGGAGTAGAAAAACATCATTAAAGATCCAGTTCTCCTCTGACACGTATTTTACACCAGAATAAGGGGAGAATATAAACATTCTATACCTTTTGGCCATTTGCTCCAACTGAAGTCAATTCATCCTGATCTCTCCTTTTACTCTTATGAAAGATTTGAGTGTGTTACTCACTACTCTGCGGTTGCCTTCCTCAGTCCTTATCTGAGAAGACATGTGATAAAACAAGCATCCAATTTAGATTCTGAAACCACTGTTGTTCTGTATGAGTTGGCAGGATGTAGGCCTGAACTTTCAGTCTCCCTAAAACATGTCCTTAAAAACCCTATTCTCTCTTGCACCTCCTTGAGGTTTGATGCCCTTTTCCTCATGCTTCTTTAGATTTTGTGGGTATTTATCAACTGTACCAGTACTGAATTACTGGGAACCAACTTCCTTCTTTTTTTCTACTGCAATTTAACTACACCCAGACCCCTCCATTCAACCTATTCTCCCAGCAAGCTTTTTGTTTGATTTTTTTTTTTAAAAAACAGGAACTCCTTTTCATTCATTGAGCAAGAGAGAAATTGGTTAGGACACTTTATCCAGAAAAGTGGGGACACCACGATCCCTGCTACACGTCCCTGCTCAGTGACAATTTAATTACTTATACAAAGTGGAGCAGCTTCAACAGGAGCACTTAAGCTAGACATAGTTTGGTGGTTAGGGATCCTGGAGCAGGAACTAAGATGTGGGAGGCCTGGGTACATGCCTTAGCCATTGTACTATAGAGGACAAGGGTACTGCCTCCTCTGTTTTGTGAAAGATGCCTAAGTTTTTATGGACCTAGCCTGAGAAAGACAGAAAAATTATTATTTTTTTAAATGTTGAAATGGTTCATTTTAGTTGTTTCCAAAAAATAATTTTGACCAAAATAATTTGCATTTGCATTTTGGTGAAAAACAGTTTGGCTGAAAAATTTCACCCTGCAGTACTTAGGATTTGCTGTGTTGACTATTCTATTACAAGGGGTCTCCTTGGATTAAAAAACCCCCACAATATTATATTAATAGTAACATTCTTTTTATAGTTTTGCAGTGTTTCATGTACTCAATGCATTAGGGCAATGAAGTGGGAGATTGGTAAGCTGCCTGAGAAAACTGTAGGACTCCATCAAAAGTCAATGGGAGTCTTCTGATTGACTTCAGTGGACCCTAGACCAAGTCCCCAAAGCACAAAGGGTGAAATATCACCCAATCAGTTTGGAATTTTTGTTTTGGGATTCTTGAAGAGAGATATCAGTGTTTGTACAGCACACAGAGTTATAGTTCCAGGTGAGTGCCTCTAGGGAAGCAGTCAGTAGTTGTCTGAAAGACACTTGTAACCCCCCTTGGGGTTTTAAGGAGTGTGGTTCCTTTAAACTTTTGCCCCGTGGGAGAGGTTGTGGAGCTGAGGAGGGGGCTGGGGCTGGAGCCGGAGGCCTGGGAAGGAGGAAGAGAGAGGGAAGCCCTGCCTGAAGCCAGGGAAGACAGAGTGGCTGACCTGGGATGCCAGGCCAGCACCCCCAGAAGGACACTGTGCTGGGGAGAGTCGCCCAAGGACAGAGCAGCATCCAGTGACTGGCCATCTGGAGCTGTGGGGCCGTGAGTACAGCACCTGGGACTCAGGGGGGGAGGTTGTAGTTAGTTAAGTGGGGAGGGGGCCACTCTGGGTTCACAGAGAGCGGCAGAAGAGGCATCAGAGGGTTTTCTTTTGCTTGGAAAGTGCTGGCACCGAAGACTAGGAGTTGCCGGACTGAACTCTGGACTGGAGCTGTGCTGGGACTCCTGAACTCATGGTGCAGAAGCAGAGCTCACGTCTGCCTCCAGCCTGCTCTATTGTTAGGCCTTGCAGGGCCCTGTGTTAGCTGTTACTCTGTGTTACTGCTGCCCCATCTCCCCTGTAGGTTTCCCCTTTGCACCTCTGTAAATAAACCTTCCCCATTCCCATAATCCCTGCGCTATCCCCGTGTGTGTGTGGTCACTCTGGGGGTTTGGAACAGGTGCCTCTGGGGCAAAGGGGCTCTCCTTGCTGTGTTCCCGCACACACCCTTTGTTGGCCAGAGCCGCCTGCAAGGCAGACTCAATCTGGCCACGTGGGTGTTACACCCTTATATTTGAATGGTTTTAAATAAGCCTGTAGTAACAGATCAGACTCCTCCTACACACACTTGTGGGTCTGTGAAGAAAAGTAGCCTTCTTTGCTGCTACCAAGGCTACAAGGACCTCTAGAAGTTAAAAAGGAAGAAATAGACATCAAAAGTATAGAGTTTATTTTTAGAACGGGATTCAATGCCTTGGATAACCACACAGGCAGAAAATACCAGTTCTTTTCAAGTGGTTTTAGGATGGTTAATTTTTCCCTTCAAGCTCTCACTCCTTGCTAAAATCATACTAGTCAGTTCAAAGCCTGGGATTCAGAAAAGACAGACAACACTTTTCTCCTAGAGCAGCAAAGCACCTTTCCCAGAAAGGAAGGAAAAACCCAAGATACACATCCTGACATCTTGGGTCAGACTCCCCATCACTTAGCCTCTCATGTAATCATTTATACAAGCACAGAATAGCTGTGACATGCTGGGATGTTGGTAGAGTTTTACCCCACTTTGCACTGACACAAATGACTACACCAGCTGCAAGGGTATTGAGTACAAAGTCTTTAGAACAGGGCAACTAGAGATGGAGGAGACTGGGTTTTGTTCCCAGTTCTACTGGTAACTTGCTCTAAAACCTTGGACACATTATATACTTTTTAGTTGGGCCAATTTTACAGAGTACAGTAACAACTACTTCATGATGCTAGTAAAGCACTTGCTGATCCTCAGATGAAAGGTGCTATAAACAGGTTTTAGTGCAAAAAGGTTACAATAAGGATTTCATCAGTGGCCTGCCATCCTTGTACAGCTGTCTTAGACAACTGCCTGGGGAGCTTAGCTCAGGCTGCTAGGGGAGCGCCGGGTTTGCATGCCAGATACTCCATCACTGGATGCAAATAGCAAGGGAATGAACAAAGTGTAAGCGGACTAATTACCAGACTATTTAGTATTAATGTTCACAGAATCTGTTATTACAATCTGTATTAAATGAGAGCTGAAATAGTGGTGAGGCTGACACACTGAGTCTTTCTCCAACTTAAGAAATAAGAAATCCTGTGACAAAATATGACTTTCTCCCATAAAGGCTCATGCAATAAATACATTTGTTAGTCTTTAAGTGCCACAGGACTCCTTGTTTGTTTGCTGAACTAGACTAACACAGTTGCCCTTTGGAACTTGTCTCCAACTTGTGTGCCCAAAACTGTCATAAGAGCTTCACATTTCATTCGTGTGTCCTCCTTTTGGAAATGGCAGAAGCATGTACAATTGGGATATGAGTGACTAAGTCACCCAGGTGGGCTTGAGGTAGGAAGGAATTCCCTTGCCCCCAGACTAATTTTTAAGACAAAAGCATGCACATTTTCAACAGCAGGAGCTGAATGAGAAATCTATGTACTAACTTGGATTAGACATTAAAAGTATTTGAGCAAAGGATATTCTAAAGCAGGGCCGGCCCAGCTATATACACAAACTAGGCAGTTGCCTAGGGGCCCAAGCTTCAAAGGGTCCCAGATTATATGGAAGTGCATTTTTCCACTATTTAAAAATATATTAATATGTGATAATTTTTCTCTATATTGGATGTGGGGCGAGGGGGTGCCAAAATCATAGTTTGCTTAGGGCACCAAAGCCCCTTGGTCCCACCCTGCTCTAAAGGAAGAATTAAGACTCTCAAGATGTTTGTTGTTACACAATGGCCTCTGAAGGATGGTTACTTAAGAGATACCAGTGCATCATTATGTACAGGCTGGGTTAGTGAAATTTCAAAGGAGTCCTTGTATTAAGCCAAGCAAACACAGCAAACATTTAAGCACTTTATTATTGCGTATTTTGTCACAGGAAATGGGCCTTTAGAGTAAACTTATTACTTTTCCTACTGCGAATAACACAACACCAGAAAGGGGAAAAAAACCCCTAACATTGGCTCCTTTTGTTAGCATATTGTATAAACCTGCTATTAACATATACACATATAGCATTGTTATAGCAATGGCATCAATACCAACTGCAGTAGAATTGAAAACCACTTTCAATTCTACAAGTTTCACATGCTGATCACATTCCAGAACAGTCATTTCCAGGGCTGAAATGTTCCTTGTGTGGTCTCTGCCCTGTGAGGAATATTTTGGAATAGCTGGAGCTGCAGGGGCTGAACAGTGCTTGCCCTACAAGTGCTTCTCCTGGCAACCAGGCATTGCTGTAATTCCAGGCACCAGGTCTGAGAGCAAAGAAACAGTTCCCTGTGTTGTGATGGCTCCCGCTGGTGCCAAAGTAACATGGAAAAGGAAATAGCCTGAGAGGAATGCAGAGGGATGATGAGGTGCCAGTGGGAGACTGAGGCTATGTCCACACTTCAAACACTACATCTGCAGTGCTTCAGTGTTGACACTCAGCACAGCAAGAGGGGTTCTGCCATCACTGTAGTTTAATCCACCTCCCTAAGACATTGATGGAAGAATTCTTCCATTGACCTGGTGTTAACACCAGCTTAACTACATCATTCAAGGGGTGTGGCTTTTGCATGCTCCTGAGAGATACAATTTAGCCAATCTAAGTTTTCCGAATGTTGACCACCTGTGAGATGGGATCCAGGAGACTGGAGGAAGGGAGGAAGCAACAGACTGGAACTGGGGTGGGGTGGGGAGCAGACTGAGGTAAGAGGGAAGACTGGAACGAGAGCCAGCTGGGGGGGTGAAGAATGGGATAGGGCCAGGCTGGAGAGAGCAAGTGTAAATAGGGTCAGGCTTGGAAAGATAGTACAGGTACAGAAGAGTCTGTAACCACTAGGTTGTACTGCTCTCCAGAACACAGACGTGAAGACAGAATTTCCAAATCCCACTATTCTTCTGGTCTAAACAGGTGAGAGACCCCCTAAAAAACAGTTTGTTTCTTCACCTTTACATAAAAGACAGCCTACTCAGTTAGTTTAACTAGTAGAGGACCTGAAGGTGCTAAATTTATAATTGTGTCAAGTTAGGACAACATGGGTTTACAGCAGTGGTTGTCAAACTTAGGGTCGGGACCCAGTACTGTGTTGCAGACCCTAAGCGCTAGGTCGCCACACCCCTTGCTGCCACCGACAAAAGACTGGAATGCATTGCTCAAAGATGTAATTGCTGGGTTGTGGGCACAAACGATTTTTTTCAACTGGGTCCCAAGGATAAACGTTTGAGAACCACTGGTTTACAGGATGAAATCTGTTGGGTGTTTCACTTGTTTTGTTATTAGGAAATTCCTTTTAAAATATTATGCTAAAATGAATGCAAAGGTTGCAAAGTCAAGCACACAGATGTTAGGAAGTGCCAGTATTAAGGTTGTCTATGAAAGGACATACAGAGCTTGCTGATTAAAGAAGCATCTATTATTGAAAATTTAAGAGTCAAACTCATTTGTGTGCATGTTTACCTGTTATGCACAACTTCCCTATTTCCTTTTCTCACTTAAATGTTTAGATAGCCAATTTTGGGTTCCCCACTTCTTAACAGTCTGCCCTGCGGTTCTTGTTCACACCGTTGAGTCACTGTAGACAGCTCCTGACTGCAAGTGAAGTCAATGAGATCTGGCCTTTGAACATAGAAAGCTCTATAAAAAAAATGCTACATGCAATAGAAAAAAAAAAAATCAAGTCCTAGGTGTTTCAAGTTGGGCACCCAGAAAACAAAAAGCCCTCCCTCATCATTACTAATATAAATTATTAATTATAAGAAAAAGATACAGTCCCATAATCCCAAATTCACAAAAATACAGATGACACTGCTAACATATATAATTCTCTTCTAAATCTTTTTGTTTTTAAAGTATAATTGAAGTAACTGGTACATTCCCAGTTTCCCACCACTAGTTTGAAAACAGGAACAGAACATTCCCAATTTGGGCAGCATGCTGAATGAAGGTTGCACAAATATAAACAGCTCAACTGCAACAACTTGCCTGTGTGCTTGTATAGTGGTTACTGTGAATCCCAGTGCCCTCTCTCACTCTTTCACCTACATTATGCAAAATTCAGCAGGCTATTATAATCACCACATTGATCACTGAACAGTCAATGCTGATAGACAGGCATCCCCAGCTTGCTGTCAGTCTTCCCACAGCTTACTCCACCACCATTCTCACCTGTGGAATGTTCCTTGAGTTGACGTCGACGCCAGTGTGGTGTTCTGAACCATGGCAAAAAGAGTATGCAATTGGGCACATACAAACATTGTCTCTCTTATGGCTCTTGGCCCTTTAAAGGATGGATTTCTAGGTACTCGGTTTCTCTCCTACACCTCAGAAATACTTTTGCAAAACTCCAGCAGAAACCTTTCTTGCCAAGTCAAAAGTGAGAGATGAGCATTCAGCCTGACTTCCATGCTGAGAAAAGGACTAGGAAATGATGTCAGACTCTGGAACTGTGGGAGTGCCACAAAGGAGTTTGAGAGTTTGACCTCTCAAATTCCCCTAGGTTCCCATAAACATCTCAGACATCTTTCAAAACCTTCCAGAAGCTATTGCTTCAGAGAATCATGCTGGGAGTTACAAGATAAATACCTAGAAGGTACTAGAACCCAAAGAGCATGGTTAGTACAGACACACTATGCCTTCCTTACATTTACAAGTGCTGCTCCACCAGTACAAGAACTAATAGTTCAATACTACCATCTCTAGACATAGCTCCAAGTGGCAGCATGTGCCATCTCCCAAATATGATTGCTGCTATTACACTTGCAAATAGATAGCCATTACAGTATTCTACCTTTATGAGTGTTGAAACTCTTAGATTTAATTCTATATGTACTCTGTACAGAATGCACTGAAAAAATGGAGATCTTGGAAACCCTTTGAAAAACAGCAATTAAGGTACCATTAGGCAGATTGATGGCAGTAAAAGGTTTCTCCAGAGGTAAATTTCCAACACAGAGCTCAATCCAATGCACATTAAGTCTACGGAAAGACATTTAATTTCGGTGCATACTGGATGATCAGGACCCTATCTTTTCACACTTGTTGGAATACTTGCTTGAATCTTAAAGATGCGGATAGGGAACCTTGAATATTAGAAATCAATCAGTCTAAAAACCTTGTTATGTGCAGACTTTATCTACATTTCTATACTTCCTGGTTTGTCTTGAGAAAAAGCACCATAAGAACCACTTCTCCTACCTTTCAGAGTATCCATGTATCCATTCTGGTCCTCACCAAAACCAGGAAGAACAAAAGACTGAGAAAATTATGTGTTGGGTAGAAACATTACATGCGCTTTTTGAACATCAACATTTTCTTCCACTTGTATTTTGATTGCATGTTCAGGTGTACTCTCATTTATCTAGACTAGTTTACCTTTTTTTTTTTTTTTTTTTTTGTAAATTATTCACCAATTTATAGAGCCCGCTTTTTAGTAAAACTTGTACCTGGAAAACCAGTATTAAGCTGTCTCTATGAAACTAAAAAAAGCAAGGAGTCTTGTGGCACTTAAAGACTAACAGATTTATTTCTGTTGGTCCTTAAGTCCCACAAGACTCCTTGCCTTTTTTGCTTTACCAGACTAACACGGCTGCCTCTTTGGAACATGGCTCTATGAAACTGTGAATTTAAAATCTGATAAATAAGCACGTTAACATTAAACAAGTATATTTGGCTTTTCCTCATCTGTTACAAAACATTTTATACTTCTTAATAATTTCTGACTTCTGTAATGTTTTGATAATGTTGATCATAAAATGTTTTATTCTAGATAAATTCTGATTATGGGTTCATGACACAGATAGTGACAATGAGTCAATGAGTCTCATGATACCTCCAGTAGCTAACTAGATAAAGGAATACACGGAAGCTTAAATCTACAGAACGATAAAATGTTTAGGACATGTTTTGTCGATGCCATAGATGTGAATTTCTTATGGAGTGGCAACAGTCTCTACATAGATAAATTGGAAACTAGCTTAATTATAATGCAAGTGGTCAGCCTCTGCACCTTCCCCTTGAAAAGAGACAATTCTCCCTAAAACTCTGCATTCTAATGTCATACCAGAGGAAAAAGTTTCTAAAAAGTTTTGCAAAGATCAGAAGAGGAGTTCTCAAGTTTGGGGGATTTTAAGACGTTAAATGATATTCAATTTTGAAAGTTTTTCTTATTTTGGGGGGGAGGTGTACCTCAAAGTAGGCTCATGAAATGTGAAAAATGGTTTGATATAGGAACCCCAACTGTTTTGTTTACCTAGTGTAAAAGAAGTGCCTCTGAACACAGGGCATTGGGAAATCTGATGAGGAAAATTATGCTGATTTGTCAAAGCAGCCTGCAGTACTCTGCACTAGTTAAGCATGGAAGAGATTAATTAGGGGCTGATTAAACCAAGGTTATAAAAAGGGGAAATCTGAGCAGAAGAGACAATGTTCACCCAGCAATGCTGCAGTGCAAGGAAGCAAGGGAATTGGAAGGGCAATATAGTTATTTACAATGTTATTTTAGTCTGATTGTGCCAGCACATAAGAGAGGTTGGGTGGGAAAGGCAATATCTTTTTTGGACCAGCTCCTGGTGGTGAATGAGAAAAGCTTTCAAGTTACATAGCTCTGTAAACTCAAACACAGTCTCTTCCACTAACAGAAGCTGTCCAGTAAAAGATATTACTTCAGTCTCCTGGTCTCTCTAATATACTGTTTTTGCAAATGGTGCTAATGGCTTGACTATTAGGGGGTCATTAACATATAAGGATGAGAGCCAAAGATGCTATATAGCAATACCGCACAAGCAGTTGTTATAGGTTTTGAGGGAGCTAAAATTCACCTATTTGCAGTTGACACCCTATGTTGCAGACACCCAAGCTCCACATAGGGACAAGCCCTAAACTTCAGAAAACAACCTGGACTAGGCGTTTCCCAGGTGTCAAACTGATGGACTGTGGCAGGTAGGAGTATTAGCAAAGGGAGCAGTGGACAAGGTGAACTATGAGCTGGGGACTGGGCAGCATGCAGTTGTGCCACTTGACAATTAAAATAATTCATTCACAGTGAAAATACATGCATAAAAAAAAAACTTGTCTGCACAGTGATTATGCAGATCTCTTCACTTTGACTGGCTAACAATGGCAGTTGTCCCTCCAGAGTATAGGGATTTGCGTACTTCATGGTTACGGTACGACTATCATTTACTTATGCAAATCAGAGACCCAGAGGCGAAATGCGTAGTAGTACAGTTGCTGAGTGAAAAACTATATTGTTAGAAGGCCATAGCCATACAGCATCCCTGCACTCAAACACTATGCTATTTTGTCATAATGCTAGATTACGGTATTCCTAAAGATAGGAACACATTCATTAAAAGAGCACAAAGTTGCTACTTGACAAACCATTTCAACTTGAAGAGGATGTGCGATGGCCCTACCACCACCAGTAGTAAAATCATAAGAGAATCATTAAAGAATTGAATTGGATGAGCAATAATATTCTTGTTTTGTATCTTTTCTTTCAGCCATGACGTTAGTCAGAAAAAGCCAGTTGATGGACAAAGCACGTTACCTACAGCAACATCATCCCCTTTTTAGTAATTGTTCTTCTAGCTCTTAGGAGGGTTTCTCTCCTACACCAAGAGTAGCTGGGTCCAGTTTTATAAGGGATGTTGTTGGGCCTAATGGGGGTGGATAATAAGAGGGCTTTGTTTCCCTGTGGACTCTTGGGCTGTTCTGTTTTCAATGATAATGCCTTGTTTTGAACACTCAGAGAGATACATTGCTAGCAAGGTACTTTTTATCTAAAGATGTACTCTCCAGAGAATCTTTTCACTAGCAGAGAAACAGTTGGTATGATATTTGTGCCAAGTTTTAAAGGTGTATTCTGTTTTTATATGACTTGTGGCCTCCCTGGAGTAGACCTCTGAGACTGCCAACATACCAAAGGCCACAGTCAAAGATAATGGGATTTCATTTGTCATTATTTATTCCAATACTAACCACAGTGTACTACCATAGGCATGATCTGCACACAACCGAAGATGTAGGCCCAAATGCACAAGAAGGAGGTAGGTATCGCAATGCTGAATGGTGCAACACCTAACATTTTGGCACCTAGAAGAAAATCACTGTGATTCTCAGAGTCTTATTTAGGTGCCTGAACTGCTCCTGCAATGCAGAGGGAGACAGGCACCTCAGACTGAGATTTACCAATGCCAGCCTACTAGGTAGGAAGCCCCCTCAGCTCACCAATAGGAGATGACAGTGAAAGGGTTAGATAGTAAAGCCCACTCCATCTCAGAGATAGGTGCCTGAGTCCAGAAGGCAGGTGTCTCCCTCTGCTTAGGATTTTCATCTGTGAACTGTCTCTTGGTGGTGTAGGAAGGGGTCTATGCTACTAGCAAGAAGCAGGGCAGGCATGGGGAAGGACCTCTCGCAGAACTTTGGGCCCAGTACTGCTTCCCTCTGGCCCAAATGTGGGTTAGGGGGAAGAGGGAGTGCTGTGCAGAAGTACAAGTATGAGAATGAATCTGTAGACCAGCAGTTAGAGCACCCACTTTGAAGACCCAGAATCCAGTCCCTCCAGCTCTGTTGAGTAATTATTTATCTAAAGTGCAACAATTTCAGCAGGAGGAATTGAGGGAGTTCAGCATCAGAATAGTCTATAGCCCATCATTCACCTGAGAAGTGACAGCACTTGGTTCAAAGCACATCTTCCTCCCAGATGGGGTGGGGAACTGAACTGGGGAATTTGCCTATGTACCAGGTGAGTATCTTAACTATTGGGCTAAAAGTTATGAAGGAAGACCTCTTCCTCCTGCACATGCAGTGAACATACAGTATATATTCGTGGATAAGCTGATCTGTGCATAAGCCAACCCCTGGTTCTGAGCCCCAAAAATAGTAAAAATGGGTGACTTGTGTATAAGCCAAGGTCCACCCATGGCCTCAGCCCCTAACCCCCCACCCTGCGTTGCTGTTTCTACTCAGCCTCCCTGACCCCCCCCCCCGCCACTGCTTTTCCTGGCTTCCCTGACCCTCCCAACCCCAGCCACTGCTTTTCCCCAGCCTCCCTGACCCAACCCCAGCCCCTGCTGCTGCTTTTGCCCGGCCTCGTCGACCCTCCACAGCCCCTGCTGCCACTTTGCCCCAACCTCCCTAACCCCCAGGCCCTGAGGCTGGCTCCCCCAGAATGATTCCGCCTCGGGCCCTCTTACCTGGCTGCTCCAGATGCCAGGGTCCCACTCCTTGCCTTAACCCCAGCCTGGACCAACTCAACAACATGGCCACTTTGGCCACATGCTGCAGTTCCAGCCCCGTGCATGCTCAGTGCATGCTAAGGGCTGGAGACTTAAACCTCCTGGGCTGGGGGGGGGGGGGGGGAAGGTGCTCTGACCTGCGTATAAGCCGAGTGCCTGCTTTAAAGGCAATTTGCAGGCATAAAAATCTTGGCTTACATGTGAGTATATAAGTGTAGGCAGAAAAAATACCCCCCCTCCCCTGGTTTATGAATCTCTTTGGGGCTTAGTCAAGATTTTGGCATCTGGATGCCTAAAGCAAGGCAGCATTGTGCATACTGAAGCAGAAACATAGATCCCTAAGGAACTTTTACTACAAAACCAGGCACTACTTGAAATTAAATCACCTACAGTTCTGGAGCTCAGTGGTCCCAAAATTGGACAGTGTTTAACCCCACTGTTCCTTGCCCTGAAGGGCTCACAATTCTAGCTTGCAGAGTTGTCTGCCTATATGAGGAAAGTGAAAAGGCAGATGAAATCAGTGAAAAATGTATACTAGAGTTTTTCTGACAGGAATTTGCTTCCCACTCACTAGATGGAGCCAGTTAACTGAGGTTAATTTTGGTTCTCTCATGTTTATATGAAGAATTCTGAAAGGCTCTGGGCTTGATATTTCAACATGCCATGTCTTGGAAGTTATTTAGAGGGACTCTTAACAAGGCTTACTTTTTTGTTAGCAACAGTAGCCTTATACAATAGCCAGCATGAGTATCTTTATCTTCATCCTAAACTTAACATGAAATAGGATAAACATCTTAATTGTGTAGTTTGCATTTGGATTAACCATTAAAATAAATAGTTCTTCTCTTCTCTTGGGAGCTGATGAGCCAACCTTACTTCTAAACAAATGAAGACTTAATTGGAGGACTGTGTTTGTCAAAAAGTACAGAATTGTAAATAGGATTAGACACACTCAAAAGGCTCTTTATCATTAGGCCGTTTACATGTGGGAAGTGGAATCTGTGTTGTATTCATTGTTATACAGATTTAGTGATTTTTCAATCCAGAGGTCAGTGCTTTGAAAGGGAAAAGCTCCTTAAAAGCAAAACCTATATATTTCAATATCCATCAATTTTAAATGAAGTTTTTAAGAATCCAGATTCAGACTTTAAACCACATGAAAAGATAAGTGTGATTTATTCTTCTTTAATTAGTGGTATCTGTTTAATATAGTTGATATATAGAACTTCCCTTTAAAAGACCCATATATTTTTTATTCCACTGAGAATTAGAAATCTAAATATATGTTTAAAAATGCTGTGGCTGAAATACAAATAGATGAAAGCAAAAATATCCAAAGCTGAGTTGGACACATTGTGATTTTACCTAGGTTAGGGCAAAATAATCACAAAGTGTTTTTTGCTTTACTAGACTAACACGGCTGCCCCTTTCGAACAAGTTCACTTGGGGGCTCAATGACGTCATCAGATTCTGTCTGAACACAACATACCCTCTCTGAATAGAGTTCTATTGCAGGGATCCTGGACTAGCCCAAGCTAATGCAAATTTCGCTTAAGTTTCCAACTGCATCTCCTTCCATCCAGTTTCAAGTGGTGAACTTCACAATTATAAGGACAGATACATAAAGCATGCTTTTGTGATTGTTGTTCTAAATTTAGCTGGTTCCCTCACAGCACCCTTTCCTGGATTATGATCAGCTTGCTTGCTTTGTCTCTCTCCTGAGAGAAACAATATTCATTAAACCAGTTTAGGGGAAACAGTCTCTACTGCACCAAAGTTAGTTCCCATTTACCAGTGTCTCTGTGAGCAGCCTCTGTGCCCCACAGGGAAAGTAACACCCAAACCCTACTGCTCTCTACCTGAACTGGAACTATTCCTAGAGCTGACACTGGACTGGCGTACAGCAAGAGTTGGGGTCATCTCTAGGAGTGCACCCTTCACAGTTAAAATATTGAAAAGGAAAAGTACAGTGATCCATTTGTATTTTGACAGCTTACTTTATGTAATCATCTGGAATGATTATTTTCTGAACAGCTCTCCTGTGTGTCCTGGAGCCAGAGAGACAACAGAAGTTCCTTGAACTCCACCTGAAATTTTCCAGCCTACCCCTGGCATGTTGTGGTAACCTGCCTGCCGTACTGTCACCCAAAACTGATCCAACTCCTAAGTCAGACTGAAAGAGAGCCTGTTTTCCAAGGTCCTAGTGAGGAGACCAGTATAAAACTTGTTAATTTGAGGTAGATATTAAGAAAAACAAATCAGGGGGGTTTTTTGTTTTGTTTTGTTTTTTAAGTAGGAAAGGTGTTTCAGATAAACAGATGACACAAACTATAGGAAACTTCATGTTTTAAGGAAGTTAAAAAGGCCAAAGAAAATTCTAGTATACGGTAGGACTTTTCAGGATAATGTTGCTCACTTCACAGCAATACAATTTAATTTCTTCTTCCACTATTGATTGTATTTTTAGTGGTTGAAATCAATGGTCTGTTGAATGGAGAGGGAAATGAGGGGATATTAATGGCACAATTTGGCAAGTTCTTCTAGCTAAGTGCACATGATATATAAACAGCCTTACCAGCTCAGCCCACTGGTCTATATGATACTTCAGAAAAGATGCAAGAAATCCATTGCAGGACAATCTGCTTCTTTCTAGCCCCTCAGTTAGTGAGTGGCTTATCCTAAAACTATGTGAGCTTATGCCCCATGTAATATGACCATGTATGTTCGCTTTAGTTGCATAATTATCTTGTCTCTTTTTAATAAGGATTAAGGACTTGAGCTCAATGACCTGTGATGATGAGTTCCACAAAGCAGTTATGCCTCATGTAAAAAAAAAAAAAAAAGATGATCTTTTATCAGTTTGAACTTGAAAAGCAGCAAGTATAATGGTCTCGCTTCAGGCTCTCATATTATGAGCAGTAAATAGGAGCCACTTTCACTAATTTGTATATTTTCTACCTCTTCTCCCTGAACTTGCCTCACATGAAAGTTTTTCCATGATTCTGATGCAGTCCAACACTTGTCTATGGAGCCTCTTATTTCTGCTATTGTCTTTGAGATACAGTGACTACAACTGACCACAATATTCCAGGTGATGGTGTACTATCAATTTGCATAATGTTTTCAGTATGTTATAATCTATTCCTTATGCATATCAACATCCCATTCTGTAAGTTCTCCCCTCTTCAAAGTGTCTGATGAAATGGAATTTTCTCCCATGAAAGCTCATGTAAAAAACAAATTTGTTAGCCTTTAAGTGCCACAGGACTCCTTGTTTGTTTGGTTTACAGAACTAGATTAACACAGTTACCCCTTTGGATCCCTCATTTGTTTGATTTCAGCTGTACATTGAGCAGCCATTTGTATAAAGGCACCCACATAATGCAATGCTGAGGGCCACATAAGGACATAGACAGAATGTGCCCAGATCTCTCTAATGAGTTGTTACAGTTAATATCTGATGTAGTTTATGCACCTTTCTATTGGCTTTACTAAGGATAGAGCTCCAATTAAAAAACAAAACCATCACCACCACCTATCTGCGTAGTTCAACTAATATCTAGAACTTTGCCGTTTAGCCACTTTTGGGTGGGGGGGGTAAGCTTTCTTGTTTATCTGATTCTGGTTTCAGGGATATGCATGCCTGTGATACTGTTGTCATATGCCCTGGGTTAGTGTGCCCCAATCAGTGGCCTGAGCAGGTATGCCATGGAATTTTTTGAAAAACAGAGTTTTGGATAGGCTCATGAATATTCATGAGTTCATTTGGAGACTATATGATGGCATACTTCAATGTAATTAAAGGTATTAACGTGTGCCACAGCAGAGAAAAAGTTGAGAACCTCCCCCATCTCTCCCTTTACTTAAGCTAGTCTGAGTCACTAGAGACTATCCCGAATGATTATGGACATACACAGAGCTACAAAAGTGACAAATGGGAAATATCCAAACAAGACAGAAAATCAAATCCACGTAGGTATCACTGTTCCCATTTAACTTGGAGTCCATTTCTTACTCCCACCTCTTCTCTGCACTGCTGTGTGCACACAAGTAGCAACGAGAGAGCACTAATCTCACATTTAGGAATACATTAGTGTGAAATGAAGTTTTTTCACATGCTTTATAGGCAATCTCATTACATTTCGCAAATTGTTTGTAGATTAAATGAGGTCTTTTTTCCTTAGATAAAGGAGAACAGAGAAAGAAAGCATAGTGGAGTTGATCTTCACATGGAACAATGGATTTTGCAGCTGCATTTATTGATGGGAAACAGCGGCAACAAGCCAGGATTTCTTTCTTTCTTTATTTTAAGTTTACTTGGCAACCAGGGTAGTTTCACCCATTTCCCAGTGATCCATCTGTGTAAGACAGTATTATCCTAACCATGCTAGATGCACAAACATCAGTAAAGACAGACAGAGGAAGCACTTTACTCTGAACGGCTAAGCACAGTAAGAGATTGAGAAATTCATTCAAATCAGTTTCCACATGTTGCAAAGCAAAAGGATATTTAGGAGCAAAAGCTAAACACTTCACAAGCGCATCTGCAAGTTACTGTCATTGATAATACACAGCTTGATGAATACAAATGTGTGGGTAATGAAGTTTTTGAAAAGGAGATAGGAAACTAGTTTGATGGCTGACTGGAAAGGAAAAAGCTTTAGTTTACAGGTATTGAATGATAATGCTATGATGAAAGGATTGGAAGAAAGAGAAATTAGCTTGAAACACTGGAAGAACAATGTTGCCCTTATGGAAGCTGAGCAGTTAATAAGCAAGTCCAAAACAACTTTGTATAGGAAGATTTCATATTTTATCCAAGTATCTTGGGTATGATGTTTATTATTCACAGTGAAAGACTATACAGATTATGATTCATTGACTAAAATGTGGAGTATCACCAATATGAGATGTTTGATTAAGATATTATATTCACCGTGATATTAAATAAAATAAATCTCTGAAGTAATTGATCACTTATTAGTTCCCACAATACTGTTTGAGTACCATGATCAAAAACTGGATATGCAGTTGGGGCTGGCAAATCTGATGGAGATTTGGTAAGCAAGTCTGGTTGTTTGCTGACCAACTAGCTCTCTTGATCAGTTTAAATTAGGTTAGTGACCCCACCCTTCTCTGTCCGTATGTACAGACAACATGCCACATTTCCCATTTCATGTATCTGACAAAGTGGGATTTTTCTCCCATAAAAGCTCACACAATAAATAAATTTGTTGATCTATAAAAGTGCCACCAGACTCCTTGTTTGTTTTGCAAGATATGATCATGTGTTTCAAACTGTTACACATTATTCGTAAGGCTTCTTATTTTAGGTTTTAAAACAAACTACTCCCACCATCAATTATTTGTATGTAGAATCTGCATTTAGCCGAGAAATACCAGATAAATAGTAGAAACAGATATTCAGTTAGTGTTGACCTTATCCTCTTCCAAGTGCAGTTGATTTATATAGGGAATATACCTGTTCCCTGCCTAGTGTTTAAGAGCTTGTCTACTGGAGAAGTAATAGACCACAGGGATGTGATTTCTAAAGTGCACAATATGTTGTGTGTTAATTGGTCCCTGTGAACCTTGCTTGTGTACCCTAAAGTGCACTAGAGAATCTTTGAAGTAGTTACTATTTGAAATGCTATTATGTTAAAATGTGTTAGAGAACAACTGTTCTCCGTGTTAAACCAGGAGTTCAATAACAAGAATACGAAGTTTAAGTGTACATTTAAGTCATTTTTAGACATGTAATAAAAATAAAGTAGACCCTATTTAGACATTACTTCTGGGACATACCTAGGGGAAAGAAATCTCATTTCAATATCAAAAAGAGTTCCCTTCCCCACTGCCATCTTTCCCTAACCATATTTTGGCTTCCGTCTGTCTTTGTCCATCCTGGTAAGTAAGTAACAGATGTGAGTGGAAATGGAAATACAGCAAGAAAGTTATAAACATGATATTTACAGTCCATCTAGAAGCTGGAAGTGCTGGGTATCTCACCAATGATGCACTCAAAATTTACAGCTCAGATATGAAAACTCAGGAGCTTTCAGTCAGGTAAAGTTGTGATAGGCCCACAAGCTAGTGCGTACCTATTCAGACCCAACTCTTATTAGGCTTTAAGAGTATGACTGATGCTAATAGAGATGTATGTTATAAGAGTGATATTTCAGCACAAATGTTTGCAAAAAGTTGTAGCTACAGACGTCTGTTGTGACACTTTTATTTCTTCTGAAGTCCTATATACTGTGAGATTAGAACAGTTTAGCCACATGTTTAAACAGTGCTGGAGCTCAGCTAACAGAGTTCTGATCACTTTGTGGACAAAGCCTAATATTTCCACCTACAGAAAATCTGGACAAAAAGCACAACATAGATTTAAGGCATCATAAAAAGTAAAATTAATTTTCTTGCATACTATTCATTTTACTGCACCCTCAAAGTGACAGGGTTTTGGCAAGATGCTCACAGCCTGACACACGAGATCCATGAAAGAGCAATGCATATCAATGCATTAGTTCCAGTGAACACTCAAATAAAAATGGTTAGTAGTTTACAAACTCCCTCTGACAAATGCATGAAGAAAAGCAACAGTAAGTGGTTTCTGCACGTAGAGTCTCTACATCAGGGGTACTCAAACTTTTTGCGAGCCGGTCCACATTCAGCCTTCCACCATTCATCGGGGTCCCTATCCCAAGCCAGGGGGCTTGGCCTTCTGGCTAGAGGCAGGGCCTGCCCTCTGGGGGCAGGGGCAGGGGCAGGGGCCCGTGCCCCGGGTCCCTCCCCGCCCCAGCGACGCCCCTGCTGTCGTGGTCCACCAGAAAGGTCTTTGCGGTCCGGATTGTGGACCGCGGGCCGCCGTTTGAGTACCCCTGCTCTACATGATAGCACAGTGCTTAGACTGAAATGGATAATGTCGACAAAAACTTGTCAGATAGAGGCTTGAGACTTGATCAAAAATAAATGCCTGTCAGTGGTTCCCCTCTGGGGTTTTTCTACCTTTTCTGATTTCTTTCCTCCTTTAGATTAGTCTATCTGTCTAGTAATTAAAATTAATTCTTCATAATTTTTTTTTATCTTCCATGTTATGGGGCAAGCACCCCTCTCCCATTTAAGGAGGGGGAGTGGTCACAGTAGCCCCACTGCTCTATGTCCCAATCCCATTTCTGTCAGGACAAGCTGGCATGCCCTTTCCCTCTCAGATGTAAGGACTAGGGAGTCAGGCCATGACCTGAGGTGGACAGTAGCCAGGCCCTCCCTGCTCCATCAGGTCCACTCCCAAGACCCTGACAGTGGCAGAGTGTTCCACCACTAGTCATTGAGGATCTGATGGCAACAGGCCAACACCATCATCCAGTGCAGCAGTCAGTCCACTAGGCTACTTCCTACCTTATCTCATTGATGACTGTACGCAACCTCAAGGTCTGGTGCACTCTTGGCTGGAGTGGCTCCTGCCAGGTCCAGCCAACCTCAGGCATCCCACATAGTCCTGAAATCCATCAGAATCTCAGGGCTTTCAACTTCTGCAACTTGGAGCTTTGGTGACAACCTGGCTGGAGCAGGCAGGCTACATCCTTCCTCTTCACTGATCAAGCCCCCCAACAGAGCTGCATGGCTCCCTTTTATACATATTCTCCAGTCAGAGCATGTCCAGGAGAGTAAGGGGTGTGACCTTCTTGGCCCATAGAATTAATTCTTGGTGAACCAGTGTGGGGCTAGCATGCCCTGTCACATAACCAATATGGCATTAATAATATAATACTGGCTTTGTGATCTTACCATATTCAGTTTTATGTATACTCTACTGTCAATTCTTGTTAAAAAAGAAGCTATAAATATTCACCTTTACCATTTTGATTTCTTGTGATGTCCATGAGACTCTCTTTGCATGCTTGGAAATTCTCTAGAAACTCAGAGGAAATGAGATCCTCCTTTTCATTTCAAGTTTTATTTACTGGTGTTTAAGGTAGTTAACAGCACGATATAAATGTATTGCAGGTTTTTTTCATATGCACTGTAGTGTTCCACTGAACTGCAGCTAATACTACAAAGGACAAAACTGCTGTGCAACAGAGTACTTCCTTTTGCATATAAAAATGACTGACTGCAGATACAAACCTGCCCTGAAAACCGCTTAGAACATTCAAACATGCCACTTTGAAAGTAATTTGTTTGGAAGCATTGAACAGTATTGTACCGTATCATATGGCACCTACCTCAGAAACCTGTCTGTATTTTCCTTTTCTTAAACAAGCCCCCAATATAATCACACCTGCCTATCACTAGAGACTCGCTTGCCAATCAAGAAGTCTCAGCAGAATGTCAGTCTATGGCCAATGGCACACAGGCAACACTATCATCAGCCAGAGTTCATGATTTCTTCATTGACAAACATGTCTGCAGGGATAAGCACCAGGCAAAGGGGAGGAGGTGGAGACTGTGTCTGCTGCATGTCATTTAGCACCTCACCAGATAAGTTTCTGAAAAATAACACAACCCATTAAAAAATGGCACTAATTAAATTTATAGCATCCTCTGATTTCGAGTCAGGACCATTTCCTTTTCACACATTTACTTGTGGAAAACTTCATAGTCTAAGTGTATTATTCTAGACTCTCTCAAAACAAAAGCCTTGCTCTTCATTGCTTACAAGATTCCTTCTGCTGCTTTCTTTTCCAATGCACTGATTGTAGTGGAAGGCATAATTCTTACAATACCATAATTTAGCATTAAACGAACTCTGGAGACTAAAGAAAACCAACTGGGGCTGGCTGGCAGTAAATCAATAAATAGTGAGAATAATATATTCTGAAAACAGAGTGACAGATTTCAGATAAAATGAAATAAAACCACAAGAAGAAATGCAACGAGAAGCAGGAGTACATCCAAAGTGTTTCTCATTCAGCTCATATTGCACATCACATGAAGTATAACTGCAATAACAACTTCTTTTCCAGAAGCCTTATATCATTCAGTGGCATTTGGATCAGCCCTCAAAGTCAAAGATTCACCTCAACTTCAATGGCATTAGATCAGGCCTTTAAGGTTTCATAAACCTATTCTGGATTAGTTGACTGACGACTGATAAAGAGCAGTTGACAAATATCAGGCTGTTGGGAAATCAAGCGAAACTCAGCATTAGAAGTAGAATGTTGATGGGGAATGAGTCCATATTGCAAAGTTATACTTGTTACAGAATGAAACAGTTTCCAGAAATTATTGTTTTCACAAGGAAAGTAATTCATTTTGCATTAACTCAATGGATGCAACTCTTGTGGAAGAAAAGAGTAGCAAATTAATGACTGCTTCTTTACAAATAGTTCTCAATGACATACAATTTCATACATAAATATTGTGTAACAGACATGAAATTATAGCAAGAAACAAAAATGAGCAGATGGAAGAAAAATATCCTATATGTTTGCAATATAATTATACTTTTATATGGCTGCAACTGAATTGCATGAAGAAAGTAAAACATTTCCCTTTAAGAAGCAATAGCTAGAATTACATTGGGCTCATCCAAAGAATATATTCCTCTGTGGGTAAAGAGCAGGGCTGTTGAAACTGTTTTTATAAAAAGTTGGGGTTTTGACTGAACAAAATTGCCAATGAAGACCTCGTCTAGTCAAATAAACATGCTCAGCCCCCTTTATATTTTATCAGTAATTGGACTTAACAGTCAGCATGACTTACTAATAAGTATTCTGAAAATCTGAATTGTAATTCAGAATTTAAAGACCTGAACTGAGCATAACTTAACAGAAGAGACCTTTGTTCTTGCACATCATCTTAGGGAATGTCTGCACTACGAAGACTATGCTATCATATCAATGCAGGCCTAGCCACATCACATAGACACCATCCATACCACCAGATGGTTTTTTTTTTCTGAAGTTCTTCCAGGAGGTTTTCAGTTGATGTACCAATTCCACCTTCTGCAACAAAGTTAGCTTTATCAATAGAAGCACTGTTCTACTGACATAGCTGTGACTACACAGGGTGTAGCATTAGCATACTTGCATTTCACATGGATGGTTCATACCCCACACTGATATAGTTGTAGTGATGCAACCTCTCAGTTGAGACCAGGAGTTGAATTATCATAGCTACCTTGATATAGCTATGCAGGAGTGGGGACTAATGTAGATGCATTGCACCAGTGCAAAATAGATCATAAACATGTGGCTCTTAACTCTGGAAAACATGTGGTGCATCTACATTAGGGATCTTCACTGGTGTGGTTATATCAGCACAAATTTCACTAGCAGACACAGGCCTATAGTTTGCTTTCCTGCAAAAAAACTGACCCCCTCTTTCTGTTTGTTCTTTTAGTTCCAAAATATTGGGCCTGATTCTCATTGCCATCACTTTAACCAGCTTAATGGTGTAACACAATTAATAGCATAGGAGTCACTCCTGATCAATACCTCTAAGAGCTGTGAGCCAAGCCCATCATGCCAGCCCTTTCTGGAAAGGTTGCAAAAGCCCAATCCGATAGTGCAGGGAGTGAGAAATTCAGATGAAGTTCCATGCTCAAATGGCCTCACTTTTCAGGTCCTTCAGAGGTTTGCTGAAGTGAGAAAGGGAAGATGAAATCTCCACGACATTTCTAGTTAAAAATACTTTAAAAAAAGGAAAGTCAAGGACTTCATCCATTATTTACATGTAAAAAGAGCAGGCGGGGGGGGGGGGGTGAATCAAATTTTGGGGTTTTTCACTTTGCACCTTTCCTATAACAAAGGTCTGGAACTTAATGATCAAACATTGCAAATTTATGAAAAACAAGTCTAGATTATTTTGATGGCAACACACAACTTCCAGCAAAGATCTTACTAGCATTGTGGCTGCCTTTGAAAAAGGTCTCTATTTTGCTTGCATGTAAAATGTAAAGTCTAATTATTCAAACTGGCATCCCACAGGAACCTTTATGAAAATGTGGCTAGTTCTGCAGATGGTAGGTTGACCAGATAGCAAGTGTAAAAAATCAGGATATAGAGAGGAAGATGCCCATATAAGTATAGGGGCACTTGCACAGGGCATTCTTCTTCAGCTCCTCCACACCTGCTAAGGACACAGAGATCTCATCTTTATGAACCCTCCAGTGTGCATTATTTATAGGTTGCTTATACACCCTCTTCTATGTACAATGAGACCATCTTAACAGTCTCAGAAAGCTTTGCAATTATAATCATTCACCCTTCTATATACCTTCTTCCTTGCTTAGCTTCTAACATCCCCCCAAGGTCTTAATGAGCCTTTTAGAGCCCCTTGCTAAGAAGCCTGGTAACTGCCCTGCTGCCTATTAAGTGCAGGCTTACTCAGCTGCTCCAATTCTGCTTTCTTAATTGGGTTCACATGACAAGACTGGCTCAGCTTTCTTTGGCCTATCACTCTGCCATAGTAAGGCAAAGCCTCAAAAGCTGGAACTGTCCCTGTAAAATTAAGGCCTCTGGTCAAATGGACACAAGCACATCAGATTTGCAAGATTAGGAGCTGATCCTGTTCTGCTGAGTGCAGTGCTTATTGCCATGAGTGGCCTACCAACTTCTGTGAATCCTGGGCTTGTGTAGGTAGAATCTCTGCACAGGTTAGATCCACGGCATATTAACATACTGCAGGTTGCTGGGCTTTGTGGACTCAACTGCACACCTGCAGTCTAAATGGGAGTATATCAAAGTGCACTAGAGAACTTTAGTGGATGGGCAGGGGCTATGGCTACATGGCAGGTTTGCACTATAGCTTTACACCAGCTTGTTGGGCACGAACTGTTCCTGTAGTCAAGCATTATTCATAGCAGTTAGCTGTATATCTGATAGTATTTTCAGGATCAGCTCCCTAACAGACTACGCCTCTGGAACTATTTGAACTGACCTTGTGATTCACCCTTCTCTGCATGTGTATATTTACCTAACATGCTGCAGTTCCCATTTCATGCATCTGATGAAGTGCTATTATACCCATAAAAGTTTGTGATAAATAAATGTTAGCCTTTAAAAGTGCCACACAATTCCTTATTTGTTTTGCTGAACTAGACCAATACAGCTACCTCTCTGGAGCTGTTGCTATTATTTGTTGTAAGCAGCATACTATCAGAAAGCTGTAACTAGCTTTGAATAATAAAAAAAAAAGCTTGCTGTTTTGTGTCAAGGTTTCTAGGCCCAGTCTTGTTCTCACTGATATCCATAATAATTTATGCATTCATTTAAACGGAAACAAAAGCAGAGTTTTATAATGTAAGATACAGTGCATTCTGCCTGCAAATTTTGGCTCATGTTTGGATTTTTCTTTTTAACACCTTTCTCCTGAGTAGGGGCTTGACTGAAAGCTCACTGCAGTCACAGACTAGCTTCTACTGACCATAAATTACTTATATTTTTTTCCCCTACTTTGAAATAAGTAGGCCATGATTCTCAGGTCAACCTTCTCAGCCTCCTGCTTGCCTTTGTAATAATTTTAGTCCATAAATTAATTGCAGCTATTATTTATGGGTATGGTTGTTGTAATGAAACTTTCTAATCACCTGATCATATTTGCATATTAAGTGATGGGGTAGCTAAATTTATCCCCACAGGTAATTGTGGGACTAATGCTTGTACATGCCACTATATTATCCACAATTTGTGTGTATTAAATAGGAGACCTGGCTTCAAAAATCTGGCCATGACACTTTCCTTTTTACTCATTGTTTTCTCTTATACTTTCAATTTTTCACTGTCACTCTGTTTTTGCATACATAATAGTCTGGATATGATCTGCCTGCAGTCCTGGTACACTGTGCACATGAACACCTCCCTAAAGTGCCATGTGTAAGGCTTTTCAGGTGTGGGATCTTTGCGCATGTTGAAATGTACTCAGCTATTGTTGAAGACCAATCAAACACTTTCACACTGAAAAAAATTCTTTTAAATGAAAGAACAATAGAGTGTCCATGAGACTAGAGTACATGAATTCTCTGCAGAATGCTCGATCAGCTCTGGTACTCTTGAAAAATATAAAGAAGGGGTACAGAGAAAACAAAATTGTGGCTCCTAGAGCTAAATGCATTATACTGGCTTATCAACCATATATAGAGTAATCAGGACTGAACCTAATCTGCACATTGCTGAGCCACCAGTAGTATTTTTCCCTACAGCAATACTATGTTTTATAAACATTTACTAGAAAAAAGCAAAAACTAAAAATAAAATATCAATTATGTTCTGTAGGGAAAATGTGACCATGGATAAAATAAATGTGTCCCTGTCCGCATTATTTCAATTATTAATTATCTTCCATGTAATTTAAACATTGTAGTTTTAAGTATGTAATAGGAGTGAATGTAAACGATCAACTCCACAAATCAGGATAGGTTGAATACTAAAAAATCCAAGGAGTCCTGTGGCACTTTTAAAGACTAAGGCTACGTTCACACACAGTTTGTTAATTAACAGTTTGTTAATTCGAATTAAGGAAAAAAGCAGGAATCGAAATAGCAGGTTCAGACAACAGTTATTTCGAAACGACTCACTTGTTTCGAAACAACATGTTCAGACGGCATTGTTTCGAAACAACCATTTCGAAACAACGTTGTTTCATCCCCACATGGGGTTTGAGTTGTTTCAAAACAACGCCATTGTTTCAAAACAATGGAACCCGTTGTTTCAAAACAGTGTGTCGTGCAGGGGCGTCGCTGGGGTGGGGAGGGACCCGGGGCACGGGCCCAGCCCCCACCCCCAGAGGGCAGGCCCCACCCCTGGCCACAAGGCCATGCCCCCTAGCCCGGGATAGGGCTGGGGGGAGGCCGCACTGCAGCGCGGCGCAGCCTGGCCCGGCCCGGCCCGAAGCAGCGGCTGGAGGCCGGGCCCGCAGCCGCAGCCCCGGATCCCCAGCCGGGGATGGGACCGCCGCAGCCGCAGCCCAGTCTCGGATCCCCAGCAGAGGATGGGGCTGCTGCGGCCACGGGCAGCCAGCTGGGCCCCGGATTCCTGGCCTGGCCGCCAGTGGCCATGGCAACCCCATCCCCGGCCAGGGATCCGGGACCCAGCCGGCCACCCGCAGCTGCAGCGGCTCCATCCCCTGCTGGGGATCTGGGACCTGGCCACCGGCGGCCGCAGTGACCACGTCCCTGGCCTAGGATCCGGGGCTGCGGCCACGGGCCCGGCCTCCAGCAGCTGCTTCTGGCGGGGCCATGCTGCACTGCGGCCTAGCTGCTGGCAGCAGCGCAGCCACCCCCTGGTCCTATCCCTGGCCAGGGGGCGGGGCCTGCCGGGCGGCCAACTAGGCCCCGGATCCCTGGCCAGAGACGCGGCTGCTACAGCCGCGGACCGCCAGGGATTGGGCCCCGGATCCCCGGCCAATTGGGCTGGAGATCCGGGGCACCAGCGTTGCGACCCGGGGCACGTGCCCCGGGTGCCCAGTGCTAGTGACACCACTGGCGTCGTGTGAACATGGCCTTTTTTATTTCGAAACAACCTCTGTTGTTTCGAAATAAGACTGCTGTGTGAACACACCCTAACAGATTTGTGCTATGGAGTCCTTGTTTTTCTGAACCCAGGACCATCCTTTGGGGAAGGCAAGCAGAGTGATTGTCCTGAGCCGGGGACACGCAGGGCACATGCCCCAAATCCCTGCGCCAGTGCCCTGGATCTGGCAGGGCCACCTCTTCCAGTCTCCGGCCCGATCGGGCTGGAGATCTGGGGCCCAGCTGCCTGCGGCCGTGGCAGCCCCATCCCCGGTCGGGGATCTGGGGTCAGTCGCCCACAGCCACGGGGGCTGCTCCTGGCCCTGTCCCCGGGCTGGGGATCTGGGGCTCAGCCGCTGGTGGCCATGGCAGCCCCATCTCCGGCGGGGGATCTGGGACTCAGCCGCCCGCAGCCGTGGATACCGCTCCTGGCCCTGTCCCCGGGCCGGGGATCCGGGGCTCAGCCACTCGCATCCACTCCCAGCCCCATCCCCGGCCAAGTGAGTGGCCTCCTGGCAGGGGGCGTGGCCTGGGCCGGTACCCCAGGTGCTTCCCCGGTGCAGCGACGCCCCTGCCCTGAGCCCTGCAGTTCCACAGGCTCCATGCTGCCCTGTTGTGAACAGGCAGTGCAGGATCCGCACAGCTACTTGCCCTCCACTGCCGGGCTGCCCGCTCTCCCCAGTCCTGCTGCCTTAGGTGGCAAGCCCCAGGTATAGTAGCCAGCCTAGGGGCAGGACAGGATACCAGGGCCCAGCCTCTGGGCTGGCCTGCCGTGCCCTGCCAGGACAGCCCTGGCTGAACTAGACTAACACAGATATGCCTCTGGAATCTGAGTTCTAAAATTACTCTTAGCAGGTGACTTTGGATTTCTTGGGGCTCCCAAATCTTGGGAGGGGGGTGATTTTTTTTTAAAGCTTTCACCAAACATTTTAGTCAACATTTCCTGCATCATGTCCCTGGCAAGTGCGCACATACCTTGGGGTTCTTAAAGCTAGTTACACTCAGGGCTGACAACTAGCTTCCTCCTACAATGGGTTTGCCTCACTTGGGACCCCATCCCTCACCGAGTGGCACCCGCTCCTCAGCAAGGCAGCCTGTGGGCAGGCTGTCATGGGGGGGGGGGGAGCAGGGGCCAGAGGGCACTCCTGTCCTTGCCCCACTCCAGCCAGTCTACCCCTGGAGGGTGGGCTAGCTGTCACGTGGTGAAGCCCCGAGGGCCATGTGGCCTGGAAGGTTGTGCTGCAGGCCAAGCCTCACACCAGCCAGTCCTGCCCCTGGGCAGAGCAAACAGGCACTGGCCTGCCCCCCGGGTGGACCAGCTGGCCCAGAAGTGGGGTGGGAGCTTAGAGCCTGGCCTCTGGCTCCAGGCCCCGCTCAGCACAGGCTGGGGAGAGCAAGCACTCCTGCCCTGCTGACACAGAGAAGGGCTGGGGGAGTTTTAGGGGCTAGAGCTGGGGCCTCTCTTTCAGCTGGACCCTGGGCTTCTGCCCCTTTAGTCTCTACGATAATCCAGCCCTGGTTACATTCAGACTGTCTTTCCCCTTCATATGTTTTGGCTCAACATTGCTTATGACAGAGCAATGTCAGGTCAATAATGTAGTAGAAAATAACTGAAATTGCCAGGGGGAAGATCAGCAATATGAAAACTTTTACTTCATAAATTTAGTTTAATTACTAAAAGTGAACAAATGTATATTATAGCTTCAGTTATAAATCCTGTACAGGCTTAATCCAAGCCTGCAGTCTTTATTTATGCAAATCTATTCACTCTCTCGTGATGACTGAACTATTCAGGGCAAATAATATTTGTTACAAGTGCCCCATTTTAAATGAATGAATTTGACTGCATTTTTATTTGTATTTGCTGGATATCTTGGACAAATATTTTCCAGACTCTCAAAACATTTGAGAGGTGGTCCCTCTGAAAACACATTGTTTGAACAGCCAAACCATGATATAGTTTGTGGAGGCTGAATTGCTAAATGAAACAATTTAAATACAAGACATGTGAATAACAAACATCACATTACTGGTGTGAATTTTCAAACAATTGTTAGAGCCAATATTTGTAAAACATTCAGGTTAAGTGAACATTTTCAGATACTTGGTCACTGACTGAATAATAAGCCCCTGCAGATCATAGTGCAGAAAATGTGCCATGTCTCTTCATGGAAGATATTCAGAAATCATATTTTGTACTATTTGATCAGATCTGTTCATTCCCGCAGGCTTTTCCCAGGGACAATAAAGTAGATGGTTGAACAAGTGAAATTACATGAAAAAAGGCTCATTTTGACTGACCCCTCGTCTACACTGAGGGCTTTTCTCAGCAGTTGACTGACATTTACCCAAGGCATATAAAACCACTGCTGGAACGACAGCGGCAATTTTGCTGCCATCAGTATAGACACATCCTGAGTTAGTGCTGGTGGAGATATTAAAGACTTTGATCTGTGCTGCATTCATTTGGCCTGGTCTACGCTCAGAATTTGCCTCAGTACAGCTATGTCTCTCCACATGTGTGACAAATTCACATCGCTGAAAGAGGCAGCTATACTGACCTACCCCATTCAGTGTAGACCAGCACTAGGCTGACAGAAGAATTCTTCTGTTGTCCTAGCTACTGCCTTTCGGGGAGATGGATTACTTACACTGACAGGAGAAGCCCTCCAGGTGGCATATGTAGCATCTACACTCAAATGATCTGGCAGCTCAGCGGCAGCAGTGCAGTTGAGCCACTGCAGTGTTTAAAGAATAGACAACCGTTTGCACATCTGCTTCAAACAAGGTATAGACAACAAGTAATTAAAAAAACCTCTCCCATTTAAATCAACATTTTGCAAGGTATCACCTAACATTAAATGACACCCTGTAAAAAAAAAAACCTAAGCCCACTGTGATTGTTCTCTGAATATTATTTCCAAATTCAAAGGTCTTCCAGTTCCTCTGCTTTTTTACATGCACTGTCAGTCATCTGGGTTTTGGAAGGTAGTCTCATTTTTATTAAACAGATAGTTTGCATTCCACAGCTTCCATATCCTGTAAGGGGCAATGATCTTAAAATATACACCTAAACCACTAAACCACAACCGGAAAAGTAAATAAAATAATCCACATAAAGTCTACAACTTTCTTGGTGAGAAGTCAATTAAAAAGAGACAAAGATTTAGTTAAAACAAGAAACAGCCTCCTTGCTTAAACTTCTTATTTAATTTTCCAATTGCAAGTGTCAAAAGGTGAAAAGTTTTGCACATTTTGTAAACTTCTGAACCTGCTCATGCTTATTACAAATACTCTAGTTCCTCACATGGTTCTACACCAGCAGCAAAAGAATTGCTAGTGAAAAGCTGTGTTCTTTGCTGAGTAAGTGTCTTTCCCTCCTCCCACATGCACTTGCTCTAATCCAGGGGTCAGCAGCCTATAGAACATATGCTGGAAGTGGCACATGTGCTGATTTTGAGCGGCACCCAGGGTCCAGCCCTACTGACACTGCTGCTGGAAGGTGGAGGGGGTTGCAGACCACTCCCACTGCCAAAGAGGGAGCTGCACAGTCCGTCTACCCACTGCCAACATGCCACTGGCACCGAGAGTGGGGTGGGGGAAGAGACTGGGCATGACCTTTTATGAGGGTTGTTGACCCTGGTCTAATCTAAGAACAATGTAATGATAGATCATATGGAGGAATGGGGCCCTTCCCTGTTCTTGACCTGTCTAACATAATTTCCTCATTTGTGTGCTTTGTGTCTTCATCTGTAATTGAGAGGGAAAGTAAAATGTACAGATTGTTAAAACCAGCTATAAAAGGTAAAGCAAGCAGGGGCAGACAGATGTCAGGGTGGCTTTTGTGCAAAAAAGGCTCCACGGCATAATGCTTTGAAGATGGGGGAACTTAGCTCCTGACAAAGTGGGATTTTCTCCCACGAAAGCTCATGCGATAAATAAATTTGTTAGTCTTTAAGTGCCACAGGACTACTTGTTTGTTTTTATGAATCTATGTATTGCTCCTTGTTACCAACATAGGAGCAGTAAGGGCAACCTCAGCATGTAGTCCCCACACCAGCACCTCCAGCCAAATGTCTTGTATCTTCACTGAACAAAACAAGGGTGTTGCAACACAGAAGAGCTAACTAGCCTGCTGTAAAAACACAGTGAAAACAAGGCACTTGTAGCAAACCGAAACTAAGTGAAGCAAACCACATGTGGTGATGTTTGTGTAAGGCCTACTTTGCCTAGTTAGTTCTTGGTAAACCCAACGGTGCTCTCTATCAGGTAAATCCTAAGTGGAGACAACTGTTGTGCATTAACTTTTGTGGTCATGGAAACAAAGCCTGAGTCATCCTTCTGCTCCGTGTTGGTGAGTTGGCTCAGAGCCATCTGTGTGGTAGACCTGGTTCTGTTACCACCCCACCTGCTCAGTGTTGTACAGTGTCTTTTAAGACTTATACAAGTATCTGGATACAGTTAATGCTTGTAAAAAGGCCCTACCTCATGGTATTCAGATGAGAGTATTGCAGTCTACAGATCTTCTTAACTTAAATTGGAAGTCATGGCATAGCTGTGAATGATAGAGGTGTGTACTATACGATGAGACAGACAGCTTACTCTTTGGAAAACTGGTGAAAAATCATGTTTTCAGTCATTTGTGGAAAAATAAAGCTTTTGGACCTTGGCTACAATGAGGCACGTGGCTTTCACACCAAAGAGTTTACTAAAGAGCACTGAACATAAGCATATCTATCCCTCTTTTAGGACATATATGCACAATATAATCTATACTTGTGTCAGTCAACTGGTTAGAGCTCAGAGCTCAGTTCAGCATACCACCAGCAAATATCACTGGCCTGCTCTATGAATGGCTGGTAGGGTTATGCTAGAAGTTACATCAGTGAAAATCCCTGATGTGAACATATAGTGCTGGTGCAAAACAGGATTTGTTCAATATGATGCATGCCAGGATGTATTGCACAGTGTAAGCCTTGCGGTGCACCAGATCTATGCTGGGGGTTTGCACCAATGTAGCTACCTCAATTAAAAAGAGAAAAAACAAACTAGATAAAACCATAAAATTACTAAAAAAGGGATAGATTGATGAAATTACAAACTGAAGACCTCAAGGACTAAAAGAGCAGAAAATCTGACTGGCACAGACAATGACTATATAATTCTTCATTCACTACTTATGCATAGATTCCTGGGGTTAGAAGGCTTCAGTCTAATGATAGTCTAACCTCCTGCCAAGATGCAGGATTCATAGTGACTAAACCATCCAAAACAAATGACTATGCAGCCTCCTTTTGAAACACTCTAGTGAACGAGTTTTCCACAAATTCTCCAGTCAATCTGTTCCATTGTCTTACTGTTCTTATGGTTAGGAAGTTTTCCTGAGATTTAATCTAAGTCTGTTGTACTGTAGTTTGAACCCATTGCCACTTGTGATACCCTTGGTTGCAAAAGATAACTATTTCCAATCTTTTTATGGAAGACTTTCAAGTATTTGAAGGCCACTATCATATCCCCCTTAATCTTCCCTTTTCAAAACTAGACACATCCAGTTCCTTCAGCCTTTGATCATACAATGTGCATGCCATCCCTTTCATCATCTTTGTCACTCGCCTGTGGATCCTTTTCAGTTTCTCTACATCAGTGACCAAAACTGGACATTGTACTGCAGCTGATGCCTGACCAGTACTGAGCAGAGTGATGCCATCATCTGCCATGGCTTTCATGCTGTACCTTTCTACATGCACCTAAAATTGCATTTGCTTTGTTTTGCAAAAATATTGTATAAGAATCATAGAATCAGAAGACAAGGGTTGGAAGGGACCTCAGGACAATCCCCTACTCAAAGTAGCACCAACCCCCACTAAATCATCCTAGCCAGAGCTTAGTCAAATCAGGCCTCAAAAAATTTAAGGATGGAGATTCCACTACCTCCTTAAGTAACCCATTCCAGCAAAAATGTTTCCAAATTCCCATCCCTCACTGCAACTTGAAAACACTACCCTTTGTTTGATCACTCTTTGGAACCCCACTTCAGGTAGTTGAAGGCGGCTATCAAATCCCCCCTTACCCTTTTTCAGGCTAAATAAGACCACTTCCCTTAGCCTCTCCTCATAAATCAGGTGCCCCAGTCCCCTAATAATTTTTGTTGCCCTCTGATGGACTCTCTCCAATTTATCCACATCCTTTCTGTAGCAGGGGCCCCAAAACTAGACAGTACTCCAGACGTGGCCTCACCAGTGCCGAATAATCACTTACCTCAATCTGCTTGCAGTGTTCCCACTAATGCAGCCCCACATGCCATTAGCCTTCTTGGCAATAAGGATACACTGTTGCTCATATCCAGCTTCTTGTTCCCTGTAACCAGCAGGTCCTTTTCCACAGAACTGATGCCTAGGCAGTTGGTTCCCAGACTAGCAGTGCACAGGATTCTTCCATCCTAAGTAAAAGACTCTGCAGTTGTCCTTGTGGAACCTCAGATTTCTTTTGGCCCAATCCTCCAATTTATCTAGGTCACTGTGAATCCTATCTACCACTCAGTCCAGCTCAGTGTCATCCACCATTGCTGAAGATGCAATCCACCCCATCTTTGATATCACTGAAGATATTAAATAAAACCGGCCCCAGCACCAATCCATGGGACTTCAGCTTGATATCAGTTGCCAACTATACATCAAGCTGTTGATTACTGCCTATTAAGCCTGATCTAGCCAGCTTTCTATACACCTTATAGTCCACCCATCCAACATATACTTGGACATTTTGGCAAGAATACTGTAGGAAACAGTTATAAAAAACTTACTAAAGTCTAGATACATCATGTCTTCCACTTTCACCATATCCACAGAGTCAGTCATCTTGTCACAGAAGGAAATCAGGTTGGTCAGGCATGACTTGCCCTTAGTAAATTCATGCTAACTGTTCCTGATCAACTTCCTCACCAAGGCTATGTCCACACTTACACCTTAGTTCAGCTTAAGGAGCCCTAATTCAAATTAACGTACTCCCTGACCCCAGAGGCATTTCATTAAATCGAATTAAGCATTTCCCTAATTCAAAGTAAGGAAACACTAAGGCTATGTCTACACTTACAAGGTTAGTTCGAATTTAGTTAATTAATTATTATTAGTTTGAATTAACATGGCCACACTAGAAACCCTAATTTGAACGAGCATGTCCATGCACAGGACTTGCAAGTTCAAATCAGGTAGGGGGTGCTATTGCATAGGGAAAAATCAAGCTGTGGTTAATTTGAACTAACAGTTCGAATTAACACAGGTACCTTGGGTTAATTTGAACTAATGAGTTCGAATTAACCATCAATTCAAACTTAAGGGAGGTTTTATAGATTCGAACTAGGCTTTCCTTAGTTCGAACTAAAGGAACTCCTTAGTTCGAACTAATGAAAGCAAGTGTGGACATGAACTAATTTAGTTTGAATTAAGCCTCCTTAATTCAAACTAAATTGTAAGTGTAGACATACCCTAAAGGCATGTCTTCTACACACAGGCTTAAATTCGAGCGAATAAACATTAGGTCAAATTTAAAAATAGAGTTGTTTACACAGCACTTGGATGATTCGACCTAAGGCTTCTCTTAGTTCGAATCCAAGAGAGGTCCCTTAGAAGTTACAAAACCTCTTGTAACTTCAAAGGGATCATCAATTCGAACACTAAAGTTTGAATTGATGCTGTGTAGACATATGAATTCGAACTAAAATTAGTTCAAATTCATGTTTGACCTTCCTCCCAGGGTGCATAGCACCCTGGAAGGAAGACCAGTGCCAGCCCCACGCGGGGCTGTCAAAAGCAGCCCCGTGCAGGGCTGTCAAACCCCACTGTCAGCAGGGTACAGAGGCAGCCCCGTGGAGGGCTGACAGAGCGAGCGTGGGGGGGAGAAAGGATTCCCCCAGCCCTGCGCTGTCAGTGCCTGGCTGGGGGAATCCTTTCTCCCCTGCCCCCACTGGGCTGTGTGTGGGGGCGCCACGGCTCCTGTCTTCTGAGCCACAGCTGAGGGAAAGTGTCCCCTGCCCAGCTCTGGCCACATGGTGCCTACAGCTGTGCAGGGGATGCTTTTCCCTGTGCTGGGCTGTGGGGGCTGGAGCCTGGCATGGGATTGGGTGGCAACATGGCCCTGCAAGGGGGCCATGTTGCCACACCTCCCATGATGCCCCTCTTCCAATTCAAACTAGCAAGTCCTGTCTATGGACATGCTCGTTCGAATTGGTTTTCCTAGTGTGGTCATGTTAGTTCGAATTGACTCAATTCAAACTAATCATAATTAGTTTGACTTGATTAGTTTGAACTGAGTCGATTCGAACTAACAGCCTAAGTGTAGACATAACCTAATTCGACTTAATAAAACCTCCTTTTATTTTGACTTAATTCTTAATTCAAAGTTATTAATTCGAAGTAATGCAATGTTAGCTTGGGAGTAACATTACTTTGAATTAAATGGACTTCCTGGCTGGGGACAAGGGACCCCTGCTTTGCTCTCTGGCAGAAAGGAGCCGCATATGGCTCCCTTTTGCAAGGGAGCCACACACAGCTCCCACCAAGAAGGGAGCCTTGCTCCCTTCTGCCAGGAAGCTGTGGTTCCCCAGGAGAAGGGAGCCCCAGAGAAGCACCCACTGGCCTTCCCTGTCTGGGGAGTCCCCCCCCAAAGAGAGCCCCAAGAAGCGGCTGCTGGTGCTCCACCAACAGAGGAACCTCCAGGACTCCTGGGGAAGAGACCCGATGGTGCTATCTTCCCCAGGGCTCCTCCATCCTGGGAGCCGCTGGTGGCTGTCTTCCCTCGGGTTCTGTGGCCAGGGCAGTTCTGGAGGTTCCCCTGTGCCAGGAGCACCAGGGAAGACAGCCACCAGTATTCCCTGCATGGGGAGGCTCCGGCTGGTGGGTAGCCTTCCCCGCTAGCCACCAGGATCCCCCTTGGGGCACCTTCCTTGCTAGCCAGCAGGGAAGGTGCCCCACAGGGGATCTTGCCAGCCAGTGGGGAAAGCACCCTGCCAGCCTGTCCCCGATGCTCCCCAGACAGCAGAGCCCCAGGGAACTGAGCATCAGTGGCTCTCTGCCCAGAGGCTCCCATCTGGGAAGCACCAGCAGCCACATCTCAGGGCTCCCCTGTGGGTGGGGGGGGGTTGCTCCCCAGACAGGGAAGCCAAGCAGCTACTTCTCCTGGGGAACCATGGCTTCCTTCTTTCTGGGGAGCTGTGGGTCCCTGGGGAGAAGGGAGCCAGGGTTCCCCTTGTCCCCTGGAACTGTGGCTCCCCCAGTTTGAGTTAGAGAAGCTAATACAGACTCTCTAACTCAAATTATTAAATCCTGTTTTAATTCAAATTAGGAGTCTAGTGAAGACTAGGAGAGCTGCTGGCCCAGGAAAAGACCTGGGGCTCAGCGTGCTGAGACTCGGGGCTCACACACTGCCGCTGCAGCTGTCGCCATGGGTGGCCCAGCAGAGGACCTGAGGCTCAGGCACTGGAGCTCGAGATTCGAGTCCCATACGCTTGGTACCAGCGATGCCCCTAGTGAAGACTCTTTAACGTGAAGTTGAATTAATTAATTCAAACTAACCAATTCAAACTAATTTTTGTAGTGTAGACATAGCCAGAGTGTTTAAAAAACAGATTCCCTGAGGACCTGCTCCATGATTTTTCTAGTGACTGAGAAGGTCTGTAGTTCCCAGGATCTCCTCCTTCCTGGTTTTCAAAGATGAGCACTGCATTTGCCTTTTTCCAATCAGGTAGGACCTCCCCTGATTCACAGGTTTTCAAAGATAATGTTTAGTGGCTCTGCTGTCACATCAACCAATTCCCTCAAATGCATTGCATCTGGCCCCATGGACTTGTGAACGTCCAGCTTTTCTAAATAGTTCTGAAACTGTTCTTTCACCACCACCGAGGGCTGCTCACCTCCTCCCCACTGTGGTGCAGTAGTCTGGGAGATGACCTTGTCTGTGAAGACAGAAGCAAACAGCAATGAGTACTTCAGATTTTTCCATATCATCTGTCACTAGGTTGCTTCCATTCAGTAAAGGACCCAAACTTTTTCCTGACCTCCTTCTTGTCATGAACATACCTGTACAAACCCTTAGTGTTACCTTACTAGCTGGAACTCCAGTTGTGCTTTGCAATTCCTGTTTCACCCCTACATGCTCAAGCAATATCTTTATACTTGTCCCTAGTAATGCAATCAGGCTTCCACTTTTTGTAAGTTTCCTTTGTGTGTGTAAGCTCACTGAAGACTCTGTTAAGCCAAGCTTGTCACCTGCCATATTTGCTATTCTTTCTGCACATTGGGATGGTTCGTTCCTGAACCGTCAAAAAGTTTTTTTTTAAAACACAGCCAGCTTTCCTGGCTCCTTTCCTCTTTAGCCTCCCAAGGGATCCTGAACATCAGTTTCCTGAGGGAGTCAAAGTCTGCTTTTCTGCAGTCCAGGGTCTGTATTCTGCTGCTTTTCTTTCTCCTTTGTAAAGATTCTCAACTTGAGCATCTAACGTAACTGCTGTCCAGGTTGCCACCCACTTCTGTGTCTCCTACCAATTCTTTCTTGTTTGTGAGCAGCAGGTCCAAAGGAGCTCATCCCCTAGTTGATTCCTCTAGCACTTGCACCAGGAAGTTGTCCACAACACCCTCCAAAAACTTCCTGGATTGTCCCTGCACTGTTGTATTGCTCTCTCAGCAGATAAAGTGATTGAAGTCCCCCATGAGAACCTGGGCCTGTGACCTGGAAACTTCCTCTGTATGAATCAAGAAGCCTTCCCTTTTGCATACTTCTCTTTGTGCTTCCTCAGGGCATCCCACATTCCTGTTCACCTCAGGGCTTAGTTCTCTGTTCCCCAGTGAAAGTAGTCTAAAGCTTTCCTCACTAAGTTAACCAGCCTGTCTGCTAACATGCTCTTCCCTCTTCATTTCTTCATAGCAATTCTGTTTCTTACAACAACATCCCATGGTTGAAAAATCCAAAGCCCTCTCTCTGAAACCACCTACATAACCATGCATTTATTTCCACAATTCAAAGGATCCCTCCTTAGGCATTTTCCTTCAGCAAGAAGGAAGGACAAGAAAACCACTTGGACCTCAAATTCCTTTGTCCTTCATCTCGGAGCAGGGAGCAGCTCAAGGTCGTTCTTGACAGTTTTACTGATGCCCATGTGGTGAAGCAGGAAATGGTAGTGGTCCAAGGGCTTGATCAGCAGAGCCAGGGGTTAAAGTAAGCCGGACTGCTATTTATGGGGGGTCAGCATTCTGGGGCCCCTAAAAATAGAATGTGGAGCCAGAACGCTACATTCCGGGTCCCACCACTGAAAAATAGCAGGCCCCAGAATGCAGCGTTCTGGTTCTATGTTCTATTTTTAAGGGCCCAAATGTTGGGCAACTAAAAAGATCAGGTCCCAGAGCGGCGTTCTGCCATGTGCCGGCAGGTAGGGGGCAGGGGCAGGGGCCAGGGGCATTGCTGGGGGGCTCAAGCCCCGCTACAAACCCCTTTCCTTCCACTCCCTGCCCCAACCTGGGGCCTGCTGCCTCTGGCCCAGCCACGTTGCCACCTGGACCCTGGGCCTACTGCTCCCACCTCCTCAGCCACACTGCCACTGGTGAGTGCGGGGGTGGCCTTACGTGTGCTGGAGGGGGTACTGGGGGCAGAGGATGGGGCACTGGCATGAGGGGGCAGCAGCTGGTGTGCAGGGGGGCCCCCGGTGCCCCCCAAATTATACTTTAACCCCTAAGCAGAGCCATCCCAAGGGTAGGAGTTAGTGGGACAACTAACCTGGGGTCCACACCACTGCCCCTCCAACTACCGTGCTGTCCCCCGCTCGTGCCCCACTGCCTTCATTAGATGGTAATGACTTTTCTTTTCCAACCCCATTTGGAATCAAAGTTATATCCGATGACTCATATTTGTTTGCCTTCTGCAGAACTCTAGGAACTGTTTACATGTGATCAGTGTTTGAAATATTACTTCTGACCCTGCATGTGTTCTGGGTTTAATAATCTTGGCTTTAGAAATGTCAGAACCAGAATACCTCAGTCATGTCCTCTCCATTTGTGACTGACCATAACAACTGAGCTCATCAGCAACATGGCAACTCTTAGCACCCAGGTAGATAGCTGCTGTGAACAGCCATAATATATGGTATTTTCAGTGCTGCCCTTCTAAGCTAGTGGTTCCCAACCTGTGGTCTGTGGATCACTGGTGGTCCACCGGGGAATTGCAGATGGTCTGTGGGGAGTGAGGGAAATAATTTCTCCAGGTAAATATACTGTATTAAATGTATTATGATGAGTGCAATATGTTTGTGAGTGAGTATAGTAGATTGTTAGAAATAGCTTCATTTTAAATACCCGCTGATATACAAGTTTCACTCCTGTCAGCCATAGGCTATGTTAAAAATGTTTAAAATGGCTTGCTTACATGGTGGTCTGCAAAAGCTTTCAATGATGATGTAGTGGTCCGCATAAAGGAAAAGGTTGGGAACCACTGTTTAAACTAAACTATAATACACTATGACTTGAGATCAGAGCCTATGCTGGGGTGGGGAGAGAGTAAGTGTAGGGTGGTAAAACTCAACTGCCTTGGTGCCCCCTGCTGATTAGCTGAGGAATCAGCTCTCAGTTAGGCAGACACTCCTCTCTGCAGTGTCTGCTACTCAGTCTTGTCTCCACTAGAACCTTCTTCTTGTGATTCAGCCCTCCAGTCAAGCCACAAGCCAGACTTCCCCCCTTTCCAGGGGCTTCTGCAATCTGGTCTAGTCACTTCCCATAGTGGCTACTGAAGTTCTGCCAACAATCCTGTAGCAAGCCAGGTGGGGGCAGACCCAGATCTGCCCACTACTCTGGGTACCAGCTCAGGGACCCTGTGTGTGTGCATGTGTGTGTGTGTGTGTGTGTGTGTGTGCGCGCACGCGCACCAGTCTTCAGGAATGGTGCTCGGGCTTCCAGCACCCCCCTGCGGCGCAGTGGTACTGGCGCAGAAGAGTGACATCATCCAGGGCAGTGCAACAGCGCAGTCCCCGTTTTGGCATCCCTCAAACATCAGTGCCCCCCTACAGCGCTTACAGGGCTTGCGCCAGCTCTGCCAGTCTTTCACTGCATCTCCCCCAGCTACTCAATAGATATCCTTGGGCCACTACCCCAGTACCTTTTCTGCCCTTGCTTCAGGGCCTTTGTCTCTCCTGAGTCCCACCAGCCAGCCAGTGCTCTATGTAGGCTGCTGGCAGTTCTTCCTCTCCAAGCTCCAGGGCAGCACCACCCTTGCTCTTCTCTCCAGCTCCCTTATATAGTGGCCTTCTTGGCCCTGATTGGCTACCATGCAACTCCTTCGTATCAGGTGCCTTTTGCACAGCCTCTCCAATGGCTCTCCTAAGCCTGTCACAAGCAGCAAGTGAATTTTTAGGGAAAAAGAAAAAAAGTCTGGAGGGGGGATATTTTTTTTTTGTTTGAAGTTCTTTAGTGTTATGCCTTCTATGTTATTTGGCTTCCTATAACATTTGAGTGACAGATCCATCTCTAACTTCTGTATATTGATATTTACCTTGTCTGGTGCTTCATCCAAAAAAGTCAGTGAAATATTTTCCTTCCTTTCGTTTTTGTTCCAGTAATATTATTTTGCCAAGAGTAACACTGTTCTTCCAGATCTCCCATCTTATTATCTTTGTTCTTGCACCTTGTGTAATCATTTATACAACTGCAAACTTGGTAGAAATATTACCATTTTGTACCATTTTACACTCACTGTACATTCACTTTGCTCTGCTCTGACTCCAGAAGGTGCAAGTAGTAAAGAATTCAGCCCTTGAACTCAGTGGGAGCTTTCTTTTGACTTCATTGTTGCAAAACTAGACAGTTGATATTTCTGCATTTTGTTCCTCCTGTCTCTTCCTTCCCAGTCCTGTTCTTTATCACTCTTTAAACTTCTTAAGTTATAACTTTGTCAGGCTGAGGTATCCTAAAAAATTTTCTATGTGACTTATGAGACTTACATTCTGGGTTTCTTTGCTTTTTCTAGAGCTTTGGGCTGGTTTTGGATCTGTGCAATATTTTTATTTCCTTGAAAAAAACTTCCAGATCCACCTCAATCACTTGGAGTGAATGTATCCATTTCTTTCTTGAAATTCAGTGCCGGGGGGGCCCGTGCAATAACAGTATCTTTTCTGCTTTATAATTGTGTCACAAAACCAAAGTGTCAGTGTGTCATAAAGCAGTGGAACACAACAATAAAGCTTTCACATCAACTGGATGTACAAATACGTGTTGCCAGTAATATCTGTTTAAACCTTAATATTGCACCAAGTATCTATGTTATGCCCTTGACAGGACTATAGACTGTATGAAGGAAAAGAAGAATGGTTAACTAATTTATATGAAACCTGGAGCTTTGCTACTTCACTGCGAATTTTACAACTCTATTCACCCAATGTTCACTGAAGTAAATGGAAAGACTAATAGACTTCAGTGAACTTTGGTTCTGACTCTGTATAGATTACCTGATTGTTAAGTATTTGTGAGAAACAAGCAGTGCCAAATGTCAATGCAGAAACCACAGTTCATTCTGTAGGTTGCAAACAAAAAAAAAAATGGCATGTTGCATCGTTATATATTTGCTATGGGAACTGTTCACTTTCTCTATTCTTTAACAGAAAGTTTTTCCAACTTCAAATATTTATATGAAGAGGAATACTGTACTACATCAAACACTTCAGTAGCCTGAAGACATGTATAAAGATCTATGTATCTGCTTTCTTAAAGGATTTGACAAATTGGTGTGAAGCTAGTTTATATAAAAAAATAGCAAACCAGACTGACAGAAGCAGAATTTGTTAGTGTTGAGTTTACAGTGTGTGACCTTAAGTTACCAAAATGACAGAAGAGGATATACATTTTACATAACATGATCTGGTTTACATTTTGGATTTTTTTATTTTAATCCTACTTTTTTAGCCAAGCAAGTGAATGTTAAATTTAACCATTGTCATGAAAGGGTGAAGAAATAGTCTCCCACAAGAGACACTCATTTGCCTCCCCGCCATATCCCTGCTTTTATCCAGTGCTCATGGAATAAAAGCCAGGAAGCATAGCCAGCAAGAAGAATGCATGGTGAACAGGTCAGCCCAGGATGTAGAACACCTTAAATTGTGTTTTGACTCTGAAATGGGACTGTACAAAACTGACAACCTGTCATTATTATGGAATCCTACTGATCCAATTTACTCATGACAAGGTACTCTGCTTCCTTTTCCAAGTTGCAGAACCTGGACCATGGACAATGAACTGGTCGGTTTTCATTTCTGTGTACAGTCAGTTTACTTCCTGGTTCCCAGGCATGAGAAGAAGGTTACAATGCTTGAGCTGAGATTACAGAAAAGAAAATAACTAAACCATTATTAATATTGTTTGCAAATCCTTTTTTTAAACATCTAAATTTTTATTCTAGATGTCTTGATACTTTCTATTGCTCTTTGTCTGTACTTGTGGTAGCATGTAGAATAGGTGAAGTTACATGTTGCAGTAAAAGGGCAGAATCACTTCAACCTGTTCAGATAAAGGATCTGGATTTTGATTAGGAGAGAAAGAGAACATCTATACTTTGAGTGTCTGAATCAGCAGTTCTTACTCAGGCAAGGTCTGTTTGAAGTTGCTGGGAGCTATGCGTGGGTAAGGATTCACAGATCAGATTTTTAACAGAAATCTAAATTTGATGAGGAACCCAACTGGAGATGTTAAACATTTTGAACAATACTCCTCATGCCATTCACCAAGGACCCAGGACAAACTGGATATTTAGCCCTAGTCTATGCTTGCCTCACTTGTCAGGGGCAGTCAACTGGAGATACGCAAGGTACATAAAATACGTCGTATATCTCCTGATCTCCTACTAATCCCTCACTACACACTAGGCTAAGCTGATCAGAAATGCCTTCCAGTCAGCTTACAGCATCTCCAGTTTTGGGGCTGGAGTTTCTATGACGATTTCCAGAACAATTGAGCTAGTCTACACAGACCACTCAATTGCACCCAGAAGATTGTGCTGATGGTGGCAATTTTGCTGCTCTCTTTATAGATTAAGCCTCAGAATGCTGTCTGCTAAAACACTTAATTCCTGTAGGGGGTTTTGCAGAGTTAGTTTCCCAGGACTTTTGTAGCAGCAGATAAGGCAAATCAGTTCAATAAACTAACACATAGAGAGAATTATGTTTTTCAAGTTTATAACTTGTATTAAAATGTAAAACTGTAGTCAAATAGATAGAAAACTCATAAAATTTGATCATATTTTATATGACGGAAGCATTTATAAACTAGTTAATAATTTTTAACAGATGGCAAATAAAGGGTTAAACAGTGTGTGTGTACCCCAAGAAATCAATAGGTTGTTTTAATAACCATGGCATACAACCATTTAGAACACTTTCTACTGACATGCTTTTACTGTTTTGTACCACAGCTCATTCAACTTTGTAAAATGCTCATAAATCCTTAAGGTTTTGGTTACTTTTCCAGCAAATATATGAAAATACAGGCAAGTCTCCACAATGATTTCTTTTTATCCATTCTTGCTCATGCCAGTTCACTTTCATGTTATTTAAACACAAAATAGTCAAGTGTTGATAAGCTAAGGAACACTTCTGAATTTTTGTCCTCACTTTATTTTCATTCCTTGGCTCTCCAATGCTCCCAGCTCTATTCCGCACTTTGTCATCTCTAATACGTGTGTTGTGCGCTAGCTGTACTTGAAGAACTGATAAGCAGTACAGGAAGCTTTGAAGGAGATTGAATTTATATTGATTATAAGACTTCTGGCCATTTAAGATATAGTTTCATAATCTTACCGGAAGTCTGAACCGACTTTTACTCTGTTGTTGGAAATACTCACCAGTCCACATTACTGTACTGTTTTCTGTGTTATTTTATCTTTAGGATGATTTATGATCTTTATGCTATTCAGCATGATGAGCTCAACTGATATGAGTACCCATGGGAAGGGCCTTTTAAAGAGATAAATGATTACAGTTGGTGACTTGTGACAAAAATCTGAAGCCATTTATTCTCTTGAGAACAACTGCTCTTTTAAATGACACAAGTAGAATCTTTTATGAAAAGTAATAGACTAAATGCAAATGCAGCCTAAGGAATTTATCATTTTAATCACCCTACAACATATTGGTGATGATATGAATATATGGTAGTAATGAATTTTTCATAGTTCTATAAATGCTGTTTCTTACAATATTATGCATATATATTGAAAGTAAAACTGGAAATCCAGTTTCATTTGTTTTTTATGCTCCTGCAACCATGTACGTGCTCTATAAATATTTAGAATGACTGTATCAACTGCAACATTAATTTTACTGTGACTCGTGTTTTTCTGAACATTATTCTGGATATTTTGGCAGAGCCTCAAAATCCCCTATAAGCTATTATATGCCTCAATCTGAGAAGTCAAGCGTAAGAGGCAACTCTGAGATGTTAGGAGTCCAATCGTATATTCCTGGGGCACCCAACTTCTCTAGGCTCTGTGTACATGAGCATTTATCCTTAAATCCCTCACTGTTGTACTACCATAAGTGCTGCTTGAGTGGTGGCAGCTAGAAGTGTTTTCTAACCCTGTTCAGGGCACATCAAGATGTGCAGACAAGACCCTCACAATGTCAGTGGCAGCTTTCAATTCCCAGAGTTTGCAGCCTGAAGATCAACCTATTGAAGTTGATGGCTAAACTCAGAACACTGGCAAATCTCACTGGCTACATCTATACTTAGAAGGTGAGTTTCAATCACCTTAATTTGAACTAATTAAAGCAAAATAATAATGATTAGTTCAAATTAATGTAATTCAAACTAACATGGCCCCCCCTAGGAAAACCAGTTCGAACTAGCATGTCCAGGGACAGTACTTGCTAGTTTGAATTAGGAGAGGGGCAGCATGGGAAGTGTGGCAACATGGCACCGAAGAGGAGCCATGCCACTACCCAGAGCCAGGCAGCAGGGAAAGCATCCCCCACCCAGCTCTAGTCCCGCTGAACCAGCTGAGGGAGAAGGCATCCCAAGCCCAGCTCCAGCCCCGCTGGTCGGGTGCAGGGAGGGACCCCTACTCCTGGCTTCACCTGTGCTGCCCGGCATGGGGAAAAGGCACCCCCGCGCCTGGCTGGAGCCACACTGCCTGGGTGTGGGGAGGGACCCTGCACCTGGCTCCAGCCCCGCTGGCTGGGCTTGCTTGCCCGGCATTGGGAGCACAGCCCAATTCAGCTTGAGCCATGCGTGATGGGGCGGGGGGACCCCCGCTGTTGGCTCCAGGCTTGCACGTGGAGCTAGAGCCAGGCATGGAGCTGTGTTCCCTATGCCTGGCAAGCAAGCCCAGAGCTGGCCATGGGGCTCCCTCCCACCCCAGCAATGGGGCTCAAGCTGGGCACAGGGGCTGTGTTTGCTGCACCTAGCAAGCAAGCCCGGAGCCGGCTGCAGGAGTCCTTCCTCCCTGCCCCATCCTGCGCAGCTCAAGCCGGGCACAGGGCTGTGTTCCCCTCACCTGGCCAGCATGGCTGGAGATAAGTACAAGGGTCTCTTCCTCTGCCAGGCCAGCACTGCAGAGCCAGGCACGGGGGTCCCTCCCTGCACCCAGCTGGCTCTGCAGAGCTGGGTGCCAGGGTCCACACCCCCCCCACCTGGCCAGGGGACTGGGGCCCCATCACCCAGCCAGATCAGTGGGGTCAGGGGACACCTTTGGGGCTTCTTTCCCCAGGCACTGGCTGGCAGGCGCTTCCTTCCAGGGTGCCATGGGCCCTGGGAGGAAGGTCAAAGCACCTTAATTCAAACTAATGGTTAGTTCAGATTAATATGGCTCCATTGGCTTATTTCGATCTGATGAGTTCAAACTAACCCTTAGTTCGAACTTAAGAAAGCTAGTGTGGACATGCACTAATTTAGTTTGAATTAAGCCTCCTTAATTCAAACTAAATTGTAAGTGTAGACATACCCACTGAATTCAGTGGGAATCCTAACAGATAATCATCTCCTAAGAATTAGTGCAGGGTGGGCAAACTGCAGCCTGCAGGTTGGATGCGGCCCATGGGAGCCTTTCGTCAGTCCCTCCAGCTAGAACTGGGCACAGCATGGCAGCCTCTCCCCACTAGCAGCCCTACCCCTTCCCCCTACTCCTCTTCCACGACATGGGCCAAGCTGTGGTACCCTAGCTGGAACACAGCAGCTGCCCCTCTCCTACCACATGGGCCTAGTGCTGGGAACCACCCCGCTTTCTGGCCACACCCCTTCCCCTACCCCTCTATGGCCTGCCTAGCAGCCGATATGGCCCTCAGGCCAAAAAGTTTGCCCTCTCCTGCTTTAGCCCAATTGCTTTATGTCAGAGCTGGGGCAGGCCCTATGCTAGCAGTCTGACCATTCTGTTTTTATGTTCATCAGTTCTAAACTTGTGTTCTTGTAAATGAGTTAGAATACAATGAAAAGCTCATAGTAAGTTGTATGGAGTCTTAGTCAGCATGATATGCAGCACAGATTTATAGAGTCCAAGGCCAGAAAGTGTTTCTGATTGCCTGTGTAATGTAGGCAACACAACTTAGCCCACAATAATTCCTAGGGTTTAGTTTTTTAAAAGACATCTAGTTTTGTCTGGAAAATTGTCAGTGATAGAGAATCCACCATGACTTTGGCTAGATTGTTCCAATGGTTGATTACTCACTGTAAAAAAAAAAAAAAAAAAAAAAAAAAAAAAGGTATGCTTTATATCCAGTATGAACTGGTATAGCTTCAACTTCCAGAGACTGGAACATATTATAACTTTCTCTGCTAGACTGAAGAATTCATTATGGAATATTTGTTCCCCATATGGGTTCTTACTGTAATCAAGACCCTAACTTTTCCTTTGTTGAGCTAAGCAGATTGAGAAGTTTGAGTCTATTACTATTAGAAGGCATGTTTTCTGTTCCTTTAAGCATTCTCATGGCTCTTCTCCAAATCCTCTGCAATTTATCAGTGTCTTTCTGGAGGTATAAGTAACAGGACGGGGCACAGTAGTCCAGTACCTATCATGTGGCATCAGGAAATTCCTCTAACATGTTTATGTGGAGTTATTGGAGGTGGAAGCAAATTTGCGATAGACAAAGATAAGATACAGAAGAAAGACAGAAAAATAAGACTGCTGAACCATTGAGCAGCATGGTCTCTCTCTTTTCATATCTTGCTTATAAAAAGGATGAGGTAGGATGAAGAATTTCTGATGAAAGATCATGGAACAGATAAATTACAAATGAAACACATAACAAATATATATTAAGGGATGCCAAATCAGCATATGACAAGGAAACTAGTTTTAACAATGTATTCCAAGCTTCCTGAGGTTGTTTATATCCTTCTTCAAACTGAGGAAAAGCCTTTGATTATACATTTGTGTAAAATATTTTTCAGCCAGTGCTTAGTCTGCAAAAGATTATGGATAAAACAGTAATCTTGTTGGCTGGGACTAGAAGAAACTTTTTATGGTCCAACAGAATTCTGATTTAGATTTTATCCAAAAATGATTTGCCTTGTATAAATTAAAGAAATGAGTAAGAGTTCTGATATTACTTAAGATTAATTTTATTGGATAGTGTCTGCAGAAATAGCTGAATAACTTTCTGTAAGCTATTTGATGGCTCCAGGAACTGGTGATGAAATGCAGTGCTTTCACCTGTAAGACTCTTTGAATTCAAAATAGGGCCAGATTGACCACACTGCATCATTGCAGCATTTATACTAATGTAACTCCATTGACCATGCCCTAAAACTAAAGTAATGGAGTTGTGTATCAGTTTTTAGTGATTAGACATTGGTTATGATTACTAGTGAATGACTGTATTTGGTGAACCGCTATATTAAATGAGCTGGTATTTTCAGAGTTGATCCTAGAAGTGAAGCCCACATTTGAGAACCACTTGCACACTTAGCATCCTCCAAAGAGAGCAAAAGGAGTTAAAAGAATGCCATCAACTTGAAAAATCACATTTGTCTGAAACAAGCCTGGTGTAGACTGAGAGACAAGGGAAAAGAGATGGTCTTCTTTCTTTACCATTTCTATGAGAGGGCATGATCGTGCTCTGATTCTAAGGGGAGACAGTAAGCGTCTATTAAATGATGAAGATCTCTCTAATACCTATGTTTATTTTAATTGAAAGATCAGAGAAGGAAGAACTTTCAGGGGTTTTTTGGTTTTGGTTTGGTTTAGTTTGGTTTGATTTGGTTTGGTTTTTTTTGGCATTTGACAGGCTAATTTACTCAAGCACATGACTGATGTTATGCTCATGAGCAGTTCCGTTGCTGAAACAGGGCTTTTGTACACAGTCAATGCACTGTTTCATGGCAGCCAGTTTCCTCTGTTTGAAGTGCTCACCCAGACAGCAGCAGAGGAGACAAACATTAAAAATAAGATGGGAAAATGCTGGCTGTACCCCAAACCATTCAACTAAACGTGTTAAAAGTCATGGATTTCAAGCTGACAGCATTTCACCAATGGACACGAAGACTCCCACTCTTAAGAGGTGGTACCTCTGGAACAGGGTTGGTCTACGTGGGTGGAGAAATGTGGGGAAGCATCTGCTGCCCTGTTCTGTGGGTACCTAGAGATATCCAGTTGCTCAGTAGCAATGCAGACCAAGTTCATATTTTAAGTTAGTTTTCAGTTTCTTTACATCTTTTTAAGTTTAATCTATATGGAAGGTTGAATAGGAGGAAATCAGCTTGTATCTGCCCTTTGATTTCATTTTTTCTGTTGCAACATCTGTCCTTACCTCTATTGCTGTTATAGCTTTATCTGTAGCTTCTTCTTGGTCAGAAGCTTTGGATCCATTCTGGTGGGGATAGGTGGCTTTTGGTGTCTCTCATCTCCTCTTTCCTCTGTCACCTTCTCATTCCTGGGGCTGATCTGTGCTTCTCTTTTCATGATCGCCCTTCAGCATTCCGCAACTGCCATTTTTCCTCAGTCCATTAGTCCTCTTTTCCTTCCAAGCAGGGGAAAGTGAATATAAGAAGTATGAGAATTTAAAACAAAAGATGATAGGTGTTTTGGAAAGACTTCAGTGTTATGTTTTCCTCTGACTTTTCTCACACTCCTATACTATTCATCATTTCATACAGGATCTCTTTATTATGTCATTGTAGGCTTCTGCTCAGACAGGGGAGCTACAAGGTAGAGAAATGGAACAGGAAGCTAAATCGGAACATTAATGCCTCTGCAGATCTGATATGGAGTTCGGGGGACAGTTTTAGAGGGACAGGCCTAGAGAAGAGAAAAGCACTGACATTTTCTCCATCCTTAGGAAAGGTAAGAGGAAACAAGACCAAATTTTCAAAGATGGATTGTAAAACTTACACCTGCAATGTTTCTTGCAATGTGGGGAGACAAAGAAATATCTTTCTTTGGACCAATGGGGAGAGAGACACGCTCTGTGAGTACATTTCCCAGATAGAAAGAAGAGTTCTGCACTTGAAAGCTTGTTTCTCTTGCCAACAGAAGTTGGTCCCATAAGAGATATTACTGCACTCACCTTGTCACCAGAAACCTGGGTATAAGTTTGGAAGCTGGCTTGAAGCCTCCCAAATTAGTCACATGAATTAAAAGATTAAGAAGTGTAAATTCAGAAAAATCTGGTTAAAACTGCTTTTATAGACTGGAATGTTTGACTAGAGACAATGCTAGTGGCTCCTGAAAGACACAATCCACTAAACTGGAATCCATTTATTTCTGCTGAGACCACTGCCTGCATGACACACAGTGCAACACTTTTATCAATGATGTGTTTGGCAATGGCTTCTGGGAGTCTCTGGTTCAAAGCCTTGCCACCAAGTGAAGGGATGATTTTCTTGCCACGGATGGCGTACAGCATTCTTTGACAACTGCCAAACAATCCCTGTCACACCAGAGATGGCTTGTGTTTGGCAATGAAGCATGCTTGTGAAGAACCACTGGTTGGGGGGGGGGTTGCCCCCCCCATTGGCTAGATTCCACCGAATGCCATGTTTTCAACTTTTGTGATTTTTTATCATGACTTTGAAATAGTTGGTGTTTTGCTTAAAGTTCTAGCTTGTGGAATCAAGAGATTACATGACTATCCAAGATTTCATTATTTAAAAGTTCCTTGCACTTCCTTACAGAAGAAACTTGGTAAGGTGAAGTGAATGCTCCCTATGGCTCAGAAACCAGAAGGCAAATAAAATCCAAATGTATTTTTTAATCAGCCTTGACTCTTGATTTTTGAATGCTTGGGGTAGACATTCCTGCAAATGGCAGGTTCTGCCACATTTTTCCTGAGAAAGAACACCCCACTGCCCTCTTCCTGGCCATCATCCCTACTAATAATTACCTAAACGGGCTATCAACTTCTGAGAGACATAAACCCAGGGCAAACAACTTATTCAAGTGCAAAAAACCCGAAGCCTGCTCCAAAGCCCATTTAACCCAATGGGAATCTTTTTACTGGTGTCATTGAGCTTTGGTCCATGTCCTGCAACAGAGGATTTATTGCAATTGAAGGGGTGAGGGCATATATGGAGAGTGTTAGAATTACTTGCTAAGATATTTGATCACATCACTAAATGAATCCTATTAATTAGACAGGAATGGGGTAGCCTGTAGTCAGGTGGGGAACAAGTTCTGACCGGGAGATGCCATGAGACATCAGATGTGAGGTATTTGTTTGTTCTATATTTCTCTGGGCCTACAAGAGCTTGGGCCTTGAATCATGTATATATTGATTAGGAGAAGGATTTAAAGGCAATAAGCAGTTTTTGCCTGGCGTATTTCCCTAGTCTAATGGACTTCTCATTTAAACCAAGCCAGGTTTTTTTGTTTGTTTTGTTTTAAACAAAAGCAATGTTGCCAGATAGTCACACAAATTGAACTGCTATTGAATTCAATGGAAGTTAAACATGAGGGCAAACTGGGACTCAAAGCAGCTGTGTCCTTCCAAGCAACATTTAGGAGAGTGAGTCATTGCACCTGCAGGGATGGAAGAGTGAGTCAAGCTGATTTTCCATAGTTCTGCTCATAGCTAGAAAAGGAGGAGGAAGTGGCCTTTAGGCAAGGGCCAGGACAAAGGAATATTGTACTGCCTCCGTTTGCTTCTCCTCTCCTAATGACAAGTGTTTGCAAAATTAGGAAGAGAATGCCATCATCAGCTGCTATGGTCTGTCTACTTTAATTTAAAGAGACCTTCTGCCAGCCACTTAGATTATAGTTTATTGGATGTTAAACTAAATGGTTTTAGTTCCCTTGGAGCCAGAGATCCTGAAGGCACTACAGAGTCCTATAGACTACATGTAGGTGTAGCCTTTGCCTCCCGCAGGATCCCTGCCCAGGTCTGGCAATGTATTTGATACTGATCTGCCATATGTTTGCTATGCCAGTCCTGAGTGCATGAGGAGGAGCATGACTACTGTGCTAGATTGCACAGTAGAATTATGTACTGATATTCTCTCAGACAAGATGACCTACCCATCCTGAACAAAGGTCTCCTCAGGTAAAGTGTTCTCTTACTTAGATTAAGTATACTTCTCAATGTTTTAAAAAAAATTACTCAACCATTAATTTTTTTTTCAAAATTCTTTGTAAGTTTACAGTTACAGATCTGAAGCCCCAGTGCTGTAAGGATTTAAACATGTGCCCAGCTATATGCACACAAATGTTTTCTATTTATTTAAATGACATTTAAATGGGTGAAGTTTTTCACGTACTTAACATTCTGCAATATCAGAGACTTAGATTTTAGGCTACACTTCAGAAGTGTTCTGATGTAGTCATGTGAAACCCTAATAGCTTGGGATGAGTAAACAGATTCAGTAAACCAAAATCTTTATTATGAATTGGCCAGGCTACCTGTGTCAAACCTTATACTCCATCCATGTAGAGAATTACTACTGAAGTCAGTGGAAGTTCTATATTCAGATTGTAGATTCACATACAAGGAATACATCTGGCAAAAATAAATAAGACTTAAACTCTAAAGTATTGGGGCTGAAACAGTCACACATTTTCATTTTAGTCACAGTTTTCCAGTTTTCAGTTTTCTAAAACCACAAAAGCCTCAGGTTCCCTATTTTCTCTTCCCTTCACCCCAGTTTTTCCTGGGGGTGGGGGCAGAGCACTGCTGTAAGTGGGAAGAGACCCAAAAAATGGTTTGGGGTCTTTTTAATGAAACAAAACTGACTACATGTGAGAGTTTTCTTCATTTAATTAAAATATTTTCCACAAAATGTATATACCATTTCTCATCCAGCTTTATGCAGGGTAGCTAGAAATTCAAAGAGAACAGAAGATATAGGTGTGGGCTGAACAAGCATGTCATAGGATTTCAGTTCCAAGACAGTAATCCAGTGTTGTTATTTTTAAGCCTCTTTAAGTGTATTCTCTGCGTCTCACCCAGGGGCATCGCTGGCACCTGGCATACGGGGCATGTGTCCCGAGTCTCAGCGCCAGTGCCCCATGTGTCTGGGCTGGGCCCATCCCAGACCAGGGACCTGGGGCCAGGGTGCCCGCCACAGCACCTGGCCCTGGCCGGGGACTGAGGCCAGGACACCTTCAGCAGCATCCGCTTCTCCCAGTGGGGGATCAAGGCCAGGGCACCTGCAGCAGCACCCACCTTTCCCGGCCCTGAACCTGGCCATGCATCTGGGGCCAGCGTGGAGGCGGCAGGAGCCCAGTGCACAATCACCCAGGGGCGCCAGATTGTGGCCTATGGGGGTGGCCCGGGCCTAGGGGTTGGGGCCTGGGCCCGTGCCCTGGGTCTTTCCCTGGGGCAGTGACGTTTCTGGTCTCACCTGAGCTCAATTGTTCTGAAGAACGGCAAGTCATCCTAAACAACCAGACTGTCAGCTAACCACATCACATCATTTTGACTAACATAAGAAAATACCATGAATTCATAATTTGTCTGTATATTAGGGATTTCGTGTCACATTGACAAAACAGTGAAAGGAGGACTGGCTGGCTTCAGGGGTTGTTTAGAGGACAGCTAGCTCATCAGCTGTTCAAATCCAGACCAGGTTTCTAATGGAAATAATAGCAATCAGAAGTCTCTACCATCTGACAGCTGTTTGGCTTTGTATAACAGTGGCTACGCAGATATTTTTAGAGTATCCACTGTGGTTTCTAGACAGCAGCATCTAGCTCCAGCCCAGGAGTCAGCAACCAGGTGGGGGAGAAGAGCCATCCTCCCTCCCCCCTCCCACAACTGCATGAGCGGGAGCCAGTCGAGCGGCTGCGGCCCCTAGTGCTGGCGAGGAGGTACACGGGAGGCACGTGCTTGCTCCCTCCCTCCCTGCACTGGCAGGGTGGGGAACAGCTGCCCTGCCTACCAGCCAACCCTCCTTCCCAGGAGCGGCCAGCAATGAGCTGGGGCTTGCAGAGGCGGGGCCCTAGGACAGCCCCTCTGCGGAGTTTGGGCTGCTTTGATCCAGCCACTCCAGGCCTCAGTGGAGGCCGCCTCACCCCCAGGCCCCGAATCGCGCCTGTTCAGGCCTGCTGTGGCCGGGTTGAAGTGGTCCAAACTCCGCAGAGGGGCCATTCCAGTGTCCTGCCTCCACAAGCCACAGCTCTCCTTGGCCGCTCCTGGGAAGGAGGGCTGGCTGGTAGGCAGGGCCTCTCTACTCCTCCCTGCCAGTGGCGGTAGGGAGGGAGGGAGCATGCACCATCCATGCCCCCCTAGCCCTGCTGGCTGGCTCTGGCTCATGCAGTTCTGAGACTGCCTCAGAGCCAGAAGGGGATGCTCAGTGAGCCAAAGGTGGCTCACTGAGCCTGTGTTGCTGATCCCTGCTCCAGCCCAGTTTCTCATGGACTGTTGTCCACATCATGAAACTCACCCATGGCACCTGACAATCTCTGCTGAGACACCAGGGATGCAATAAGTTTAACGTGGCAGCTAAACTGCCCTCTCACTCCTAGAGCTAGTCCCTTCGAGCCAGGATTGGGAAATTTGGGAATAAAACATGTTAGAGCAGTCCTACAGCTGTTTCTAGAACATTCTTCAGAGCTATTTCAGAACCTTTGAGAAGTCCTATGTCCACCTCTATATATTTGAGGAAAATAGCTAAGTGATGTCCATAAAAGTCAACGTTGAGAAACATGTGGTCTGGCCCAATTAGGCTCCCTTTTGTTTTGCCCTGTGAAATGTCAGCATTTAGGCCCTGCAGATAGTAACAAGGCAACAAGTTAGTCATTTACATCATTCCCCGGATCTAACACAAAGCACCTCCTGAGCACAGGGTGGTGCGTGTGTGTGTGTGTGTGTGTGTGCACAGTGTTCAGCACTTGCAATTTATTGTGTCACAGATGTCCTCCTGGAGCTGCCACTCATGCAGCCCCCCTGCAGTCTAATTCTCAAGGGTATCAGAGGGCTAACATGGGATCTTTCTTGATCACTGATCACAATTTCCCTCTTGCTCCTATTTGTTTAAGTGTGAGTCTGAAGTTTAAGGACAAAAAGAAAGCAACTGTAGTAGAGACAGAAGGGCCTCTTTGGAGTCAGTCACAATGTCTTGGAACACACCACTGTGTCAAACTGATAACTGTTACAGTATTAATAAATAGCCCACTGCAGTTAGAGGCATCCTTAACTAATTTTCTCAGAATACAAACACATTTACATTCTGAGCATAAAACCCTCATAACATGAACTTTCTCCTCAGGTGTACTATAGCCAAAGGCTGGAGAGAATAGGCTACATAATGCAGGATTTGAGTGTCAACAGAGTATTCACTTTGACCTTGTAAAGATTTTTCCACCAACCATTTCAGTGAAATTGAAAAGTGTTTATTTGTCTAAGTTTTTCATGGAAAATTTTGGTTTTTTGGTTTCCTTTTTCAGAAGAAGTTTGAACACCAAAAATTTTGGTTTAAAACCAAAATTCTTCAGTATTGGGGTGGAGGATGGATAATAAAACCAAAAAGATTCCTTGGGGAAGAAGACACAAAGTGTGAAAAAAAAATCTTTTGTTGAAAGCCTAATCTTCCATCAGACACAGCTGGCAGAATTTTTTTCTGCCAGACCTATTTGCATTATTTAATTCAGAGGACTTTATTTTGGCTCAGTACTTCATCTTGCCTTTGTCCTGGACACAAGAGATATATAACATTGTCTCAGAATTAAAATTCAAGAAGCCAAACTCCTCTTCAGCTGCTATGTACCCCATAACTATTGCCCCTGCCCTTCTTTCCATGGGCATGTCTACACTGGAGCCTTAGGTTGACTTAACCTACTTTAAATCAACTTAAGCAACTGCATGGCCAAATTTAAAATCTATTAAGTTGACTTAATCTTTTAAGTTGGTTTTACAGGTCAGGAAGGGTCAGAGCCCAGGCCCTGCCCTGGGTCCCAATGGGGCTCTAAGGGCCCAATCCATCTTTGGGGACCCAATCTGGCCTCAGCTGCTGCTGGCAAGCTGCAATCCTGAGTTATTTGTTGCAAGTGGCTTGGAGCCCAATCCAGCCCTGCACTGCTTGCAGTCACTGGCAGGTGGCTTGGAGCAAACCTCACCTTGGGGGGTTCCTGCTCCCTACGCACAGCAGGTAATCCAGTGACCCAGCCCGCTCAAATTCACATGCTACTCCTGATTAGTTTCAGGGAAGGGAAGGAGGCATCTGAGAACATGTAGAGGAATCTAAGTACATGCAAGAGGCAGATATGTGTTCCTAGAGCCTAAAAACCACAGTTGCATGAAGAGTAAGAGTGAGGTTTCTTTATTGATGTGATGTGTTGCTTCAGTGCTACTACCTCTTAATGTCATGATTTCCCCTCCCCATCCTTAGGCCCACTTAGAAATGTTCTACACAAAACCTGTTTATTTGGGCTTTCTAAGGAGTGTGAAAGCTTTGGCCCTAAGAATACAGCGCACTTGCTGTGACATACATGGAGTGTAAGAACTTTCTTAGGAGACTGGTGGACACATTAGAATGTTAATTAAATTAAGGCTGTGTTGCATAGAGCATTGTCTTCTGAGCCTGGAGTGGAGAAGATAGGGAAACATTAAGACCGAGCTCCCCTGTCAGCCATGAAGAGCCAGCACAAAAGCATGAAGGAAGAGGCTAGATATGTTCAGTCCTTTACAGAACAACCTGAGAAGTGGGGCGGGAGGGAAGGACAGAGCCAGCAGGCCTCAGTCTATCCCAATAATCAAGCACTGCCAATGTTGCAGCATTCATTATTTAGCACAGTCGCCTTTCAGTCATTGTCAGTTTCCCCACCTTGACTGCAATTGGCAAGTGTGTCTGGTAAGTCATGTGGAAATTCACTCAGAACAGTGCTCTTTGTACCATGCACCACACTGCTGACTGCACAGAGGCAGCATCTCAAAGGTCACTTTGGAATCCAACTGTGCCTGGCCCAGAGGTGGCTGCACAGTAGTTGGAAATGGTCCTTGGGCTGGCCCCATATACAATTACATTCTCTGTGCTCAGGAGAGCAAAACAACTGCTGCTTCCACTGTGCTCCATTGATGGAACACCTGGCCCATCACCCTCCCATGGGGTAGACGCAGGAATGACATGGAGCCATAGCCCCAACCTCCCTCTGCACTGGCACATGAAGCAAGATGGAGGAATTAGAGCAAAAGTAGTGCTCTGTAAAGGGGTGCAGGATTGGGCATGCTTTTTTACATGACAGAAAGTTCTAAGATGCATTCTAACATCCTGAGGCAGAATGTTTTGTGCTTTAGCCTCTATTACAAGCTAAAGTTATGGACTTGCAATAGGAATCACTGGATGAAAGTCTATGGTCTTTGTTGTGCAGTATGTCAGACTAGTTATGGTAAAGGTTCCCTGTGGCCCTAAAAAAAAGTCTCCTGTTGCTCATGTCACAGGATGCACAGCTGTGCATCCTGGGTTATGATCTTTAGGATTTTTCTGTTCATTTATGCACTGGGATTGTATGTTTTTATACCAATTAGGCCATGCAAGGTCCCTTCATGAATGTTCATAAAATATCCTACATGATTACTATGGTATCATGTTTCGAGCAGTATTATGCATGTGCACAAATGTGTAACATGTTTGTGTGGGTGCTTGCTTGGGGACAGCCCCTTGAGTAGCCAGAGGGTATACACCCACTGCTTCGGACAAGCTGAACACCAGATGCCAGAGTGGACTGACTCAGGAGTGAGTAGTCACTTGGCAAAACGGGGAGAATCAGGGTTCAGGAGTGGGAACTGGGGGGTCATAATGGCACACCAGACTAGATATGGGGAGCAGCCTGTCACAGCTCATACTGGGGTGGTGGTGTTATGCAACATCCCCCTACAATGCTGTGCTATAAGGCACAAATAGGTTCTTGGGAAGAAAAGCCAGCTGAGATGGGGAGTACAAAGACAATTAGAGGGGCAGAGCCATGGCTCAGAAATACGTAAGGAAATCTCTCAATAGTTAAATTGAAATCACTTGTTTTCTTCCAGGCTTTAACCCTACTACCAGCACTGATGGTCACTTAATGGCACTCTTCTTCCTTCAGGTCTGTCATCTTGTTGAGAGCACTAGCTCAGCATAAGAAATGGTCATAGCACGGAATCAGAGCACTGTATGCTGATAAACCAAAACTGACACAGAAAATGAGAATTTAAAGGATACTGTTTGAAGTATGGTGATTAAATCCAACTCCTGTCCTGCTCATTAACTTAGAAATAATGGCTGATGGTGCTCCAATCCCTTCTAAGCATACAGTGAGATGGTTTAGGGTACAATTAGTGTGTAGAACTAACAATATTTACTCCACATGTAAGTAGCTGCAAAAGCTGATATTTACCCAATGCTTCAGAGATCTGAGCCAAAGATGTGTGTGGATTGGGCGAGGGGTTTGTAGAGGGTTTTATTTTATTTTGGAAGAGTACATCTGTTAAGATGTAATTCAGTGAAGGCTATGGCCTATATTATACAAGAGGTCATGTTAGAAAAGCACAATAGTCCCTCTGGCCTTGGAATCAACAGCTGGGAATGGCTCTATAGTGTCACCATTTTGACAGTGAAAATACAAGTGTTTTTCACCTAAGGCTGAAATTCATTTTGATAGTGAAAATGCAAGTGCTTTTCACCTGAGGGTGAAATTCGTTGTATATAAAACAGAGCGAGAACAAAAAAGAAAGCTCTGGGGTATTTTGCAAAGTAACAAGAAAGTGGTCATAATACATATACCATGTACATATCTATATATCTGCTAGTGATGAGAGTTTTTTTGCCGAGCTGTTACTAGTAGGCCTTTGCTGAAAGATATATACTTGGGGATTTGATTCATCTTGTGGAAAATAAACTAAGCTTTGTAATAATATTTTAAGGTCACTTAGGGCAGGGGTTTTCAAATTTAGGATTGGGACCCAATACTGTGTTATGGACCCTCAGGTACTGGGTTGCAGCACCCCCTGCTGCCACCAAAAGATTGGAATGTGGTGCTGAAAGATGTAATCAATGGGTTGCAGGCATAAATGATTTTTTTTCAACTGGGTCCCAAGGAAAAAGTTTGAAAGCCACTGACTTAGGGTATGTCCACTTTGCAGGAGTGTCCATGTCAGCTAGCTCAGGCTTGAGAAGCTATACAATTAGCGTGAAGACATTTAGGCCCAGGCTGGAATCTGGGCTTGGGACCACTTGAGGATGAAGGGTTTTCACACTTTTTTTCTTTAAAAAACCCATAATTTTACATCCCTACAGTTTGAGCCTGAGTCAGGGGACATGAGCTAGTGCTAGGAGTTTAACTTCAGTATAGACATATCCTAGAGTGCTCAAACATCCAAGCCAGGGTTAAGAAGCTGCCTATCAGCCTGGTGGATCTATGGTCATGACATGGTAAAACCATGTATGTATGCCATATTAGATGAAACATCTGCAGGCAGAGTGTAATAACACTAATGACAAAGAGAATATTGGGGCCTATGATGCATTCATTGAAGATGGAGCCATACTCACAGGTTCAGGTGTATTGTCCAAAGCATTTCAAGGTAGTTCTTCAGTGTGTTCAGATCCTGTGTTTGCTTCAGTACTTCATAAGGTTACGTGTCAGCAGTAAGTTTTCCACATGAAATTTTTAACTACTGGCTTTAGAGGTTATTGTAATCCTGCCCTACCCTTAATATTAGCAACATACTAACGTACAGGGAGAATAATGTTTGTAGATATGACAAGTTTTCTTAGATGTAATGGAAGCCAACCTCACTTGAGTATGAGATTTTAGAACCCAGTCCCAAAGAGATTTAAATAAATCCTTAATTCTAAATTTCATTAACTCCAGTGGAACTACTTATGGTTTTACCCTGAAGTCTATGCTGGGCTTTCTATTTGAACATGAAGCGAAATAACTAAAAGAAATAACATTGGGCCAGATTCTGATGTAAATAGAGAGTGACTCCATTGACTTAAGTGAAGTTACTGCAGTTTGCTCTTGGTTAAGAGAAGAATTCAGTCACTTGTTTTACCTCTTTCAGAAGACAAGTTCCAAAAGGGTCCCTTCCTTGTGGGGTCCCTTCCAACCCTATGATTCTATGATTCTATGATAGGTGTATTAGTCTAGGTGAGCAAAACAAACAAGTCCTGTGGCACTTTTAAAGATTAACAAATCTATTTTTTGCATGAACTTTTGTGGGCAACTTCACCCACAAAAGCTCGTGTGAAAAATAAATTTATTAATCTTTAAAAGTGCCATAGGACTCCTTGTTTGTTTTGCTCTTTCAGAAGAGTTTCTGTCATTGTTTGGGTCATAAGGAAGCTCATCAAGCTCTTGTATTGATTCAAAGCTCTTTCCAACAAAGCACTTGGACGTGAAGGGCAATCTTTTGTTTGTCACCTGTCCAAACAAATCTGTGAAGACTATTAACTGCTTCAGAAGCATTCCGGGTCTGCAGTAGCAGCATGCTCTTGCTGCGGGGGTGGAGGGGAAGAGGGAGGAGGAAAAAGTGAGTTCTTCCTGATTTTTGTGTGATGCTTCCATCTTGTGGCCAGATGAGAGAGAAAAATCTCTTTTACTATGGATTAAGAAATGACTTAAAGATGAGAGATTTTTGTAAAGTTATACTTCAATATCTGATGTATTAAATTTATTATTTTAGCCATGAACACAAGTATATCATATTGTGCTAGGCTGTGTTCACACAGCCTCCTTATTTCGAAACAACAGAGGTTGTTTCGAAATAAGGTTTCAGCTGTTCACACGACGCACAGTTGTTTCGAAACAAGGGGAAGCCCTTGTTTCAAAACAACTGTGTTGTTTCGAAACAAGTTAAACCCCATTTGGGGTCGAAACAAACTTGTTTCGAAACACTTGAACTTGCTATTTTGATTCCAGTTTTTTCCTTATTTCGAATTAACATTTTGTTAATTCGAAATAAGTTGTTTCGAAATAAGGGTTATTTCGATATACGGTTGTTTCGAAACAACCGTATCGAAATAACCCGCTGTGTGAGAACACAGCCCTAGTGATTAAATTCATTAGTAATTTTAGTCAATTATTTGACCTTCGGGCATTTGTAAGTAAAGTAGTGTAGACAATTAGATTCGCTACGCTAATGCCGCTTCAAGGATAGCAGGGTGTAGCAGCTCTAGTTCCTCTACCAGTGTCCCCTGCCAACAGTCACTTCAGCCTCGCAGTGGTCTTTCTTCTCATGACTCAGTCCTCCAGACAGGTCACGTTTTAGTTCCCTCCCACCTGGGCTAAAAGAATGCAATAAATTAATAGTCCTACATCCTTACAAGATGTTTTCAGGCCTGATTCTGGGCTCTAAGGTCCTCAAACCCTTTTGCCTCAGGGCTTTGAGTATCCTTCCCCTCTTGCTTGTGGGAAGAAAAAGGGCAAGAAGAGGTTTCACAGTACTATTTTCGAGTGGTGGAAAGGAGTACCCTGGCTTGCTCTCCACAGCTCTGGGTTTCAGTCCAGGGATTTTCGTACCAAGCAGGCGAAGTCTGCCTAGTCAAACCAAGCCCTGATACCTCTTTGAGCTTCTTCCTACCATAGTTTGGGCTAGGCTTTGTCCCAAAGACCTCTTTAGGTTCACCTTCTCTCAGGACTCCCAGGGTTGTCCCCAAACCCTTCAGTAAACTTTCCCACACCCCACCCCACACAAAATACAACTGAACTCAAATTCTGTTCTCCACAAACAGGGCCTGTCATCACTCTTAAATATCCCATTAGCTCTTCCTCACTTTGCAAGTTTCCCTCCCTGGAGTCCCTCTTTCTGCCCTTTTATCAGGGTTCACCGCCTATGGTTGCTCCATGGCAGATTTACCCATTCCTGAGAAGATTTCATGCAGACCAGGCCAAGTCTCCCCTTAGACCTCCTCCTTGCCACTACACTCTCTAGTACCAAGACAGGAACTGCAGAAATCATTCCTTGCAGCACTCTTTTGGTCCCTACTTACTGTGTTTAAACTAACCACCCATTTCCTCTCTCAACTGGGACTCATCTATAATTAAACCCCTGCTCAGTCTCCAGGTGCAACCAGGCAGCATAATTAGCTAGCCTCTCAGGCCAACATTAACTCTCTTAGTGTATGAATGGAGCATCCATACTAGCAAAGCTGGTAAAACTTTTTCCTTTAAAACTTGTCGGGGGGGGTCTCCTCTTTTTTGGGGAGATGGGAAACTATATTTTCAACTAAATGAACATTTTCTGTCCTTGAAATGTTTAAATTTTTGTCAGGAAATTAAAAGTGGTTAAGTTCTTGGCAACATGTTCTAGCAGTGGGAACAGGTTTCAATAAAAGTCAGTTTTCTGATGAAGAAATCCTCCATTTTCCAACACCATAAGGGGAAGAAATATCTCTGGAGCCCATGTGGGGGTTGGACCCCTTTAAGTTGTGACATCAGCTGCATCCTCCTATGAAAGTAGTTGGGACCAGAGATCAGACTGTGGTTGGGGTAGTTCCAAAGGCAGAGCCGTGTTAGTCTAGTAAAGCAAAAAAAGCAAGGAGGCTTGTGGCACTTAAAGACTAAAAGATTTATTTATTGCATGAGCTTTTGTGGGATAAAAATCCCACTTCGTCAGACGCTTTCATGAGGTAGAGCCAGTGACTCATCAGCCGATGCCCTTCACAGAGCTGAGGCCTACCTCAGCATTAGGCATATTGCAACCTCCACGCTCTGTCTCTAGTTACAACTTGCAGTAGCCATCCAGTTCCCAAAGCTGCATTTATTTCTCAAAAAGAATACACAAGCCAAGCAGCTTTTTTCATTTTAGCCTTGATGCAGTGGGCTGAAGCTGCTTCTGGGTAGCATGCTTCTGAGCAACATGGTGTGGTTGTTTTTTTTTTATTTTATTTTTAAATTTTGGGCCCCCACCCCTGCACAGGGTACATTTAAACATCAAATCTTTCACTGCTGATTGCAGAGGATTCCTTATGACCATATATTAAGGGCTGACCACCGTTTCTGGTGCTCAACTTAGAACCAATAAACCTTTGTCTTCCTTGAGGTACACAATTCCTTTGACCCTCCCAAGGCTAAGTCTTTGTTCCTGGATCATGTGGGCATTTCATTATCACCTCCAAGTGGCACCATAGGGGAACTCTGGCCCTGAGATCCTTTACCAGTGGTTCTCAACCTTCTGCAGGTTGTAACACAGTTGGTGGCATATCATGACCCTACAGGACACACTAGCTTGCCCTTCCAAGCCAAATGCAACCATCTCTCTGGCTCTCTGTGACACACTTACGGCAACACTATAATGTGTCCCAACGGTGGTTAAGAACTATTGTCCTATACTATAAAACAGCAGCCTTACCTCAGGTCTAACTGTCCCACTTCCTTGCTCCTATAAGCATTTCCTACTTCTGCTCATTCCTGTTTCTCTCAGGCAGTGCTCCACCAAACCCTGCCTCATCTGGTTGGGTTCATGCCCCTGCTCCATCTCCATAGGGTACCACAGATGGTTATTCGAAAGTCTTTCCAACATGTCTATCCTCCATGGTTCCCTCCCAGCAGGGACCACCAAGTGTCCTTCCCTATAACTGGAGATTCTCCCAGCATGCTGCCATACGCACCCTCTCTCCTTGCCTGAAAACAGGTGTGTCCCAGCAGATCTAGTTCTCAGTCACATTGGGCCAGATTCTTTTTAACTATTAGGTGCTAAAGGTGCAAATAGGCCCTTAAAAAGATTTTCAAAAGCATCTATTTCCTCACTGTCTTTGATATCAATGAGCATTAGGAACCTACACACTTCTGAAAATCCCAAGAGGTGTCTATGTGCATCATCAGACACCTAAATACCTTTTAAAATCTGGTCTAAATCTTTGCCTCCTGCATTAGAAGGAAAAACCAGACACAAGCCTGACTTCACTTTAAAAATCCAGCTGTATGAGATGCTAAAATGTGACCAGCAGAAGTGAATGGCAAAATTCACTTCCAGTGATGTCAGTTTGAAAGAACCCTCTATTTCAGAGAGAGCAGAGAGAGCTTTGCACAGTTTGTGAAGGCATGACACAAAGGTCAAAGAGCTTTAGTTTCCTCACCCTTCCACACAGAAGTATGCTGAGCCCTTAATAATATATTGTCCTGTGCGACTTTTTGTTGTGAATCAAATGTATTGTTCTAAATTAGTAGAAAGGCAGACTTGTGCATGTAGACAATAAGCACATAAGTATGAGATTTTTCTTGGTTTTTTGGGTACAGTTTCAATCTTCAACTATTTAAAGTAGATGTTCAGTGTACTGCTCTTGCAGGGCCTAATAGGTAGACTGCAAGCACATGGAGCACCACTCTGCCCAAGTTCCTACCTATCTTGCTTTGAAGATTTGGCATCACATCACCTTATGACCAAATATGAGGCAGCACATGTTGATATCTTCGGCATGCAAGTGTTCTGAGCACATTTTCAGGTCACCTTGAGGCAGAATGAAGGACCTTGAACTGGCCTGTGGCTGCCTGAACACGAACATGATCTCATCACACCAGTGGCAAGGGAGAGAAAAGACTAATAAATGGAAAAGCTAGATTTGAAGCAGGGGCATTGCTGTCCCCCAAAACAGTTTGCAGCCCTCCCCGCTAGTCCCACCCCTAAGCCCGCAGCTGGGGCTGGATCCAGTGGCCTTGGGCCCCTGATCGGGGTTGAGACTCAATCCTGCTGCTAGCACTGGGCCTGGTACCCCAGCTGGGTTCAGACCGGATGGGGGGAGCTCAAGACATAGGGCACTGGTGCTGGGACTGGGAGCTTGTGCCCCCGATGGCCAGTGCCAACAATGCCCATGATTTAAGGGTAGTTCGCTTGCCATTGACAGGACAAAGATGAAAGCAATGAGTCAAGACCTGGTTAGTCCCAGTGCGGACAGTCTCTGTGTGTCCAGAGCTGTGGAGTTCAAGTTTGTTTAGGTGCAAAAAAAACCCATAAGGACACTGTGGTGAAAAAAAAAAAAATCAAGGAATCTGGGTGTGCTGGAGGCAGGAGTCTCAAAAAGAGAAAGTAGTGCTGCCTGAGCTGAAGAAAGGGGATTGTTTGTAGGGACTGAGAGGCAGTGTATTTGGGGCTCCAAATTTTGGTGGATCTGGGTCATAGTTAGCTTTAGGCCAGCGGTTTTCAAACTTAGGGTCTGACCCAGTACTGGGTTGTAGACCCTCAGGTACTGGGTCATGGCACCCCCTGCTGCTGCCACCAGAAGACTGGAATGCATTGCTCAAAGATATAATTGTTGGGTTATGTGCATAAATGATTTTTTTCCACTGGAGTCCTGAGGAAAAAAGTTTGAAAACCATTGCTTTAGGCCACTCCCTATAGCTCCCACATGCTGCAGAGGGGAATTAAGTAAATGGGACAGTAGCACTTCTCATCATAACATGATAAAGCTTTAGCAGATGAATATCCATTACCACATACTGACCAGAAGCAGGGAACAAGCTTGTAGCCCATAACATTATATTATCCCATTTCTTTGATACATTTACCATTAAACGCCAAACTGAAGAGTAACACACATCACATGCTTAATAAGAATATGCTTTTCGGAAGTCATGCAGTTTAATAATTACTGTAGGAAAAGTCTATGGGTGATATATGTTTATCAGCAACTAAATCCTAATGGTTATGTGTGCAAGAATTTGATTTTTGCTGCAAAGTGTGCTCTGATTTTAAGCTTTAAATTTATGAGCTAGTAGCACTAGATGTGTGAACTGTGCTTTTTAAATCTAAAGCAAATAGTTTATTTCTTTTTGGCAGTTATGATTTTACTCTGATTAAGCACCAGTTTATACTCTTCAAAGTATAAAGCCCTGCTACAAACACAGGGTCTGATCCTCCAGAACTTGGCACAAGTGAGTCATGGGCCTCCTCATTTAACTAAGGATTTGGGTCATGGTGTGGATTGCTTTCTGCTAACACACTTACTGTTCAGTCATAGCCAACTTTTAATGAAGCTCAAGAGGGAACTGTTACAAAGAACAGAAGAGTGCTAGTCTGAATTTCGGTACCTTGACATTTTTCCACAGCTGGGCCCTAGCTTTCACTGAAATCTATGGCGAACCACAACAAACTTCACAGTGAGAAGGTGCAATTCAGACAGCTGTGATGGTGGAGTGTGGGGAGCCTTCTCAACAAACATACACAATTCTATCAGTTGTACTAAGTTATGTATTGTGGGACTACAGGCCCATGTGAGGCATTTGTTTGGTTCTAAAAGAAACTGAATTCAGAATAAGCTCAAAAACTTAGCCACTGTCAAAGAAAGTGACACTGCCACCTTCTAACCGTGGTAGCTTCTAGCCCCATGTTCCTCAAGAATGCAAGTGTAAAGAGTCCACTTTGCAGTTTGTAGTGCTTTGTTTTTTAAGTATTACTTAGAATGTTTTCTTGTTGTACAGCTGCCCTGTGGAGAGGAAGAGGAGAGAACAGAAAGTTTCTTACCTTGTTCAGCAGTATTTACGCAGCTGAGCAGACCAGGATAACAATCAAGCACTTGCGTGGGAACTAAACTGGCTGAGCAACTACCATACTTACCAGGGCTCCATGGCACCCTCAGTTGAGGTGCTTTGCTATCTTGGAATTGCAGCTAGGCTTCCACATTTTTGTGTGTATTTCTCAGTTGGCAGCAGGCACTGGAATAGAGCACCTGCTACACTTTAAAGGGGGAGCATGGTAAATTTTAAATGTCACATGACACTCAAGTCACCTCTCCCCACACCAGGTGGCTGCAACTTGTGGCTCCGAAGCCACATGCAGCTCTTTGGCTGCCCCCCCCCTTGCAATTCTGGGTCTTGTCCCCTGTCACTGGGGGATCCTATGGGTGGCTCATTCCTGGCTTCAGACTCCCCACCCACCACTGGGAGACCCTGCAGGTGGTCTGTGCCAGGCTCCTGCTTCCCCCCCCCCTCGCCACCCAGCCAGGGGACCCTGCCGCAGCTCCCCCAACAAGGAGGCTACACCCATTGCGGCTCTCAAAACACTTTGTTACTGAAGGAATTTTTTAAAATGGCCCTTTTTATCTTTTGGGGTGCCAATCCCTGCCCTACACTCATCTGTGGGGCTCAAAATACTTTTTTGTCCCTGCCTTTTCATGGCATACAGAATGATCAGTTCACCAAATGTCACTGACAAACTAAGCAAGTCTGACTCATTATAAAGTGATCATCTTTAAATAAGTGAATATAGACCTCTAAATAGCCTTAAATTATATATATCATTTATTGAAATATAGAGATCTTAATTTACAGGTTTATAAGACAAAACACAAACCGGGGCATATGTTAATATTTCTTGTACCGTCAGTCACTTATACCACTTAGCCCTTCTTCAAACACTTCACAACACCGCCATTTCAGAACTTACTTGGGTTTTTTATTATTCTAAAATATAGCATTTTAGACATTCAAAAGTGCAACAGTTAACAAGCCTGTGGATTATATCACAGTTAAAAAAATTAAAAAGGCAGTGATACAGCTTGTCATAAATGTTTTGGCAGTATTCTAGAGGTCTATATAAAAATACATATATACATATTGATGTATAACATCACTATATCTTACGTCCTTCATCATATAATAGGACCATTTTGTACAAGTTGCAGACCAAATTGTAGGGATTTGATTGGCCATTCAAAATAAAAAGTTGTGTTTCACAGGAAAGTTTTGATTGTCATTATACAGAAAGAATTAGGAATTTCTCTTCTGGTGGCTTCTTAAAATTAAGCCATAAAAGGAAAACTGTATCTGCAATACTGAAAATGTAAAACAAAAGCAACCCCCCATTCTACTAAGGTCCGAATAATTTTTTCCAGGCTAATATCTCTGTCCCCAGTCTTTCAATGAGCTGTGCTTCAACAGACTCCTTTACTTGCACTAAGCCCATTTTCTTCAGGGGTTCTGCTCAGGCTTCTACCTGCAGCTCATTGCAGGACTAAGCACTTAACATTACCATGGAACTGGATAGCCAGTATATCTTTTGATTCCAGTTTAAAGCATAGGTCCAGTCCAAAGATATGCTGTGAGATTTGGAATGAAGCCAATAAGAGGAAGGGAGACAGCATAACAATGTTAAATGACATCTTTTGGTGTCACTAAACCTGATTTTCAGAACAGATGAAAAGTGGGTCATATGCAGAAATGCTTGCCTAATTTGACGATGGCATTATGTGACTGTGCACATAAATTTGTGGTTTCAAATGGCCCTTCAGATATCTATTAGGTCATTTGCGTTTCGTAGATTCATAGAATTTAAGGCCAGTTTGATTTCCTGTATATTACAGGCTTACTTTTCAAATTCTAATTTGAATTTGTCAGGCTTTTGTTTGCAAGTGCCTGTTTTGCATCTATAACTGCATGCATGCATACTTTTCCATGTGGCCTTAGCCATGTGACATTTTGAAATTTGGACCCACTCTTATTTATGTGTAATAATGGCAATACTACATTTGGGATCAAGTTTTGCTCTCCTCTGTCCCACAGCTTTGCACAGGTGAAGTCAACAGGATGGCATAGGATTTCAGAGGGCCTAACTGGTCCTTCAGGAACACAAGAATGGCCATACTGGGTCAGACCTCTGGTCCATCTACCCCCGTATCCTGTACTCCAACAGTGGCCACAGCCAGGTACTTCAGAGGCAATGAATAAAACAGCTATAAAATCAAAGGATCCAAGTTTAGTTGTAGTTTGTTGTTCAGAAGCCAGTCAGTTTGTTCTGTTTAGTCACTCAGAAGAGTCTAACGTCTACTTGTAGTACGAAAAAAATTCCCACAAAGGCTTGAGTTTGGATTGCATTTGTGTCGCTTGTGTCATGTCAAGTACTGAGCATTTTCTGTGAGGTACTCATCAACTCCTATTGAGTTTAAAAGATGAGTCCCAAACAGAATTTGGTCCATATTTGGCATGTACCGCATTTTCATCTGTCAGACTGCCAAAGCATCATATATCAACAACACATCACACAACAGAAATTATAAAGCATTCTACATACTTAGGATGTCAACAAACAAATACTGCAGAACCAAGAGGGGAATGAATTTTGTAGTCCCTCTTTTCTAAGTGAAGAAATCAACTCAAAGTAATCAATACACTTCTAAGCAATCACCTCTGCTACTTAGGGTTAGTAAAGATAACAGAGCCAGTTTCCACTGCTGCTACTGAAAACTAAGATACGAATGTGTGTGGCAAAATGATTACTCCATATTTAATCTGGAGTCTCAGACTAAGAAACATGGTTTCCTTGTTTGCTTCCAGAACATTCAAATATCAAATCAGTTCTTCACATTTGAACCCAAAATAAACTCTCTCTCTTGAAGAGATGTGCAAAATATTACTTAAACACTAATGCTGTTGCTGTTGATTAGTCATACTTCCATTAACTTGGGGAAACATGGTGCAATTATTGAAAGGTTTAAAAATAGCTCTAAATGTTAAAAAACCTCATTGAATCAAAATATGATTAATTGCTTTTAGAGCATCTAATTAGGAAAGCCACTCATCTGACACTCGAAAACTAACACTTCACTTCTTAGACACAAAGTTCTACATGTGAAACTAGTTTTAGTTCCCCAGCCCCATTTTCATATTGTCTACAACAACTGTTTCATATAAACATTTTGAATCCTAAAACTCTTTACCTACTTTAAGTTTTTAAAAACTGTGCTTTTGCTGAAGGACAGTGAGTTATAAACTATACAGTTAGTGTTACTGAAAACAGTAGTAGTATTAAGAGAACAGCTATTTTCTATCGTTAAAGACTCACTAGGCTTCTAACACCTATTATGGAAAGATTGTTAATTATTTCCTTTTATTTGTATTAGCTGTAAAAAGTAAAATGTTATGTAGTTCCAGTACCTTTTAGTTTCAAAAGTGGTTTTTGTATGTTCTTCATCCACATGATAGTTCAACAGCAGCTGACTTTTCCCCTGCAATTAAGGGGAAAGTACAGAGAAATCTTGAGTGATCTCTTCTAAAGTCTATAGATTTGATGCACAATTTGAAAGATCCTTGAGCAGATAGTTATTTACATAATTACATTGGAGAAGTTTTGCCGCAGTGGAATTATATCCATCGGAGTCATGAATGCCCTTGAAACACAAAGCTGATCTGTTTATGGCCTTTATCCTTCTGCCTATTCAAACCACAAATGCTGAAGTACTACTGAAGTACTGCAGAAAGCAACGGTGAAAAGCTGTCTTCAACATATTTCATTCTTTCATATTCAGGATAATCTCTGTGCATCAGGAATAAATGTCTTCTTTCCCTACACCCTTTGCATTGCAATAAAGTGGTTTTCTCTACAGAGAAAAAGTCCTTAGATCTCACAGTGAGCTTCTTTTTCTAAATAGCTCAAAGGTGTCCACTGATTCCATGTGAATTACAGGAAGCTGTCCTCAACGAGGTCTGAGGAATCTATTCCAATGTCATCCATCATGTCAATGTCTTCAATGGTCTCATCCTCTCGCTTGATAAAGGTAGAGCTGCTAGAACCAGTCTCAATGGCACTTTCTTCAGATGTCTGGGAACTGTAAGAGAAAAAGAAACTAGGAGTTATAATACACAGTGAAATAAATACAATATTTAATTTCTAGTAGTTGACCCAGTGAGCCGGTGGAGGAATCTATGCAGCCATCTTCTGACACTTTGGGTTAGTTCTGAGTACCTGTTACTGATGATGATGATTGACATCTGATCTAGTACAAATAACTCACCAGAGGGAAATGAATAATCTGGAATTTAAGAGAGCAGACTGATCACCCTTTTCTGAGAAAGCCCCTTGCCATTTCATCCATATACTATTCATGAAAGATACATTAGACTTGAAAGAAATGTCCACCAAATAAAATCAGTTGCTCCTATGGCAAATTCGTCATTAGAAAAGTCTGCGGAAAAGAGGGAATGAGACACTTAAGAAAAAGATGGTACAACAGAAAGAGACCATAAGGACTTAGATCAGGCCTGGAAAATCCTGCCCCATGACCTCATTCCAGTTTCTCTTGGTAATAGTCAAAAGATCAAAATGTTGGCTCCTAAGATCTTAACTTTATAATACACATAGTATAAAATGCATGTGTCTGAAAATGCTACTAGCCACATTGTGTAGCTTCAGGTGGCCTTATTCACATTATTTTAATTATGTATCTATTTATATTGATACAAATCCATTGATCAGAATCCCATCCAAAGGTTCTGTCACCAATTAAAAATCATGTAAATACATTCTTGTTATGTTTGGATACTTGGAAGTTACTTGCATTCAGAGAGAAACCAGCAGACAGAAAGAGAGAGAGATGTAAACACACAGACGGGATTTTATTCAACTCCTCTGAGATCAGCCAGAACTGGCCACACTATCCCATAATATTCTATCCTCATTGTTATGGCAACTAGCTAGACTCTGTTGCCACAGCTACAAGCTAAGCAGGACACAAAATACAAGCTATGGCAAGCTAGGCAGGACACAAACTACACAACACCTCTAAAACAGCCTAACCCTGTGACAAGAACCAGCAGATCTCAAATAAAATCAATCAATCCCTCAGATATCTCAAACCCTGCTCCAACTGATTCATCCTTACATGTGCCTCACAGGCCACATAATTTTGTCTATGTTAGACCAAGCTGGAAAGTGAATTGCAAAAGTGAGGGGTCTCATGGGTGACATCATGCCAAACCCCTCCTCCATGGCACTACGGTACAGGAAGGGAGGAAGTCTCCTGGCAGGCAGGTTGCAGGCTGTAATGGATACCTGGCTTCATGGGCTGTCCCACTGACTCACTGGGCCTGGTCAGAGAGGACTGCTTTCCATGTCCTGACTCATGATGAAATCAGTGAGCTATCTTTTGAGTCAAGTGCCACTCAAGAAGCATATGGGTAGCAAATGCAGGACCAGAGTAAGGTTCTATAGACGAGTGAGGGAGGGAGGCATAATCTGGCACATAGTGCACCATAAGCAGCAACTACCTGTGCCTGTTCCTTTTGCCGAGTTCATCTTCAGAGACAGGCTCAATGTCAGGCAGGGGGATGATGTAGCCACTATCAGCACTCAACCTCTGCTCATCAAATCCACTCTCCCTGTCCTTCAGTTTGTCTTCATTCTTGTAAGTGACTCCAATGTAGGTGTTGTCACAGTCCACTCTCATGCGTGTGACAGCTGGGTGATCACTTTTCAGGAAGTCCAGGTGAATCCTTTCATAGCTCTGAAAACATTCATTTGAAAATGGTGTTTGATACACAGCTTACCTGGCACTCTGCCTTGGGGTTAGCAGGTATGGCTCTATTGACGTGTGTTGTTGTGCATGCTTAGTCAAGGGGTTTTATAAGACTTTTTGGGAGCGTGATAATACATATAGGCTACTGACATTTAAAAGATGGCTGGGTTTCATTTTACAATAGTACTTGTACACTTCAGTATGCACACCTGGGTGCACTAACACCTTTCAGTTGCAACTCTGGATCCAAATAGGGAGTTGCTAGTTCTGCTGTTCCATGGGGCACACATGCCATAAGACTGGTTACCGTGTGACTGGTACTCAAAACTAGTGCTAGGGATGTGTGACCCAGGCAGGTAAGCAGCTGTGGGGAGTTCTGGCGCTGCATGATCTCTCTCCTTTCTATTTTCTGTGTGCAGAGCTCTTCCACCTGCTCTCCTTCCTCTAAGCCAGGGGTCTGAAAGTCAGATCACCATGAGGGTTGCATGAGGACTAGTACGGTAGTCCAAGGGCTGCACCACTGAAACCTTTTCATACAATGGTATTGCAAATATTGATAGCAATAGTGTTGTTGTGGGCTGCAAGAAATATCTTTAGGGGCCGCATGCAGCCTGTGAGTCTGAAATTCCTGCTCTAAGCTAATGAGGAATGGGAACAAAGATCCCTGCTGATTCCCCTTTCCTGAGCAGAAGTAAATTCCTCTGGCTCCTGGCAGCTACTCCTCCCCTAAATCTATTGACCAGATCTGGCACTTCCTCTGAAAAAGGAATAAGAAAATATTCCCCCTGGTGAGATGATGGTTCCTCTCCTCTGTATCTCCATTGGGTGGGGTCCAAACATGAATGTATGCAAATAGGACCAAAAATGATGAGCAAATTAGATGTATGTGTTTTAAGGTGAGGCAGAAACAGTGACTGAGTCTGTGACGAGGAGGAAGAAGAAGGGCTCAGGCATTAGTGAGGTTGCAGAGGCTCAGGAACAAGATGCTGGGCAGGATATTGGGAAGCCTGGATGATGTGGGGATAGTAAGGCCCACCAATAAAGGTTAAACGTAGTGGGATAAGCGAGGCGCATCAGTGATAAATGAATAGGTAGTTGTGGGATGAAGTGAGGAGCAGGTTTATGGAGGCATGGAGTGACAGTGAACAGAAGAACTGAATGGAGGGGCAAGAGTAAGTGATGGGTGGGAAGCAGTAATGCATACATTATTATCCACTAATAAATGAGTAAGTGAGAGAAGCATGTGAGGAGAGATCAATTAGTGCCTGGGCGTTGGGATTCAAGATGGGGGAAATGCTGATTGAGGCTGAGGGAGGTTGAACACACAGGGAAATTGGGGCCTTTCTTAGGGTTACTGCATTTTTAGAAAAAAGCCTGTACAAAGGTATAGGACCCACTCTGTAGTTCATAGGATTAAGAAGACAGTGGGCCTACAGCAGGGGTCTCAAATACGTGGCCCGTGGGCCATATGCAGCCCCAAAAGCTATTTCCTGCAGTCCGCAATGACACTATCATTACTGATAGTTGCAATATTGTTGTATGACAAGGTTTCAGTGGTGTGGCCCTCAGACTAACATGCTAGTCCTCATACGGCCCTGTACTAGTCCTCATGCGGCCTTTGTGGTGATTTGAGTTTGAGACCGCTGGAGTACAGGAAAGAGAATGCTGTTCTTTATATAATACCATAAAATGATTCACACCAACAACCTTAGCTTTATAGCCTTATGATCTCTTATCCAGATACATAATAGCACATCTGAAGAATTTCATTCACAAGGTTTAATGAAATGTTTGCTCCACTAGAAATACAGATAAAAAATGCAATGGAAAACACCAAAGACAAACCTTTTTGTATTCTCCAGGCAACAGATTCTCAACAATTTCACTCAAATGGTAGAAAGAAGGTCTTTTCTCTGGTTCACTGTTCCAACACTTCACCATGATCTCATACCTGCAAATAAGAGGGAAACCAGTTTCATCAGTTAGAAGTTGAAAATCAACAGAGAGATTAAAAACATAATCAATTGATTTTGCTGTAGGAGAAACAAAAAAGAATGTACATACACTTCACTGGTAGCATGATCAGGTTTTGCCATTCGGTAGCCACTTTTTATCTTGTTGTAGAAAGAAGAATCAACCATCATGCCAGGATATGGTGTGCCACCTTAAAGGTGAAAGGAAAAACAAGCATCTCTTTTATGTTGTTTGAATACTTCTAATGTTATAATAAGCCACAACTAAGCACAGAAAACCAAACACACAGCAAACTCTCATTAAACCACAAATCTTCTGCTGGATATTTGTTGAGCTGGAAATGGGGGCTGGAGCAGGGTTTTATGAGGATGCTCAATTCACATGTTCGGTTAATATTTTCTAGATTGGATGCTAACTGAAATTTGAAGAATGTGAGTTAGATTTAGGGGGTGGGAGTTGAGCTGGCTTTTCTGAGGCAGTTTAATCAATGTACTGGATTTCCTATTTCTATACTGCTTGTTCTTTTTTAAATCGTAGATGTCAGGAGCTAGGCAGTGATGCTCTAAATCTGAAAACTAAAAAAAAAAATTATAATCTCTGCTGTCTTTATCTCTCAGAGACGTAATAGCAGATCTGTGTAGTGAGATTTCATTATTACTATAATTACTGATTGCTTGTAATGCCCTATGACCCCAGCTAAAATAAGAAGCTCATTTTGTTTGGTATTCTAAACACATACATTAACAAACTGGGAAGGTTTTGTTATTAATACAGCATTTGCTACAATAAATTCACTAGTACAATACCTATTCCTTTTATTGGCTCTATATTTGTCAGAAGTTTTATATGTTTCTTATACTAAATGTATATGCCTGGATTCTACCTGTGAATAAAGCAGGATTAATGTTTTTATGCTAGAAGTTATTAAAGTCAAGTGGGTGTTGGCCCTGAATATTGGCTACCCGCTGGGGCCCAAAAATGTAACACTATATTATCAAGGGTTATTAGAATTAAAGACAGTCAAAAATGAATGAACAATGTATGTTTCATGCTGCATTAGCCTTGATTATTTTTTTTATTATATTTCTTTCCGCCTGGAGTAATATTCTGCCACTTTTACTGCCACTGAGCAGCACATCATTCCACATTATGTTCCACTGTATCTGGGACAAGTCAACAGAAAACTCAGCACTCAATAGCAACCACTCCCTTTACCCTCTACTGAATTTACAAAATTCAGTTATTCACAATGGGTATGTCCACACAAGGCTTTTATTTCGAAACAACACTGGTTGTTTCGAAATAAAAGCCCCTATGTCCACCTGACGTTTTCTTGTTTCAAAAGGAGGGAGCCCCTCCTTTCAAAACAAGAGCCCTCCTTTCGAAACAGCTTAAACAACTTTGGTTTTGAAAGGAGAGTTATTTCGAAACCAGTTGTTTCAAAATAACGCCGTTTGGACGTTATTTCGAAACAAGGATTGTTTCGAAATAACAATGACCTTCCTCCCAGGGTGCATAGCACCCTGGGAGGA
>ML681996.1:5477372-5565124 GCA_007922195.1 Podocnemis expansa
CCACGGGTGGCTCACCCCACCGCTGGGGCTGCTGCCAAGACCAGCGGTGGGGCCAGAGGCGCCTTGCCCCAGGAATCCCCAGGCGCCACGCTCCTGCCAGGGGTGGGGCCGGGGTTGCCCCGCCCCCAGCAGGAGTGGGGGTCCCAGGGTGGGGCAGCCCCCAGCCCCGCCACTGGGCAGGAGCGGGGCACCTGGGGATTCATGGGGCAGGGTGCCCCCGGCCCCGCCGCCAGGCTTGGCAGCAGCCCCACTGGCAGGGTGAGCTGCCTGTGGAACGGCCACCCTGTGGGGGCTGCAGCCCCCCTGACCAGGCTGCGGGGCCAGCAGCTCCCCGGGAGCCCAGGCGGGGGGCAGAGCCCTGGGGGTGCCCCAGCCAGCTTCTCCCCACTTCCCCTTGCCAAGGTGGGGGGGTGAAGGGGCTGAGGCACCCGTCCTCCCCTGCTCCCAGCAAAGGGAAGTGGGGGGAAGCCGGCTGGGGCACCCGCCGACCTCCTGCACTCCACTCAGCACCCTGGGCAGGGTGCTGAGGGTGGGGGTGGGACCTTCCTCCCAGGGTGCTATGCAACCTGGGAGGAAGGTCATTGTTATTTCAAAACAATCCTTGTTTCGAAATAGCATGTCCAAACGGCGTTATTTCGAAACAACTGGTTTTGAAATAACCCTCCTTTCAAAAGCAAAGTGGTTTAAGCTGTTTCGAAAGGAGGGCTCTTGTTTCGAAAGGAGGGGCTCCCTCCTTTCGAAACAAGAAAACATCGTGTTGACATAGGGGCTTTTATTTCGAAACAACCAGTGTTGTTTCGAAATAAAAGCTTCTTGTGGACATACCCTAAGAGAGAGGGAGAGAAACAACAGTGCAGTAGTCCAGGCACCAGCCTGGGACCTGGGTGGCCTAGGTTCATTTGCCTGTTCTGCCACAGAGTTTCTGTGTGACTTTCACCAAGTCTCTTTGGGCTTGTCTACACTGCCTGACAGATCCAACTATGGAGGTAGGACTAGTAGTACACATTAGACTGCTGCACTGTAACTCCAGTGTGTGGATGCTGCAGGAAACTAAGTTCCTAGTAAAACAAACAAGGAGTCCTGTGGCACTTTTAAAGACTAACAAATTTATTTCTCGCATGAGCTTTTGTATGAGAAATATCCCACTTCATCAGACACTTTGAAGATGGGGAACTTACAGAATGGGAGGTAGTTCAAACAGGACTACATTAAGGCAAACTAGGAATCTTTTAGTTTGCACCTGCAGCATTCGGGGGGGGGGGGGGAATTACAGCACAGCACTTCAGTGTGCATTGCTATTCACTCCCCCATAGTCTGACCTGCATGGCAGTGTGAATATAGCCTAGTCTCTCTAGTCCAGATCAAAGGTATATAGGTGTCTAACCCCCACTGATTTGAAAAGGACTGAGGCACCTAAACAGCTTTGAGGATCTGTGCCTCAGTTGGCCTCTGCAAAATGGGGTTTATAAATCCACAAGCCTGCTGCTGCACTGTCCCACCTCATGACTGCTGCTCAGTGAGGACAGCTCCAGTGGATCTGCTGTGCTGATCCTGTTTGCTCTGAGCTGTGCTCAGCCAAAGGAAGTTGCTCAGGACCCCACAGACCTTTTGCCACTCTCCTGTGGTCCAGTAAATGGAAGTAAATGAGACAAGACTAGCTTTCAGCTCCCTAGCTACCATCGCAAAGCCAGCAGTGGGCAAGAGCACCAGTCTTCCGCCTGTTCTTTCAGACAGGCACTGCCTTTTTACTTCATGTCTGTATAGCACCTTACACAATGGGACACTAATCCTGGTAATACCTAATAGAAATAATAATAATACTAACTCCCCATTGTAGTTTGTGGTCACAACAGAATGTACAGTAATTCACTTCATGTGGCATGAACTCAACCAGCTTAATGACTGAATGTAAGGAAGTGCCCAGTCATAGCACATACCAAGAGAAAATATCTCCCATAGCAGAATGCCGTAAGACCAGACATCACTTAATGTTGTGTATAGATTGTCAAAAATGCTTTCAGGTGCCATCCATTTCACTGGGAGAAAAGTCTGCAATAAAACAAATATATTAATTGTTACAGAAACTCAGCTCAGTACAGCAGATATATCACTGACAGCAGGAAGAAGGCTGTCCTAATAAAATACATATCTGAGACAGGGGTTAGAGATATTTTTTATTCAAGGAAATATGAAGAGTTTATAGGGTTATGAGCAAAGCTTTTACTTACTCCTCATAATAACTAACCCAGGAATAGCTGAATTGCTAAATCATTAGCAAGGGACCCAGATGATTTTTTGCACATGATATGGGAGATACACCAGGAATTTCTCTGTGCAAATATGTCATTGATCAATGTGTTATGCCACATCACAGTAGAAGTCCCTTAATAAGTTATCCAGTTAAAATTTCACACTGGAAAATGCATGTTCTGTCCAAGGACTTTTCATTAATTCACTTTTCATTATTAATGAATTAATTCATAATTAATGAACCAAAAACTAATTGTTCCCCTACTTTTCCTGCAACTGCCAATTGGTGTAACAAAACGCTGACCAGAAGAACCTTAAAAAGAGTTTGATACTGACACTTAACATCTCAATTAAAAAGATTAAGAAGTACATACACTGCCTTTGGAGACATAGTTGGAATCATGCATGATGTCCCTAGCCAGACCAAAGTCACAGATCTTCACAATTTTTCCTTGAGCCAGAAGGACATTACGAGCTGCCAAGTCACGATGCACACACTACATGGAAAGACAGAAAGTAGTTTGAGGAGATACCAGTTCCCATGAAGGTCCATTTCCTTTGGAATGCACTGTTCCCTTCCTGAAAAAGCCCATACTTGTTGACCTTCTAAGCACATCTTAAATTGGACCTCCTATGAAGCCAGCATTCGAACTCCCAGAAAGTGCATCGTGGTGTTAGAGAACTCTGGTTTGCAGTTGATATTCTGACAGGTGGATGACAGGGTGCAGGGGGAGATAATAGCTGCTGCTTGGGTTTTGTAATCACTTTTGTTTTGGGATTCTGATTAACAGTGTGGATGCTTGGAACGCTGAAAGGACATTCTTTCAAGCTGTGGTTTTTAAATCCAAAGAAGACAAGACCATTTCTATTGTGTTCTGGGTGTGGCACTCACATTTTTAGAAGCTAAGAACTCCATTCCCCGGGCAACTTGGTACGTGAAGCTTAGTAAATCCAGCAGACTGAGACTGTCAGAATTGTCATCAGAAAGCAGATTTTTGACTTCTGGTTCTGTTGAAAAAGGCATGGGGGAAAATATGCTTGTGTTATAAAAGTGTATTAAGCCAAGAAACCAGTACTTTCTACCTTCTATGCCTGTGAGGTGATAACTTATTGTGGCCCAAAACCATCCTTTCAGAATAACTGTTTTGCATATTTGCATCATTTGCTAACACAGCCTGCATTCTTTTAAGAGAGAAAAATATCTAATACTAAACATAATTTTTATTTGTCTTCTGCATATAGACTTTTTCCCCCTGAGAAATTGTAGAAAACAGCTAAATTAGAAGGGTTTATATCACAAGGGGCTGTATTTACTATTCAACATATGTTTAGAAACACAACATTGATTCAGAGATGGTAACTTCATTACAATTTTTGTAATGACTATTTCAGTTTTGCTGAGCACTATTACATTTCTCAGCAAGTAGGCATTAGGCCATCACCAATACTATCAAAGAAGGAGCAGGAATTCTATGGCAATAGTTCTTTTAAAAATAAAATGACAGCAAAGAGCATTACTATACCCAGCTATTCATTTATCCCTGCTGGCCCTGAGCAAAGTATCAGTGCACTGGTCTGCCAGCCAGCTAACTCTGGGTTTGCAAGTGATTTGCAACCTGAGATCTAGAGCCAGAAGTGAACAAGCCTGTTTGGAAGAAATGCATTTAGTTTCTGGGAAAAGGGAAAAGGAATGGGATGTGTTGCCCTCCATCACCCTTTCTACATAGTCCAGAAAAGCGTTTGGGAGTGTTTTCCATTTCGTAAATGTCAGTTAATGAAAATGGAAACAGAGAAAAATATTCTTATGATTACTGTCACATTGCTCAAAATATTGCAAAACACATAAAAAACAACACTATTGGCACTTAAGACTCTGTGTGTGTCACCGTGCTACATGCCATGGCTGCTGAGACCTTCACAACTGCAGCAAAAATAAATCTCCATTCCCCTTGCTCCACAAGCATCTGACAAAGTGGGATCTTGTCCCATGAAAGCTCATGTGATAAATAAAGTCGTGTCTTTAAGTGCCACAGGACTCCTTGTTCGTTCCACAAATATAGACACCTATCAGTAGAGCTTAAGGGGAATCTTTCTTCCTAGAGAACTGTATGAGGCTTGCAATGGACATTTGGAGTAGTTCTAATTCCTTCCATTAGGGGGCAGACATAATGCATTCATTTCTGAAGGAATAATTTTTTTTCTAACAGCAAGGAATGCAAAAGACAGCTCCTTACCTGACAGAGATTTTTTCTTATATGAAGCAGGGCGATCATACATCGATCTCTGGATATCCGAATATTTAGAACCTTCCTTCCTTTCCAGCATTGGCACATACTGAGTTGTATCAGCTTGTTTCATGTCCATGTACTCTCCATTGTTTTCAAAGGATAAAATTACATAACTGAAATAATAAACAAGGGCAATATCGCCAAGTGACTTGATTAATATTTCACATGGCATTTTCATGGTTGTGATTTTGGGTCATTGTTCACCGTAGAGCAGTGAAGGACCTATCTTGTCACTCTGATGAATAGAAGTATAAAAACTTACTTCTTGGGGTAATAAATAAAAGCCACGCCCAACATTTTCAAAGCTGGGTGCCAAAGTTAGGCTCCTATAGCCATATTCAGATACTTAACTAGAAGCTACTTTACTTCCGCAAATGCTGAACACTCACATTCCACTGAACTCAATGGGAGTTGAAGAACCTCAGGTGATATTATAATGTCTGTGGCATTTATTTAACTTTTACAGTCGATCAGGGCCAGCCCAAGGTTTTTTGGTGCCCTAGGCCAACACTAACATAGGCGCTCGCACCTCCCCCCCCCCCGGCCACAGGCGGAGAGAAGAGCAGGGTGGAATAGGCTTGCTGGCCTCCCCCAGCCCAGCCCTTGGCACCCCAGGCGACTGCTTAGGTCACCTCTACGGAAGGACCAGCCCTGCTGCTGATTGACGTACACCATTCATTCAAACTATTTTCAAAGGGCCTAGTCCTGCCAAGAAAACCCTACAGACAAGTCAATGGGGCTATCTGCCTAAATGAAAATCTGTATTCTAACATTATGCCCTTAACTGGCAAGTTACAGTCCTTTTTGTCCTTTCCCACCTTCTTGTGCTTTCATCAGCTGGGTTCATCCCAAAAATGTCCAACTCCTTCTTTGGCTTTTCTGGATGTCGGCTCAGGAAATTGTCCCTGTTTTTATGCAGATAGTTTACCAAATCCCCATAAAAGCAGTATTCAGTAATGATGTAAATTGGACCTATTGAAAGAAGGCAGAATAATAGACCAATGATAAAAATATCAATGCAAAGATAATAGAATAGCAAATATTAGGTTACAAAATGTTAAGGGTTACGTCTCTCTGTTGAGCCATGTTTATATAATTATTAATATACATAGGCAGTTTTATGCATCCATTTACTGACATTTCTTCTAAAAGCACTTGCTCAACACACAGACTATATTCAAAGCTTAATTTTAGTTCCTTGGCAAACACTGAGGTTTTGTTAAACAAACTTACCTGATTTTGTACAAGCTCCTAAGAGATTCACAATGTTCAAATGGGGCCCAAGATGTGTCATTATCTTCAGTTCAGACATTAGTGCCTGTTTTTCACTGGATCTAGCTGTGGCTGTTGGAAAAACAAACCGCACAGTTAAAGGTAAATTATGCTTGTTCTTGAAAATTTTAATGTCACTTATTTAATACAAATAATACAATATATTCCTTGAGTGCTTTAAACATTTACAAAGAGACCACATGAGCTTGGCTTTACACTTTATCTGGTGATGGCACTTCTGAAAGTATAATGAGCATTATTACTAGTCACTAATAAAGACTTGCTTGACCCACTTCACTAGCAGGCCCAATCTATTTGCCACACTCTGTGATATGAAGCAGTCATAAGCCCAGTTTAGCTGTCCCTTTAGAGATTCATTCATGGGTGAGTGAACCTCCAAGTGGCAAAGAGCCTTGATAGAAACTCCTTGGTCACCCCCTCCTGGCACAACTCCCACTTCAGACAAAGAGGTATGGCTGTGGAAAGGAGACACAGCTGAGCATCCCTACTCCCTGACACTAGCTGCTGGCTGGAGTGGCCCTTGTGACCCGTAGGTAGCCAGAATAAAGCAAGAAAGTCCTGGACCTGGGCAATTCTCCTTTATGTAGGTCCAGACTAATAGACAGCTCCAAGATCAGGGGACGACAGTCTTTCTGTCCAGTCTCCCCACTCTTACCCCAACCAGTCTGGCTTGTAGTATTTATATACGCAAGAGGTAGCTACCACACCACTATGATCATGTCAGAACACCACTATGAGAAATACTTACAAAAGTAGCGGTATTAGATTCTAAAAGTTTATAACTCTTTTTATCACTAATGCAACTCTTTCCTGTGTGATGGACGAACATTACCACATTTATACTGGAGACGTTAATTTAAAATTTCTTTTAAAGTCATTGGGCCAGATTCTCAGCTTGCATAAGCCAATTTTGTTTCACTGGCACTCCAGTGATCTACACTAGCTGAGAACCTGACTGAGCCTACTTAACTGCACCATGGTATCATTTTAATCTGTTCAAAAAGTTGATGACCATTCATCCTTTTCCAAAGTTTCTGTGCAGTCATTATGTCTAAGCCAATGCAATTCAGATATAACCTTCTACTATCTTTAGAAGTATAAAGAATTTTTTTTTTAAATCACAAATAACCGTAAGCTACCCACACACCCAGCCCCAATCTCAAAATCAGGTACTGTAGCTCTATGGTTCACTTTCAACATTGCGAGTAGAGGGAGAAATCACCAACACAGATTAAAACGATGCTAATAATCCTGCATCATCTTGAACAACCTGGCTTGGATATGAGGTCACTTACGTTTCAACATTTTCACAGCTACCTTCATCACTGGTTGAGAGCGACTTAATCCATATGCAGTTCCTTCAACTACTTTCCCAAATGCACCTGAACCAAGGATTCGACCTGTGGACAATCATCAAGTTCACTAGTCAATTAACAGTTGAATGATAGCTTATCTCATTTTCTGCTGCCATTGCTCTTTATGCAATGCTTCTGGTATGCGTTACTATTTGTGCAGAGTGTCTGTATTTATTCTTCTATTACTATTACTCTTACTACCACCACTACAAAAAAAAAAAATCAATGATACAGAAAAGAAAAAGAAATGAAAATAGGCTGACTTTTATCATATTCCTAAACTGAGTAAGCAAGAAGACAAGAACACATCACTTAATCAGCTTCTCAGGTAGGAGGTAACATTACTCAAAACTCCCTGTTGATTCAGTGTTGTCCACTATCCTAATCCTTTGTGTGGACACTTTTTAAACTACTGATTTCCGAGGGTATGTCTACACTTAGACTTGAATTCAAATGGATGACGATCAGTTTGAATTCAATTAAGTGCATGGCCACACTCGCTTTCCTCAATTCGAACAGAGGAACTCTTCCATTCAAATTGATGAAAGCTGACTTCGAATTGGTCAAACCTCATTTGACTTTGAAGTCAAGGTCAATTCGAATCCAGTAATTCGAACTGACCCAGTGTAGCCATGTCAATTTGAACTCAAGCACCCTGGGAGGAAGACCAGCCCTATAGCATCTGTGGCCAGCAGCCCCAAAGGTGCCTCCACCACCCCCCTAAGACAGGGACCCCAACCTCCAGCCCTGCTGGCCACGCACTGGGAAGGCCCCCCAGTGCGTGGCTCCTGCCTGGCTGGCTGCAGGTGGGGAAGGCACCCCCACATGCAGCTCCTGTCCAGCTGGCCATGCAGGGGGAAGGCACCCCCACGCATGGCCAGCTGGACAGAAGCCATGTGCCCAAGTGCCTTCCCTGCGCACAGCCAGCTGGAGACGCAGCCATGTGCCTGCCCCACACGTGGCCAGCCCAGGAGAAGCCACGCGGGGGGGGTGCCTTCCCCACACATGGCCAGCCAAACAGGAGCTGCGTGTGGGGGTGCCTTCGCCGTGCACAGCCAACGCAGGAGAAGCTGCACACGCAATGCCTTCCCCACGCACATCCAGGCGGACAGGAGCTGCATGCGGGGGTGCCTTCCCCGCTGCGGGGGCTCCTGCCCTGCTGCGATCCCTTCTCCCCCTGCCCCTGCTGCGCCATCAGCACTGGGCCAAGGGATTCCCCCGGCCCTGCACGCTGACAGCGCAGCTTGGGTAGGAGAGAAGGGATTCCCCCAGCCTGCACTGATGGGGGGGGGGAGGATTCCCCCATCCCCGCGCTGACAGCACAGCCAGGGCAGGGGAGAAGTGATAGAGCCCGGCAGGGGATTGGGTGGTGGCATGGCCCTTCTAGGGGGCCATGCTGCCACACCTCCCATGGTGCTCCTCCTCCCATTCGAATTAGCAAGGCCACTTTATGGACATGCTAATGTGAATGGGAGTTTCTTGTGTGGCCATGTCAATTCGAACTGACTCAATTCGACCTAATAATTATTAGTTTGAATTGACTGGTTTGAATTTAGTCATTCGAATTGACACGGTAAGTGTAGACACAGCCCACACATTTAATCTAAATTCTCTGTTCCAAATTCAGAATTAACTGGCTTCGGTCGACTTATGCCTGCTTAACCCACTGCTGAATTTGACCCTTTATGTTTAGTTTGATTCCATTACCATTTCATAAAGTTTCAAGATTCATTTCATAATTTTTTTTGTTGGTCTCTAAGGTGCCACAGGACTCCTCATTGTTTTTTGCTGAAAACGGACTAATACAATTACCCCTCCAAAATATTTCATAATGTAACTATCAATTCAAACAATAATACAGCAGAGTGCTTTAAAGCTTTACGTCCATACTCATAATAAGGTAGATTTGATCTTTGTACCCTCTTACTTTCAGAATACAGAAGCAGGGTCTAGGAACAATCTGAGAGAAGTTAAAATACATGTTGATTACACATGAGGGAAAAGTCCTCTGAAGTTTAATATACAAATGTGTTTCATATGCAGGAATAGACTTTATTGCAGTTTCCAAGTCCTTTATTAAAACACCCCATGTTTAACCCACTTTATTCCTCCCACAAATCATTTCTGACAAAAATTATAGATTATCATATCCTGTCTTCTGTTGTGGATTCAGCAGCCGGAAGAATAGTGTATGCAATTGATATGAAGGTGTAACCCATATGCCTAACTAAAGGAGCTATCTTTTGAGGCTGGGTTATGTTGCTGGGCGGACTTGGTGGCTCATATCCCGAAGCTTCCAGAAATTAAGTGGGTGGTAGCATTGAGCATGCTTTACAAAGGTTTTCTACTGGTGCTGTGGTCAGCCACCAATGAGAGCAGCAACCTGAAAGCGGCAGCTGCTGAGTGCTGCAATGAGAGGAGCTCATGTACTCAGTGTGTGATTGGTAGAAGCCAAGCCAGGAGTGGAAAGCAAGATGTTTCCTCCCTGCTGTGGAGTACTTTGCAGCATAGTTTTTCATCTGTGACTGATTGCTGGTTAACCAGTAAACTGACTGCATGGTGCTGGTTCCAGAAGGGAAAGAAAAGCCTGTGCAGATTCCTGCCGAAGAGCCCTGCAATCAAAGAGGATAGCCTTTTCTTGCAACTCAAGCCTTTGGACTTGAATAAAGACTACAACTGAGCTATAGGTGAACTCCACCTAAACCAGGGGTCTCAAACTCAAATCACCACGACAACCGCATGAGGACTAGTAGCGGGCTAGGGCCACACCACGCAAACCTTTTCATACAACTATATTGCAAATAGTGGTAACAACAGTGTCATTGAGGACCACAGGAAATACCCTTAGGGGCCGTATGTTTGAGACCCCTGACCTAAACTTTGGGGCTCTTGGGTTTCTTTTCTCACAGTGTTTCTGTGGGGACTGTCCTGTTTAAATTCATTTTTGTTTTTCTAAGGATAAGATTTATCATGTTAGTAGTTAATATTAAGTTCATTATGTTTGTTCTTTGGTAGTATTTTAATGTAGGAAGGGAAACTGAAGGATGCTGTGAGTCCCTTACATACTGAATCCTTGGTCTCCAGCTGCTTCTCTCTGGGAGTTGAGGTTTAAAAAAAAAATTTTTTTTTTGGTGGCACTGGAAAAGGGCTATTAAATGAATTCAAGCCCAACCCAAAGGTTACAAGGCTTGAAGCAGACTTTTAATAAAATGTACGATGTGCAAAAATACACTAATCTGTAAACTCCTTGGATTTCATATGCAAAAGCAAGGATGAGTGCATTAAGGTAATGTCAGTTCAGTGAACAAAGCAGAACATAATCTGGAGATCCGTATGTGATCATAATCTCGGCGCACATTATTTTTCACCACCATGACAAAAAAAATCCATTCTTATCAGGAAGTACAACATTGTACCTTTGAATGTTCATGTAATTTACACATATCTACCATATATTGAACCTTCTGGAGATACTGCTGTTTAGCTTAGCCACACTACACAGGCTCTATGTAATTAATAGACCAAATCCTTCATGAAAATTTCAGTCAAATAAATTCATTATCCAGGTATTGCCACAATAGATCAGAAAGGTGGGGGTTTCAAAAATAGTGCTGGTCCAACTATAATCCCTACCAAGATCTTTCACAACTTGATTACAAAACGACATGAAAATTATTTCTTTCAGATTCTTGGGTGCCAATAGTTCCTCTTACCAGTGAGAGGCATTTTACTAAATTCCCAGCATCCTGCATGTGAAATGTAGCCATAGAACATTTCCAGATTGTAAGTCTGTGAACCACATGGCAGGAGGCAGCCCTTACATGTTGGTCTTTGCAAATGCTGCTTTATCTAGTCATCTGCACGTGCCCATTCCACCCAAAATCATATTGTAAATTGAGCATGAGAAGTAATTCTCTTTCCCTGGCATCTCTGCTAAATTTCGGGGCTTGTGGAGAAGTGTCAAAGCACTGCCTGAATGCCAAGAACTGATTCCCCCTTTTTACATTTCTCATCTTCTTTTTTTTTTTTTTTTTTTAAGTCCCACGTACATTATACTTGAATTTTGGAATCAGTAGACATTAACTGCTTGGAGTTAGATGTCACAGCTGCTACACATCAAAGCTCCTTCTGATGTTGGTATAGATAAAGGCCTTGATTGGCAGCTCCAGATAAGAACATACACTTTCTTTTATAAAGGTGCCAAAATGCTGGGCCAGGAAAGTGAACTCTTTTGTTTCTCTAAACGGACAGCGGGCCATATTCAGGGATGAGGAAGTGCTTTAGTCTCACTCTCCATTTGCTCATTGGCTTCTCTGACAAAACTGCCCAAAAGAGGTGCAATTTTGGGGCAGTTCTAGGCCAAGTTCTCCTCTCAGGGCCACAACTGTAAATCTGGTAAAAGAATGGAATCAGCAGAGCTGCTCCAGATGTAGACCAGTGAAAATGGAGACCCAGTCTCTTCAACTGGGATTGCGACAATCAACTCAATCATTGGTCTGGGGCTAGGATGCTTATTTGTGCTAGTGCCTAAGACGTGACAGACACTGTAAGCCACATTGGCTGCGTCTACACTGCTTAGCATTTTCAAAAAAACTTTTTTTGAAAAAATTATTTTGAAATATATTCGAAATAATTATCTCAAAATAACTTTTTTCAAAAATACTATTTCGGGAGAATGGTCCGGAGACTGCTCACTGTCCTGAAATACCGTGGCTTTTTTTTTCCAAAGTGAAAGTCTACACCAGACTTTCTTTTTTAGAAAAAAAGAAAGGCAATGGAAAAGATAGGCAGGCTTTTTCCAAAAAAGCCTTTGCCATGTCTGGCATTGGCTTTTTTCGCAAAAGCTATCTCAAAAAAAGGCTTTTTATTTTGAATTATCTCAAAATACTGGTGAGCTTTTTTGGCAACGCTAAACCTTGTTGCATTTCGGAAAAAAGCCTTTTTCGAGATAGGTTTTTTGAAAAAAGCTATTGCTGGATGCGGCAAAGGCTTTTTTCGAAAAAGCCTGCCTATCTTTTCCATTGCCTTTCTTTTTTTTTTTTTTTTTAAAAAGTCCAGTGTAGACTTTCACTTTTGGGGGGAAACAAACAGCCATGGCATTTCAGGACAATGAGCCAGTCCCCAAACTGTTCTCCTGAAATAGCATTTTTGAAAAAACAGTTATTCCGAGATATTTATTTTGAATATATTTCAAAATAGCTTTTTCAAAAAAAGTTTTTTCGAAAATGCTAAGCAATGTAGACATAGTCATTCAGTCTTCTGAGCTATTCAGAGAATTTGGGATCATGGAGTTTAGTGCATGAAGCAGCTATATAACTGGGTCATTAGGCTGCTTTTTAAATATTGTTGGTAGTCTGGGAATGAAGCCAATAATAATGTGTCTGTCTGGCAAACCTGGAGATCATGGTTGTCACTATGGCGATTCAGAAATTCACAGCAACAGTAGGGCTAGAATGCAAATCCTGGTACTCTAAAAACACTATTCCCAACCACTAAAGGAAAAGAGGAGTCTATTAGCTGTTAGCAGTGGAGGGCCTATTACAGTGAGGATGTTCTGCTTAGATCCAGCAGAGGGTAGTGGTGGTCAAAAACATTAATCAGGTCATTGCAATATAATCTCTCAGTCTCAGTCCTCCCCGCTTCCCCACTCATTCATGTCCATAGTACCTGAGCACTGTATGTATATATGTAATTGCTACCAGACAGTGTTACCTTCCCTTGGAGTTTTACTGCAAACAGGCCTCACACACACCAATAGAAAGCTCAACACACAGTGCTTTATTTACAATACAAATGGCTGTTCCCCATAGCATGAAACTTCTCATCAAGTCTAGCAAGGCACAAAGTCCACTATGGCTTCCATCCTGGTCCCTTCTTGCCTCTGTCTTGTAATGGTTTCCAGCTGATGAGCTGAATCACCCAGCTACTTAGTTAATCACTTAGTACACAAACTATTACCTCATCCATTTATCCCAGATGGGAATGTTTCCAAAGTGCACAGTGGGGACTCAGCCTTAGGCTACTCATAGTCTGTCACTGTGATATAGTGGAGGAACAAGAAGAAAGCCAAATTATCAGTGAAACCTCAATTTATTGCATTCCAGTCAACAGAAACTCAGTTTTGGGTAACTGGAGTACTGTCACCTAGCACGGTGGTTTTCAAACTTAGGGTCAGGACCCAGTACTTGGTCGCAGACCCTCAGGCACTGGGTCATGGCGCCCTCTAGCTGCCACCACCAAAAGACTAGACTGTATTGCTTGAAGATGTAATTGTTGGGTCGCAAGCACAAATGATTGTTTTCAACTGAGTCCCAATAAATAAAAGTTTGAAAACCACTGACCTAGCATGTATTGCACTCCATTTACCACAAGCCTGTAAAGCAGGTAGAAGTTTGCTGGCTGGTTCATGTAACTAGATGAGGATGTTTACACATTAAAGGAACAATATGAGTTAAGCCACATATCCTAATTTTCCTAAAAGTTTTGGATACCTCTCAAGATATTCTGTAAATTGGGGGATTACTTTACTGCATTGCTAGCTAACTGAGAAATCCCATTGGTGGGGGGTGATATCATACCAGTACTACAATCAGTGTGGTTCACTATTACAAATGAGGGCAGAACATGGCCTAGATGATGAAACTGTCCAATGAAAGAGGCATATACGGTGAACGTATATTTAATATGTCAAGAAAAATATTTGTGCAACCCCACTTGCTATAAGAACAGTGTGACATTTTCTAAAGTTAACCTTCCTGAATTTACTTGTAAACAAGAATGCACTGAAGTAAACTGATGGGCTATGTCCACACACAAGCCCTTGTTTTGAAACAAGCTGTTTCGAAACAAGCTGTTTCGAAATAAAGCCTTATTTTGAAATACCTTGTTTTGAAATAACAAAAAGCTATTTCGAAATAAGGAGGGAATCGAACTAGCATGTTCAGTGTGACATGCTATTTTGAAATAGGGGAGGGAGGCCCTGTGCTGGGTCCCGAGGCCCCACCCCCAGGATTCCCCTGCCCGCCCCTGCGGCTCCTGCCTGGCACGGGGGGCTTCCTCTGTCCCCCCTGCGGCTTCTGCCGGGCACGGAGGGGCTTCCCCTGCGCCGCACCGGGGAAGCCCCTCTGCACCCAGCAGGAGCTGGGGGGGGGGCGGAGGAAGCCCCCCGCGCCGGGCAGGAGCCGCAGGGGGGGGAAGCCCGGGGGGCATAGCACCCTGGGGAGAAGGTCCTTGTTATTTTGAAACAAGGACTGTTTCGAAATAACATGTCCAAATGACTTATTTTGAAACAACTGGTTTCGAAATAACCCTCCTTTCAAAAGCAAAGTGGTTTAAGCTGTTTCGAAAGGAGGGCTCTGGTTTTGAAACGAGGAGCTCCCTCCTTTCGAAACAAGAAAACGTTTGGACATAGGGACTTTTATTTTGAAACAACCAGTGTTGTTTTGAAATAAAAGCCCTGTGTGGACATACCCATGATGATGAGTCAAGCAGAGACAAAATATTACTGTGGTGGTCTGTTAACAACCCCATTCCAACAATCCTTTTATACATATAATGAAAGCCAGGAGCACAGTCAAATAGTTCCTTTATATACCCACCACAGTTGGGTCTGCGGTTATCAAGGGAAATTCAATTAAGTGAATTTATTTCTGAATCAAAATTCATTGTAATACAGTCATCTGAGACGCAACAGAAATCCTATTAAAACAAGAACTGCTTTTGATTATACTGATTTGGACATCAAGAAATAGAAATGCATAAAATGAACATTTTTTTTATTTAAAAAAAAGTATCATAAAAATCCCTTTCATTGTTTCATCACTTGTGTTGTGTGCACAGATTCTTCCATAATGAGAAGACTAGAAATGCTTAAGATGCTATAGATAGAGAGGAGAAAGCGAGGCAGGCAGACAAATACTTATCATGTCTCGGTACCCAGAACTGTGTTGGGAATTGCACCAGGTCATCTATAATAGTGTGCAAGGCCTGCCCTAAAAAGCTTGTAAGTAATTTCCACATGAGACGTGACAAAAAGACAGCAAAAAAATACAGCAGGAGTGGAAAGAAGAAAGTCGGTGAACTCAGAAATAAGATTATGTGGTTACTTGGCAATGGCATTTTGCAACATGGATTCATAATTTTTAAATGATTTTTAATAAAACTGAATAATCACTTCCAGATTACATTGGATCTTCATGCATAGAATTAATAATGTCTTATAAAAAATTTCATTACTGACTCATTTCTTGTGGGCATTTCAGCAGAAGTGAACCATAAGATGTGAATTTAGGGAGGGGAAGAAAGGCTAATGGCTTTGCAAACCATTCTGGGGAAAGCACTCATGTCTCAGGCAGTATGGAAGCAGGGTGGAAGAGGATATAGAAAGAGTAATGTATGGAGCTGAAGGCTGACATCTCTCTGGTAAAAAGAAAATAGTAAATGGGCAGCAGGAAGAGAGATATGGGCAGATAAGTAGGCAGGGACAGTTACAAGGCAGGGTAGCCAAAGGAAGAATTAAAAGAGATAGTGACAATTCGGCAAGCACTCAAGGGAAGTCATGTGGAGTGAAGGAAGACGAGAGATGAGGCAGTTACAGGAGACAGCCTTGCTGTCAGGAAAGTGAAAAATTCGGACATCAGAAATATTATAGAGAAATAAGCTTGGATGGGAGAGGAAAAAGAGGTAAATGTCAAACCTGACCCCAGGTTTCAAGCCTGGGTGACAGTGAAGACAGTGATGTGACAGAAAAAGGAGAGGGGAGGATTCTGGAGGAAACTTAAGGAGCTAAAATAGGTAAGTAAGTAGATAGATGTATTTTTGTTGTATTTAGAATAGCTTTCCATGAATAATCAGTTTGGTTGGTTGTTGTTTTTTGTTAAGACTTTTGTAAAGATTCTGCAGCAGCATAGAACTTAATGATCACTATTGCCAACCGTGGCCACAGAGATTCACAGTTGTTCTTGGAACTTCTGTTCTCAAATCGATAGCTCCTACCAGTGCCAACAATGGAGATCTCCAGGAGGAACTTTAATAGTATTGCTGTTTATAAGCTCTAGGGCTACGTTCACACACAGGGGGTTATTTTGATACAAGTTGTTCTGAAACAACTTGTATCAAAATAAGGGGTTATCTCAAAATAAGTTAATTCGAATTAACAGTTTGTTAATTCGAATTAAGGAAAAAAGCTCAAAGTGAAATAGCAGGTTCAGACAACAGTTATTTTGAAACAAGTCACCGTTGTTTCAAAACAACATGTTCAGACGGCATTGTTTCGAAACAATTGCTTCGAAACAACGTTGTTTCGTCCCCACATGGGGTTTAAGTTGTTTCGAAACAATGCCGTTGTTTCGAAACAACGGAACACATTCTTTCGAAACAACGGTGCGTCGTGTGAACAGGGTAATTCTCATTTCAAAACAACTTTTGTTGTTTCGAAATAAGAGTGCTGTGTGAACACACCCTATGATCCTGACACTGGAGGATGACATGACCAAGCACACTTTGGAATATCTTGAGTCTGTCCAATACAGAGCAATGGTACTTACACACTTGCCTGGACACTCTGATTTCTAGATGTTCTGCAAGACTGTTCTGGGTGTTACATACATTCCAGGTTAAGAATCTTATTGATAGTGGTGAGCAAAGAACTGCCATATGTGTGATCATGCCTTTTCAGAACACAGAAAGCTCTTTCTATATGGAGTGGCCAAACTGCGGCTCAGGAGCCACAAGCTGCTCTTGAATGAAAAATTGTGGCTCCCGGAAGAACATCAGCAAATCAATTTAGGAATGCAGCCCCAGGCAAGGAGTTCAGGAGGGGGTTGGGACATAGTGGGGAGAAGCACGGCGTGATTGGGCAAGGAGAAGTGTGGCATGGTCAGGATTTTAAAAATCTCACCACTAGCCTGCAGTCTTCTACATCAAGCAGCAGCTAAGTTTTTACTGTATAGGCCTAATTTTCATGGTAACCTTAAGTAATTAATAGAATCTGACATTAGTAGAATCAATATTTGCCCTCTTTTTTCAATAAAATTAAAGTGTGCAATGAATTTTAAACTTACTAGTTTTGAAGGAGGTAAAAGTATATGGCTATATGCCTCAGTGCAGCTCTCAAAGGTTTAATAATCAACTGTGCAGCTCTTAAGTTCCATAAGTTTGGCCACCCCTGATATAAACAAACTCTGTCTGCAACAGTTTGGCTCTTCATAGAGCTCATCAAATGACTGCAGGTCAAGGGCTCTGATTCCCCACATGCATTAGACCAACAGCTTATCTCTACGAAAGAAAAGGATCTCAAAGTACTTACCAAGTACCAGTCCATCTCTAGGAAACTCCCACCTTGAGTCATAGGGCAGTTGCATTGGGTCCACATAAATGTACTCATGGCCATCAGGGCTGATAGACTCAATGACTCTCCATCTTATCTCATACCGTGGTTTCTGCCATGTACAATAAATGAAGCATAAATTGTCAGGCTCATGCCTGATTTAAAAAATGGGTCAGATGACTAACTGGATTCAGTGTAAACTTTACATTTTTTTTTAAGTTACCTGCTTCCATATGATGACCAGGACAATCAGTGAAATAATCACAATCACTACTAATACTAGGACGGCTACAGTCACAGTTAATTCTGATGGCGATGCTGTAGTAAAAGAAAAGGCCACAGTTTAGATTTGCCTCCTGACTGTGGAGGGTTGTGACAGGGGCCCAAGTTTGTGAGTGACAGCAAGACTCCCACAACCTTTGCCAGCAAAATTAATATGGACTGGAGATGTGACAAATGCAATCTTATTTTGAAATAACTTTTCCCTGACCATGCATTCACTTTGTTATTTTGAAATAAGCGTTTCTTTATTTTGAAATTGTGTTTAAATTGAAATTATTATTTCAAAATAAGCCATTCCAAGATGCAAAATAGGCTTATTTTGAAATAATGGTCAGGGAACCCCTGGCAAGCTCCTTTCCCCACCAGGGGCAGTGAACCCCTGCGGGGCTGTTTTTCCCACTGGCTGGCATGCCGATATGGTCCCCCCAGCCCCTCTGTGCAGACTGTGGGGCTAGGAGCAGGCTGGGAGCCCAATCGAGCTGCTTGTGGTGCCCTGCAAGCAGCTCAGAGTCCTAGCCCTGCAGCCTGCATGGAGGGGCAGGGCCAGATCGGCATGCTGGCCAGTGGGGAAAACAGCCTTGCAGGGGGTCCTTGGCTGGCCATGGAGAAAGCAGCCCCACAGGGGTTTCCTGGCTGGCCAGCTGGAAAAGGAAACTGCCAGGGGAAACCCTGCCCCCAGTGGGGAAACCAGCCTGCCAGGGGAATCCCTACCTCAGCAGGGAAACCAGCCCACTAGGGGATCCTCTCCCAATTTGAGTTAGATAGTCTAATATAGACTCTGTAAGTCAAAATAATAAAGCCTACTTTATTTTGAATTAGAGAGTCTAGTGAAGACTCTCTAATTCGAAATAATAACCTTGATTTAAATTCAAAATAGTTATTTTGAAATGACTACTCTGAATTAACGTTGTCAGTGTAGACACAACCAATATGGGAAAGTTGGAGCCAGAATTAAGACCTGAAGGTGCAAGTATCTGGGGAAGATCTGCCAAATCTGTTTTCATCATGATTTACTTCTAAAGAGCAGAGGGCTTTTTTTTTATCTATTAAAGATTCACGCTGTATAATTAGTTCCAAATTTGATTGGGTTTATTTGAGGGAGAGTTTGAAAAACTAGTCAAATCTTTCATGAGTGACAAGTTAACTCACTAGGAGCCATGAGCTTCAGTTCCCGGGTTACAGCACCAAGAGCATTCCTCGCCATGCACCGAACTGCCAGGATTTCTTCTACCTTTAGGAAGGTCACCTCACTTTCCACCAGGTTGTTATCAACCCGGGGTGCCTCCACATGTATATCTGAGATGTTATTAGTCAGAAGCATCCATGAAGTATCGTTACTACATCTGCAGAAAAGAACAACCATATAGACATCAAATTCCAATGTGCAAGTGTAAACAAAATGAGGATTTCTTTCTCTGACAAGAATTATTTTAAAGACCAAAAATGTTACTCATTTCCTAACACTTCTCTGGCTCCCTTCCTCCTAGAGCCAACGAGTTTCTGATCCCTATACCAGGGCTACATTTGAAGCTTCAGTAATGGAGTCCAGCACGTCTGGCAGCCCGCTGCTGCTTAAACCTTGCATTGCGCTGAGGGCTTTTTCATTGCACCACAGAATTCATGGCTTGCCTCTCAGGCCACAGTGCTTCACAAATTCCTTTGGGATAGAAAAGAGAGGGAAATCCTATAAAGTAGTGTGAAATTTCAGTCTAATGACAACAGTAGGTATCTAAGGATACCAGGGCTGCCAGGTCCCACCACGACTGTTGTCTCCCTATGTGACTCTCTCTCCAGAGGAGAGGGAGAGGAGGGACATGGAACTAAATCAGCAAATATGAGGGGACTGATTAGTTAACATTTCTAAAGTACTCTGAACAGGGAAAAAAAGATCTGCAATAGAATCAGTTGCAGGAAGAGCATTTGGAGCAGTGTGAAAGAGCAATGGGATAGATTGGTCTGTCCAGCAGATGCAAGGAAAATCTCAAAAGGCATGTGGATAAGCATCTCACCTTTTTATACTTAAGTGAACATCCCTCAGATTGATTCATCACTATTTAGATACCTCATTTTAAAGAAACTTGCTAAATAGAGCACACAAAGAGTCCTGTGGCACTTAAAAACTAACAAATTTATTTATTGCATGAGTCTTCATGGGAGAAAATCCTGCTTCTTCTCCCATGAAAGCTCACAGGACTCGTTTGTTTTACTGAACTAGATGGATATGGCTGCCCCTTTGGAACTTGCTAAACAGATACAGCATTTGTGTGCCATAGGACAAAAATCAGTAACAATGATATTAAGCACCCTGTTCTCCATATGCTGATTAAGCATAAGCAACATGTCACTTTGGAAAGACAAACCAGAATCACAGTTTACAGAGGGATGATAAGGAATGTGTGTCATGAGCTTAAATCATGTTGCTCAAGGGAAAACATTCACATTTTGAGATAAAGGCACAACTGTTTTTCTTACTTCTTAATGTCCTTGCAAATCAGCCATTCCACATCAGGGAAAGGCATCCCTTTTGCTAAGCATCGTACTGTCTGTCCCGCTCCAGAGCCATGATGATCATCCACCAGGTCTTGAATTAAAGCTGGAACTAGAAGTGCATTGGAAAGATGTTAGAATTTTCTCTCTTTATTTGGGGTAGAATTACAAGTGGAATAGAATAGAGGGTTAAAATTGCTGTCATTTAGCAGCCTGGAAACAGCACATTCCTGCTCCATAAGGAATCCAAGTCAGGGTCCTAAGCTCCTTGCTCCCTATCCAGGGCCTGATTTTCTCCTGAAGGATATGAGTAACTCAGATTGACGTTGATGAAAATTATATCCTGTCAGGGAGAATAGGGCCTCAGCTACTGCACACAGAAGGGGGCGCTGTGGAAACAGCATGATAAGTTGGGGCACAGAGAGAACAAGAGAGCCTCACATTGCTCCAGAGAGACACAAGCTGGACAGCAATAAGGGTGTCTCTGACCAGATGCAGAGGAAGCCTTATCCTTCCCTGCTCAGCCTAACGTGAGAGCACAAGGAGAATAAAAATGAAAAATATAGAGAAAAACCAAAGGATCCTCCTCCCACCCACCCACTGTCCAGAACATAGCTAGCTAGCAACACAGCCATCAGTATTATTTCTTGGTAACAGGGGTAGAGCCCTGCACGGATACAAATAAGTGGATCCGTATCTGACCTGCATCCATAAGAAATGGTCCACGTATATCCGTGCTGTATCCATGGATGTGGATATAATGTGGTGGCTAGCACCTCTGCTTAACATGCAGATGGTCCTGGGTTCAATTCCCAGGGGGTTGGACTTGATGATCTCACAAGGTCCCTTCCAGCCCTATGATTTGATTGATTGATTGGATATCTGCATATTTGCAGGACTCTAGCTCTGTGCAGATAAAAATATGTGGATCCATATCTGATCTGCATCTGCAAGAAATGGTCCACAGATATCTGTGTTGTATCTGCAGATGCAGATATAAGGTGGATATCCATGGATATCTGTGGATTTGCAGGGCTCTAAACAGGGGAGCACCAACAGGAAGTAGTCCAAGCTCATCCACCCTCCCTCATCAGCCAAAAGTGCTTTTCAGGTAGGGAAGGGAAATGAGGGAGACACTAAGGGCAACAAAGATAGAGAGAAACTTTCTGGAGCTGCAGAAGTAAAGCTGGAGAAAAGGAAGGCATTGAGGTGAGGAAGGCAATTGATGTGGCAGCTGGGGAAGCGGCAGAACTTATGTGGTGGCTGGGAGGTAACTAAGGGTGTGTCTATACTGATGGTGGCAAGATTATCACTGTCAGCTCGGGCTTCCAGGAGCAGATCGTGGCGAGTATGAACTCGCTGCGCCACTCCCAGAAGCCAACCCCAGAAATCGGGAGCCCCAGGGGTGTAGGGAAAAGCCGACTGCAAGCAATTTGTGGTCAGCTTTCCCCAATGTGTAATGGCGGCTTACAAGGTCACCACTGTTTACACAAGAAATTTTATGTTCCTTGTGTAAATGGCAGTCGACTGCCACTGAAAAATCCCTAAGTATAAACTAGAGCTAATTGTTTGGCTAAAGGATGGGCAGATGAATAATTAATTAGAAGTTTGGGATCTGGGGACAAGCTGGATGCTCCACAGCATCAGGCAGGCAGCCAGCAAGAACTCCTACAACAGGGACCAAAAGCAGCTCACTTTATAAATTTGGGAGAGTTGGTGACACTTGTAACTGTCACACACACACACACAAACGTACATGCACGCATGCACGCACACACACACATTAGGGTGCAGAGGGAGCTAAAAAATCAGAAGGCAGATCAAATAAATCACAATAAAATTCATGATTCGGGGGGGCGGGTCTGATTCACTAGATTTGAATTTTTGAGATTGGCAGTACTGGAAATACTCTTCCCACAATTTGCTGTTATAGTATGAGCTGATCCCATGTCTTACACTCCTCTGCATCTATTTTCATCCCATTCTATAAGTTCCCCCATCTTCAAAGCATCTGATGAAGTGTGATTTTCCTTCACAAAAACTCACGTGATAAATAAATTTGTTAGTCTCTTAAGTGCAAAAGAACTCCTTGTTTGGTTTGCTGAAATAGACAAACATGGTTGCCCCTTTGGATCTAGCTAGCATTGTGCTAATAAGCCACACCACAGAGGAAGCAGCCAAACTGATTCACTGCTGAAATTTAGCACACTTCATCTTCAACACAATTCTTTGTGAGGTAACTTAATAAAACATCCTCCCCACTTTGCAGATGGAGTGAGTTAGGCCAGGAGATAAAACTACTTACACTAGTTCTAAAGGGTAGCTGCATTAGACTAGTTCAGCAAAACGATCAAGGAGTCCCATGGCACTGTTTAAAGTGTCTAAGTGGGATATTCTCCCATGAAAACTCATGCGATAAATAAATTTGTTAGTTTTTAAGTGCCACAGGACTCCTTGTTTGTTTTGCTCAACTAGACTAACAAAGCTGCCCCTTTGGAACTTGGCGAAGTTAGGATAAGAACACAGCTGTTCGTGGCTTCCAGGTCTTTCATTCTAGTCTGCTTTTAGGCCAGTATGATGCCCCTATGTTTAAGTGGACCTAAGTCTTTGCTGTTTACTGCTGCCTTTGCCCAGTCTTTATATGCTTACCTTGTATTAGCAATGAGAACGTATATCTTTTAGTCTCTTCTTCATTTTCAGCAACCAAAGTATAATCTCCACTGTCTTCTTCCTTGGCCCGAATTAGTTTTAATATACTTTGGAACCTATGAAGAGATTTGTACACATTATATTACAAAACATTGGAAGAAATTAATCCAAATCATTTAATAGAAATCCATCAATTATTAAAAGAAAATCTGTATATTGAATTTAGGTATATGGTAACTATACACTAACGATGCTATGTATTTCAAAAGTGCCCTTCTTGTCTAAGTGCTGTTCAAACATTAATTAATTCTCCCAAAAGCTCTGAGAAACAAGCAAACATTATTATACCCTTCAGGGCTTTGGGAAGGGTGTTGATATGATCAAAATGATGGGCAAGAGATTATTTTTGGAGCAGCATTTTGGAAAGACTAGAGAGGTGTCAGATTTAGTATCCAGAAGACAAGCTTGTAGCAAGATTGGAAGAAGTTGTGTGGTTACGATGGTAGATGATTAAAGCTTGGACAAGTGAATTAGTCAATAGAGTGAGAATCGAGGGTGGGCTTTTTTTTACCCCTTTAATTTGGCACTGATGTGACACTGCTGGAATAAAATGTCCAGATCTGATACTTGCAACTCAAGATGGATGTTGATAAACTGCAGAGGGTTCAGAGAAAAGCTTCAAGAATGATTCAAAGATTAGAAAATGCACCTAACAGTGACAGACTCGAAGAGCTCAATCTACTTAGCTTAACAAAAAGAAAGTTAAGGGTGACTTTATTATGGATTATAAGTATCTACCTGTGGAACAAATATTTAATAATGGACTTGTTCATATCATGGAGAAAGGTATAACATGATTAAATGGTTGGAAGCTGAAGCTTGGCATAGGTAAATTCAGACTGCTAATAAGGAGTATATTTTCAGTGGTCAGAATAATTAACCACTGGAATGATTTACTGAGGATCATGGTGGATTATCTGTAGCTTACAATTTTTAAATCCAGATTGTATGTTTTTTTCTAAAAGATCTGCTCTAAGAATTGCTTTGGGGAAATTTTATGGCTTGTGTTACACAGGAAGTCAGACTGGGTGATCACAGTAGGCCCTTCTGGCCTTGCAATCTACAAATATGTGGCAGAAGCAGCAGTAAAATACAGTGGGAAGGAGGAAGGAGGTTGCCCAGGTTATGTACCTGGATGACAAGAAAAATGATAGCATTGTCAACAGCAGTGGAAAATGAATGAAGGGTCCAATGGATGAAAGAAAATTTATGAGCTTGGTTTTGGCTTTGATAAGCTTGAGTTGACTGCAAGTCATCCAAGTTGTGATATCAGAGCCACAGTGAGGGACATGAGAGTGAACCACAGGAGGTATGTTCAAGTGGAGAAGTATATTTGTGAATTGCCACCTGGGAAGTAATAGTTAAAACTATGTAAGAGGGTGAGGCTACCCAAGTGTAGGATACAAAGGGTAAGATGTATGCAAAGAAAGAGCCCTGACACACTCTAGTAAAGAGGTAGTGTGGCAATGTAATGCCCCCACAGAAGACTCATAAGGAACAGTAGGAAAGGCAGGAAGACATTCAAGAAGGAACAGTGACATGGTAGTCAAGGGACAACAGGATGTCAAAGTGAAGGGAATGATCAAAGGCTATAAAAGGCAAGGAAGATGAGTTTTTACATAATGTCTTGATTCTTCTCATCAAATTCTAGTAATAGATTTGATTTAGTGAAATCACAAGATTTCTGGAAGAGAAACTCAGATCGTCACATTGACAAGACCTTTCTTTACCTTGTCTCATGGATCTTGTTTGAGCTAGTAACAATCTCTGTAAGATTCTCAGTCAGAGTCACATTGTCCTTCAGCCAGAACATTTTTGGAGCTGGGTACGCCTGCACATCAACTACAAAATTTTTGACCTCATGTAAATTGACAGCTTCCAAAGGGCTAAACTGGGGATCCAGATGAATAAATCCTTTATCTGTAAATGATAAAGATTCACATAAATAATCCTCCTCACTTTATTTCAAACATGGTATTTGCCAGCATGCTAACAATATTGATACACTAGAACTGGACTGTACCATAAACTGTAATGATCACTTTCTTGTTTTCTTTAACCTCCTTGGTTGCATGTTGGACAGTACATTCATAATCCCCGGAATCTTTCACTGAAGCTTCAGGAATGGTCAAGGTGTAAACCAGCTTCTGGGATGGAACCTTAATGTCATCAACTTTTGTCACACCTTTTTCTTTCTGTGTTTTAGGGAGAAAGAAAAAACTTAGTTAAACAAGCCAACTGCAAGAAATAAATGCCATATTAAAGCATCATGAGACTACTTGAAGGAGTGCAATCAAAGAGCTCCTGAACTATGGTCTAAATTCTGTGTGCAAAAGGAATGGCATAATCCGTTAATGACAAATTTGCAGCCATTCATACAGTAGCTATGCCCACAAGAATATACAATTCTAGGGGTGACTACCAAAGGATGAGTAAGTTAAAAATAGAATATATTGTGCACTTGGAGTAAAGTGCCATCTAAAAATTAGGTGGAGAGGCTGAAAGAACATTTCATCGGTAAAATAAGCTAAGGGAGTGTATCTTTTGGCTCTGATGGGGAAGCTGTTGGTTTTACTTTTGAATATTCTTTGGTCAGTTCCCACAAGCTGAGGCAAGTTCTTAACACCTGACAAATAATGCCCCGTTCCTAATTACTACATTATGTGTGTTCGAATTTTGAGAATAAATCAATGGCAAGGGAGGGGTTCTGTTGAGAATAAAAATATTCAAGAGGAAAGACAGCACCTGCCTTTTAATGGACTGGAACTAAAAATACATTGGGGGTAGTATGAAACTAGAATGATTTGGAGATGACTGAGGTTATGAATATGTATAACTGAAAATAAAATGAAACCTTTCAGTAAGAAGTAATTTTTTTCCAGGCCCTTACATTTTTTAAATGAACATTGTAATCCTAGGTCACAATTATTCTGCAATTAAAAAATAACCCACTATTATCAGGCCTTTTACACAGCAGCACAATCATACTATGGGCACTGACTACAAATGGATTTCACTAAATAGACACTGTCACTTCAGAATAAATGTTATGAGAATTTGAGACTGATTCTGCTCTCACAACAGGTTTTAATTGCAACTCCACTGATTTTTACTGAATTTCTCCTCATTTACACCAGTGTAACAGAAAAATTAGGCTCTCTGGGTACATTTACATTAATAAATTAGTTTGGACCCTGTCTACGCTAGGCTTTGCCTAGTTTGAACTAAAAAAATTTTTGGTTAGTCTGAACTGTCTAGTTCAAACTAATCTGCATTTTTAGTTTGAACTAGCCCAATAGAGACATGCTGGGTTGAATTAAGTAATTTTGAACTAGTGGTTAGTTTGAACTGAGCCCTAGTTTATACTTGGGGCTTTTTTGGTGGCAGCCAACTGCAGGTTACACAAGGAATGTAAAATTCCTTGTGTAAATGGTTGCGACTTTCTAAGCCACTGTTACACATTCAGGGAAAGCCAACTGCAAATCGCTTGTGGTCAGCTTTCCCCTATGCCCACTGACCCCCCAGGACTTCTGGGGTCAGATTCTGGGAGCAGCTTGGCGAGTTTATACCCACTATGATCCACTCCCAGAAGGGCAAACTGACAGCAGTGATTGCTGCCATCAGTACAGACATACCCTCAGGGTGTTTTTTTTTAGTTCAAGCTAGCCATGCTTTTTTAGTTCAAACTAAAAAGTTAGTTTGAACTAAAAAAAGCGTAGCTAGTTTGAACCAAAAAGTTAGTTTGAACTAAAAACAGCTTGGCTAGTTTAAACTAAAAAACCACGCTGATTTTGAACTAACTTTGAACTACTCAGTTCAGATTAAGGAAGTCTAAATTAAGCTTTTAGGTGTAGACATAGCCTCTAAGACTATGACTTGAAAAGAGTTGTATAAAATAAAATAAAAGAGTCACAGATTCAGTGCATTACAAATGTTGTATGCAGACATTTGGAGACATTTCCAGAACATTCCATTTCTGTTCCGGGAGGCTTTCAAAAATACAAGTTCAGAGATTTTATTCCTTCATAGCCACAGTCCTATTCCCTGATGTCTTCTTGTACTCCCCAGTCACCCCATCATGCTCTAATGCTGTGCATACTTACTAATATGAATTTTAACACCTTTTATTGATTTTCTATAGTAATAACTGGAAAATAAAAGAAATAGTTCTGTTTCCTCTCACCCTCTGTCCTCTTTTGAACAGTGAAGAGCTGACATCTTCATTATTCCCATTTTCCTCACCAACTGACAATTATAATTATGCAGAAAACAAGTGAGTTATTTACCACTTTCCCCGGATAATTCCACTGTAAATTAACCACCTCGTTGTCGCAGACCACACAAGTTACAACAATCGTTTCGCCTGTTTTATATACAGTCTTAAGGGCCTCAATCTCAACTGGCAGCTGGGACGTTGCTGGAGGACAAAAAAAAGACAAAAAGTGTACTCAAAACCATGTGCAATATACAAATGCTGGATTTCCATGGCTAGATACCAATTTTGTTTACACAGTTATGATATGAGCAGGAAAAGAATCAGTCTCTATATATTTTTACCTCCCTTTAAGAAATGAAAAAGAGTACCTTTCAGAATATAGATGAAAAACTGATCTGACTTGAACTCCACTCCTTTAACAGTTGTTCTGCACATGTATGAACCTGCTGGAAAATTTCCTTGGAAGCCTTGTTTGTTGTCATAAGAGGCATTTAAGACCTCAGATTCACTGTTAATTAAATCTACTTGAGCATTAGGGTCACTTGTACGACAAGGGATAATGGTGGAATCACCATCTTCTACTAGGATGAACTGATCCTCTGGTAGCAAAGGAACGAAAGGCATATCTGGATCTGTAAATAAGAAAAGAAGTATTTTTTACATTATATTATTTTTAATGTGTCCACACTACAAGAGTGGAGACATCAGCAAATAATTATGCTGTGCTTGAAATAAATATATATTTTGTTTTGTTACTTTTCTAGCAATTTCCTTTATCATATTTAAACCCACAACTCTGCTAAAGACACCCATAGGGCTGGCGCTGGGGATTGTGGTGCTCCCCTGCAGCAGAGCGACGCCGGCGCAAATGAGAGACGTCATCAGGGGAGTGCCACGGCGCTGTCCCCTTTTGGCACCCCTCAAATGCCGGCACCCCCTGCAACGCAGGGGCTGCTTACCGCCTAGCACCAGCCCTGCCCACAGATCCGATCCAATCTGACCGTAATGCCATTTGCTATCTGACTGGACATGTCATCAAGAAAGAGAAGTGTTGCTTTTTCTTTAAACATGGATCTGGTGGAGTGCTCAGCTATTCATAGGCAAAAGGAGATGAAATGGCAACAAATCAACAAACCACTCATGTTTAGATGGGAAAATTGTTACGTATTTCTGTGGGATAAAATAAAAATGAAGAGCTGAGCTTCACCTTATGCAACCCTAGTGACAATAATTTCCAGCAAAATCTTTAAGGTAGAATTTGTACCCAAACTCTTAAGGTGGAAAAGTTCCATTTTCCAGCTTAGGGGCCTTGATTTGTATTTTGGATCTACATTCACTGGCACACACTAAAAGGAGAAAAGGCTATTTAGCATAAATGCCCTGGCTTTCACTGGTGTGAACTGGTGTAGAGTAGCCTAACCTACTCTGTGCACTTTGTAAGTGTCCCTACATGGAGCAAATTGATGAGATAATTGATTAAGTACCAGGTGACTAATCAGTTAACAAGATGATTCATCTCCTCAGCTGAGGACAGTTAAAAGAGACACAGAAAAAAGATGGAAGGGTTAAAAAGTCCATGATCTCAGGGAGTGGGTAAAAGCTGTCCCTTCTTACTTCTTACATCTGAAGAGATGGTAAAAGCTTTAAATTATGGGGACAAGTGCTTGTATAGTGGTAAGTAAAGCACATGATGTTGAATTTGTCAAAGGAGTGTGTGAGGACTGACCATAGAAAGAAATTGAAGATGAGGGAACCCCCTCTTCCCATTTGTCACCCATCACTTTCCTCCCTTATTGTAATTCCTTTTAAACTGTAGAGCCCCCATAACCAATGTTAAAAGCTCCTGAAACATTCATTTTATGAAAAAACAATTAATGCTCCTCACCCTCCCTGTAAAAGTATTAGAAACCAAAGACATTGATTGAGTTAGGGTTTTGACTATATTAATTAGATTTTCTACCTAAAAATATTTTCTAACTACCTATCTGTATTTATGTCTTTCTCATGTGTCCATCACCATGGTACTTGAGTATCATTAACTATGGTTACCACATGAGGTTTCCAGAATTATGTGACACAACCATTTGAAAAGAAAGCAAACAATATCTCCACTGCTTTTTAAAAACCAACATTATACAGTCCAGTTCCAACAATCATCCAATCCAAATTATGAGATATATAAATTACAAAACATACTCAATTTATGAAAATGATCATAATCTGCAGTTTCTAAATGCACAAATAACTGCTTCAAGCACAGGAGCTTGTGAACAAACGTTCATAATTGTTTTTAAAAATAAATCCCAAAAATAGGATTTATAACATACTGGAAGACTCCCTGTAACAATAATCCAAAAACGGTCCTGTAGAACTTATATTCACTCAACTCAGTATATATGCTTTCCAACTGTACTTGAAAACAGAAAGGGGATTCACCTCAGTTTTTTTCCTGTTTAGATGGCTAATATGACCTTACGTAGAAGTCTTAAAACATCCTGATTTTGATAAAGAAATGTGCTTGCACCCACAGCCCTCATAATTTATTAGAGAGAGAAGAACTGCTTTGTACGAAACAAACAAAAAAGTTCATGATGGAAACAGAAATTTGCCTGAACATTCTAAAATTAGGTGAAAAAGATTCACTTGTGCAATAGTGATAGCTGGCTCTTCAGTGATCAGAAAAAAACTATAAAATGTCTATGACCTGCAGATCTCCTAAAGTCAGATTGGGGGCCAGGGACAAAATGTTCCCCAATGTCCATATGGTACATACTGTCTTCATAATCTCTGTACAAAGTATGCTTGTGAGTTATCATCTGAAAAATCACTTTGCTGGTCAATATTTTCCTGATAAAATGTGTGGCAACTTTATAAGAGAAGCTGTAAGACTCCACTGCACGGTGATCTGAACACCTGTTCCAAATTGAGTTTTGCAAATGGATTTGTGGTACACAAAAGAATGTATACCCCCACTTAATTTGCATTTAAACACTAAACAAACTGAACAAGCAGGAAGGGTAAACAAAGAAACCTGAAACAAGTGAGGAAAAACAGCAGGGAACATTCTTCTCCATAAATGTTTTGTCTCCAAAATCTTAGCTGGAGATATTTTTCAAGCAGGGGTCTCACACTAAAAAAAGGAGAGACAAAAGCCTCCTCTCTCTGTCCATTGCTTCACTACACCAGAAGGGATACTGCACCAGAAGGGATAAAGGAAACCAGTCTCTGAACCAAAGAAGGTGTCCTGGCCCAACAAATTAGGTCGGTAAGATTGCAGAAAGCATGTGGTAAAAAAATCTTTGTTTTGAATTTAATGAGGTTTGTTAGGCACCAATTTCACCTTATCTTATTCTTGTAACAATTCTGACTTTTGTACTCTTTATTGGCATTCACTTAAAATTTCTCTCCCCATAGCTAAATAAGACTTCTTTTATTGTTTGATCTAAGCCACTGTGTATAAATTCAATGGCTGTGCATTTCTTGTGCCCATTATTTCTACTAAAGAAATACAGACTTCGTATTAATTTGTATTGTCTAGTATTGCCCCTTCCTCTCCTCGATGTACATTTCTGGGGAAAAAATCTAAGACTGAGTGTGTGTTACGGTAACGCTCCAGCATAACCCAGGCTGGTGAGAGTCAAGGTGTGGCTGACTGCAGACACTCAAAAGACATAGCTGCGAGTGACTTGCACATACTGTTTGTGAGCAGTCCAGGTAGGAGACTACAGTAGCAAAGCATGGCAAAGGGCACCCCAGGGGTGACACAGCTACTCAGTCTGGATTCTACACTGTAAAATTTTTTGCCTTCCTCTTCAGCATAGGGCATGGGTCACTTGCTGGTGGATTCTCTGTACCATAAAGTCTTTAAGCCATGATTTGAGGACTTCAGTAACTCAGTCATAGATTAGAGAGTGGGTGGGTAAGGTTCTGTGGCCTGCATTGCGCAGGAGATCAAACTACATGATCATAATGGTTCCTCTGACCTTAAAGTCTAAGAGTCTATGTCACAGTAAAACATTTTTGAAGAAATCTTCTGACATTTTTCTTCATCTTCCTTATCTTTGAAGCTAATAGCAAGCTATAGCAGTGTCCAGCAGACTCTTGGATTGACTTAAAATTGAGGTGTAAAGCCAACAGGCTCAGCTGAATGTTCAGTAACTGTCTTAACAAATGCTAGTGTTGCAAGTTTGTCATGGTAAATATTGCCAGAAATCACAGCACAGTAATGTTGACAGTCCTAGGTTATGCTCTATGGAAACCCAAGTGCCATTGCAAAACACACTTTGAAGTTTTAGGGCACTTCACAAAATCTCTCATGCTGCTTCTTTTCCCTTACCTAATCATCATGTAGTCTAAGGCTTTTTTTTTTTTTTAATTTCCCTTCACAAACACCTTTACAAGGTGACTTGCAACCTCTTTTCTTTTCCCTTGTTTTCCAGCACTGCCCTTGTAGGCTGGGGCTCAGAATCCTCACTGCCAGTCTACTGGTCCGGTCCTTCGTGTCCCTGTAGTGCTGTCTCTAAACCCCTGATCCTCAAGAGAGCCCTGGCACCCTGTATAACACTTTCCAAAGGCTCTCAACAGAGTCTGTACAGCCATTTATCTTCCCATCCACCCAATTGCTCCCCCATCCCTGCAGTAATCCCCAAATGTCACATTGTACAGTCTCTTCCAAATAAAGAAGCTACTCTTTCCTGAAATGCTTAGCAGCATCCTTTATATCCCTTCACTTCAAGTGTACAACCACCAGAAACTCCACTTTCTCAGCACAGAGCCCCAGCAAACCTTTCAGCCATAAAACAATAGAACCCACTCACCAGGCACATAGATGTAGATATCCTTCCCCTCCACCTCCCCGTCCTCCTCTTGAGTCTGATTGTAGTAACAAGTGTAAAAGCCCGTATGAGCAGCTGAGGCATTCCCCACTTCCAGCACAGTCACAAAGAGGCCACTGTTGTTCTCTTCATTTCTAATGTCTATTCTGTGACTTCCTTCGGCCACTGGATACTGCCACGTCACTTCACTGTCTCCAGAGCATTTCAAGGTAAAAGAGGCATTCAGCTGTACCACCATTTCATCTCTGTTCGGAAGAACAGTCGGCAATGAGACCTGGCAAAAAATTAGCCAGGGTCCTGTGAGAGGAAATGAATAACAGGTTATGAAACAGAACCTTCTTGCCACACAGATGTGAGAAAGGATCAGCAATTTACTGACAGATCAGCCATGTTTAAATCAGACACACAGATTTCCCTACAAATGTACCCTTTTGAACAGTCTCAGTGTTTTCCTACAGACAGCAAATTAATTTGTTTTTGAAGTGCTGAGACAAAATACTGTTCACTTTAGTTCAGTCCTACTTGCGTCAAGAAAGACAAAAAGATTAGAGATGGCTCCACTGAAACCCACACTCCAAACTTTAGGAGCATTTTGTGCTAGATCAGAGGTGGCCAAACTTATGGAACTCAAGAGCCGCACAAGTTGATTATTAAATCTTCAAGAGCTGCACTGAGGCATACAGCCATATACTTTTACCTGCCAAACTGATTTGCTGACGCTCTTCTGAGAGCCACACTTTTTCATTCAAGACCACATGCAGCTCCTGAGCCGCAGTTTGGCCAGGCCTGTGCTAGATCAACACCTCTGTCTGAACTTTACAGCTGGCTTCTATTTCTGCAATGGGCTAGAGTGGAAGCCTGGGTCCAAACTTTGGGTGTGTCTCCATGGCACAACCCTTCCCCCCAACTTTGGGTGTGTCTCCACTGTGCAAAAAAACCCAGAACAGCCCTGCAACAGCAAGTCTCAGATTTCAGTTCTATGGACTTGGAGTCATGCTACGGTACAAGAAAAGCTACCCAGATATTCTGGCTGGATCTTGGGTTTTGAAGCCCTCCCTGCCCCCCCGGTTTCAGCACCTGAGCTCCAGATGAAGCAGAATGACTATGTGGCTGCATCCAGTGCAATAGCGTCAGCCTTGCATGTCCAAGTCTGCTGATCCAAGCTCTGAGACACACTGGTGTGGATTTGGGGGCTGGGGGGGGGGGGGGTGAGGAGGGTTTCAGGGCAGATATATGGTAAGTGGTCCAGGCCCACTTCTAATAGAAATGTAAGAAAGAGTAGTAATCAGATAGAACTGTAACTCGTTCAACAGGACATTGTAAGTGGAAAGCTTTTAATGTACAATCTGGATTTATAGGGCCAGATTCTCTGGCTTGAGCAAGTTGTGCTTAGGCTGACCAAGGGCGGGCCCAGTCACCATCATGAGAGCAGCCATGCCCAGAACCTCCCAATTCCAGGGACCAACACAAAGCAGTATTAGGGGGTGCCAAGGACTGGGCCCATCATGGTCTTTTTTTCATTTCTCAAGCCATTCTGAGTACTCCACCTGCATTAGCTAAAACAAACTGACTTTTTGTAAATTTGGCACTGAGAGGAAAGGCCAGCCCTGCCCCCCATTTCCTCCTGTTGATACAGAAGGCCTGCTAACCAATGCAGCTGTGTGGCAGAGAGCAGGAAGATACAGGGATCTCCCCTACTCCCAAGCAGTTTGCACACAACTGTACATCATGGAGCTGTGCTCTCATGTGTTGCTGAAGAAACTCTGGTGGGACAGACATGGCATGCCTGGTGCATCAGCAATGACACAGATCCACCAGCCAAACCTCTTCCCTATGGAGAGGGAGAAGTAGCTGCAGCAGTTACTTTAGCCCTGAGATTGCAATAAGAGCTTCAAAGTTCCATTGCCCCCATTTGTAGGGCTGAAGAATGTCTTATGTTTTTTATTTTATTATGTATTATTGTATGGGAACTTGGGATTTTACTGTATTGGGGATTTGATTGTACGGGAACCTGGGATTTTCTCTGTATAATGAATTGGATTGAAAAGTGTTTTTATTAATGAATTTGTATTGTATCATTCACTGGATAGGTCTGCTGTCATCCAGCAATCACCGTTAGTTCTTACTGTTTACCACGACCTACCTTTGTAAAACTTCTCAAAGTAACCATTATATCAAAACTGTAACCAAGAGCCCAGTGGGACTCATATGGTAACTTTATACTGTAATCAAAACCTCATTTTGCATTTTGTACTTTGTAACTCTATTATGTTTGATAAAACTCCATTTTAACTTTGTAACTCCATTTTGAATCTTACACTCTGTATGTTCAATCATGTTTGATGAAACTTCACTGAGATTTAGGTGTGTGATTCATCTGCATGTGTGAATAAGATGTGTGAATGTGAGTACATGTGTGATGGGATTAGTCCAGACACCAGCCTGCCCTGATGCAAACTGCCAACACCACCTTAATGGCTGAAAAATAAAAGAAGAATAGAGACAAACCCCTGGAAAAGGGAGAAGAGTCCACCCAAGAAAGAAAAGAACAAAAGTCCAATTAAAGTCCAATCAAGGATGTGATTAAAGTCAAGTCTGCAATTGACTGATGTCCTGGAGCAGCGTGATCAGCAAGATCTATGGATTGAAAGGTATAAAAAGTTGGGTGAGACTGAAAAGCTTTGGGTTATCTTTTTGGATCTGCAATCATGCCCAGAAGCATTGGTGCACACCAGCAAGACACAGTTCCCATCTTCATGTCTAAGCTGCCTGGCCAGCAGATTAGCATGAGCAACTGAGGCTGGTAACTATATCCCACCTGCAGGATCCTCTGTGTGTGTATAAGTGAATAGTAATTAGATTTAGAAGCAATTTTTAAGAAAGGGTATTAAACTGATTTTTCCTATTAAAAAGATCTTTTTTAATAGTCGCGATAAACGTAGTATATTTCCTTAGATCCTAAGTTCCTGATAGTTTGTATTTTCAAAGTCCAACATATCCATTCTACTCCCTCCTACCACAGAACTTCCTTGCATCATACCCATTTCATTGGGCTGGTCATGGTCACTAGGCTGTGATCTTTAATCAGTAAAAAAGCTGAACTGTCCCTAAAACTATGAATAAATTTAATGTTAGTCTTGGGTCTATGTTCCCATCTGTTGTCATTATAATTTATGTCAGAGAAAAAATAATTTTCAGCAGAATGACTGATCATCGATGCTTTGATGGCATTCATTAATGACTGATCACACTGAGAACAAATCTATCTGAGACAGCTACTGGAGAGCATTCATTTACAAATGAGAAAGAAGGAAGAGACACAGGGAATTTAGCAATGTTACCTGTCAGGAGACATCCTAGGATCAGGAATGTCCTTGGGAAAGTACCCATCATTGCAGACAACTGAAACAGAAAAATGGAAAGCCAGGAAAAAGGAAAGTTAGTTAACAGATTTATAAAATCAATGAGCTATTTGCAGTGATCTGACTCCATTCAAACTGCCTATTGCCGGCCTAGAAATACTTCCTGCACCCAGCATACAGAGTTCCCTTGAGGAAAGAACTGGGCAAAATTCTGCACTAACGGACCAATTGTACTGAGCCCCCTTTCTGCCCACAATCCATACAGCACCTTGCAGACTGGGCCACTAATTATATTGTTCTATGTATGAAGTAACACCACACAAGTGAGTGAGGTTGCAATGATCAGTGTAACTGAACACAAGATCAGCTCTTGGACTACTAATAGCAGGGCCAGATCAAGGCCCAGGGCTGCCCCCCACTACCACCCCCAGCTAGGGTGCACGGTTGGTGGCCCCAGCTGGTGCTGCCACTGGCCAGCATGGCTGTGGCAGGGGGAGAGGGCGGTGCTGGGGCCGATGTGGTTGGGTCATAGGGGGACCCTGCTTCTGGGGAAGGTGCAGGCCGGGGCTGTGGGAGGGTGCTTCAGCAGTCTGGCACAAACCAGCACTGCTGCTCGTAGAGGCTGGGGGTGCGGAGGTATGGGCCAGAGGCCAGGTACCCTTGTCCCACCCCCTGACTGGCTGATGAGCATCAGCCAGCCCAGGGGCTGGACAGGCAGACTGAAAGTGAGTGCCGGCAGCCACCACTGGGACCGGCCAGGTCAGATTAGGCTGGGGCCAGCCCCCAGGGGCTTCAGCCCCTAAAGCCGCTGTCTTAATCCAGCCCTGGCTAATGAAACATGATGTTAGTGATTCTGAGAGAAAAAGTGTATTGAAAACCAGAGGCCCATTATCAGCCACAGTTCTATTTTTCCAGTGATTCTATTTTTTAATTTGTTCAATAAATGCATTTGTTTAATTTAACAGGAATTCCCTTGATCAAGAGACACTCTATTTGAAACACATGTGAAAGCTCTGTTGTAAAACACAAGAGGGAGCATGCAACTGCAGTAGTTTTTCTATAGGACTACTTTCCCCAAACAGCATGAAGACAAACAGCATGGAATATTTGGAGTTCTCTGGTCCTTAAGCTACACACAGCAAATTGCCATAAGACAGCAGACAGTGTCCAAGGGATAAAAGTGCAACAAATAACTCTCTATCTACATATAATAGCTAATGTTAACTTATGGTAAGCAAACTGTCCAAACTTCCAAATGCAAATCCTGAAGTCCCTACTCAGTTTTACTGTTGTTTTCAACAGGGACAAGAATGTTAGCATATTATATAACATGGACTATGCAAATAGGCCACTAATGTGAATTAAATGTTAATCACATGGCCTGCTGCGACCCATTCTTCAAGGTGCTGGTCCCCTTCTACTCACACCACAAGGAGACAACAGCCGATGTTGAGAAGGGAAAACATGCAGATTTTTTTAGCTATATGTCAACCACACTTTATAACAGAATGATCAGAGAATGCCGAGAAATATTTCTTCATGAAAGATGAGTTGGTCCTTCCTGCCTCTTGCCATGTGCGGAACAACTCTATGAAGCAGTGTTGCAGATCAAAATGTGTTTTATCCATTGTGGAGGACTTAAGTAGTATAGCAACAATATGAAGATTTACAAACTACCAGCTAAAGGAGTATATGCAACAGCTCCAGAAATTCAACAGACAGCATTCCAGCAGAGACAAGCCATTTAGCTTGATTTTGCAATTAGCAATAATGGCCATGTGTTTATGTATCTGCCTCCCACTGATAACAGACTCTGGGACATCAAAGAAGTCTTCTGGTTTCAGCCTCTTTTCTCACTTTTATCACATGTATATCCTGTATTTCTTTAGATAAAATAACCCACTGTACATCATTAAAGAATTCCCATACTCTCTGCCTTATTGATTTGACTGCTAACAGTTCAGGTTCCCCAAGACAGTGTTACTCATACTGTCTGCCAGCTTTCCTTCTGCCTTTACAGATAGAAGGATGTCTTACAATAGTATACTGTTTTTATGTGCTATACATAAAAAACAATGCAGCCTATGAAGCAGTCATTCAGATGTGATTCTCCTCTCACACTGGTGTAAATCTGGAGAAATTCCACTGACACCAGTGAAGTGACACTGATGTAAATATCAGTGTAAGTACATGGAGCATCAGGCCCTCAAATATCCAGTGGATGCATGGACACTATGCGCCTCCATAGTCACATAGCTTAGTTATCAGAAAAGCCAATGGGAGCCAAGGAACTAAACCTAATGCAGCTACTGTCCAGTGGAGGGATTTACTAAATCTTCACTGCCAGACTGGTTGCTCTTTGAAACCCTGTTACTCTGATACTTCCCACCAATGACGTGTTAACCTTTGAGGCATGGTCCAGAGCAACCTCCAGCAGCTGAGAAAGAGAGAGTAGAGATATACATAGAATTCTTCAGCACACTTCCAGCTTGAATTGGATTGCACAGTGTCATGCATCTGTCCAAGACTGGAATCCAGAGGCCAACATGTTCTTGCTTATGCTTATGTGGCCCGTTTGCCTAACTTAGTGTCAATACTTTAAGCAAACTGTTGGTGGGAGTAAATATATTTAGCTCCAGCTGCTAAGTGGGTAAAATATTGTCACATCCCAGGAAAGGAGAAAGTCAGTTCATCCCAGCCCCCCATGCTCAGTGTAGTTCAAGTAAACAGATCAGGGTCAGTTCATAACAACCCATGGACCAACTCCTCATCCGATGTAAATTGAATCAATAGAGCTACACCAGCTGAGGATCTGGGCCAAGGTCAAAAGTCCACATGCAGTATATGTGTGTGATTCTTCATTCCTTGTATGCCTAGGACACTCACTGATTACAATGGGAGTTGAAAGGCATGCAAAGACTGTTAGATTTTAGTTAAATTTCCAAGTTTGTCAGCCAGTAGATGTATAAAAACCAGCATGTAGACAGTAAAGCAGTAATTATGCTAAGATGTTTTGTTTCTTAATGGGTCTAGATTAAATGTTAGTATTTCAAATCACTTTTATTAGACTAAATAATTAAAGAGATATAATGAAAATCTTTGTTTATAAGCACCTAATCTGCCAGACATTTGCTACAAAGAACAGTGTTAACCACTACGCATAGTTCCACTGACTGTGGGATAAGTCAGAACAAAATTTATATCAAGAATGTTATGAATCTTGATGGAAAAATCCCTACAGAGAATAACAAGAGACCCATTCAGTCATTCTGCACATACAAGAGAGAAAATATCAGCACCATGGGAAGGAGGGGAATGAAATGCATCTTTCAGACTGTCATAAATGGGGCAAAAACAAACAAGGAGTCCTGGGGCACTTAAAGACTAATAAATTTATTTATTGCATAGTCTTTAAGTGCCACAGGACTCCTTGTTTGTTTTACTGAACTAGACTAACCCGGCTGCCCCTTTGGAACATGGCATAAATGAGGCAAAGACCTTCACCAGGAAAGCAGAATTTTATGTCCTTTGTTAAATTACAGAAAATAGCCTAATTTCCTATTGGAAATACCAGTTACCTGTGTTTAACTGGCCACATGATGGCAGTGTTGATCCACTCTAATGCAGCCCCCAAACTGCATTTCTTTGGCAGAAAGGAACCTCACTCTGAATGGTGGCAGATGAAATCTGTACTAGACCCAAATCCCCATGAATCAGTTTAAAACTGTCATTTTCCGTGCAAATTATTTCAATTTCATATGAGCTCTAGGGCTTTGAAAAGACTTGATCCTGCAACACTTTCTCACACCAGTCATGCTAGTGGAGTTTACTCATATCTGTAAACGAGATCAAATACTACAGAGGTCCAAATACTATTATCTCTTCAGATTTTGGAAGCATAATGAAGTTATCCTAATTTGGGAATTAATTTGATACTTTTAGTGCAAGTCTCGCTAAGGGTGGCTTCTCTGGAAAAGATCTTAGATTTTCCAAGAAAGTTTCCAGTAAGGTAAGAAAAAGAAAATCATTGGATGAAAGTGGTAGGTTGATTTGCAAGATTCACTGAAATATGTGGACAAGGCAATCTATAACTTTTCCTAGATCATTAGCTCCTTTCTTTATAAGGCTCCCCAGAAACAAGACTGTCCCTGCCCCCAGTACAGGGAACAATAGGCTGAATACTAGGAGGAAAGGAACTAGCAAAACCAAAAACCTTTAAATGTCTGTCCTCTTAATATACACTAGCAAAATGCCATTCAAAATCAAATATTTTTTCTTAAAGAGGGGGTTGCTCCAGTGCCCCTTTAAAAACATTGACACCCAGAGTGGCCTGAGTATCTTTCCTATATCGTAGAAAAGTAAGTTTATTCAGCATCAGTTCTAACTCTGGATTAAGTTCTTACAGTGTGTGCACACCATACAGGACACAACCAGCAATCCCTGCCCCAAAGAGCTTACAATTAAAAACCCAGATTCTGCAGTTTGGTACATGGGGCAAACCCCATGCTAGTCCCTTTGACTTCATAGAGATGTCATTGCTATGCCCACTGACTAGAATAGAATCATAGTGTTGGAAGGGACCTCATGAGATCAGCAAGTCCAGCCCTCTGGAGCTTGAACCAAGGACCTTCTGTATATTAAGCAGAGATGCTAGCTACAGGAATAAAGGATTTCTGGCTATAAATCAGATTGCAAGATCAGGATCTAAGATTTTTAGAAAGAATAAATGGTATGAAGTTGGAAAAATGAAGCTGAAAGAGCAGTGCAAGGAAGAGTTTTGTCTGTTTGCATTTAAACCTATTACCAGCTTTTGTAGCTGTGGGCACCCGTGAAGCAGTCTCAGTGAGACTCTAATCTTTGAAGCAAACCTCTTTGGCAGTTGGCCATCAAGGTATAATACTCATTCAAACCCTAGTTTTGACCCCACAAACAATACAGAGGTAAGAAAAGGAGACTGAAAATGTACCTTACTGAGTCCTGCTTTCCTTGGTACCCTGCTGTATGAAGATCCCTTTCTAGCCTCCACAGCTGGTGACAAATGATAGCAAATATGGCCCCAGTCCTACAGTCAGAGACAGGCTGGCTCACTCTTGTGCACCCCGTCCCCACAAATACTGACACAACTGCAGAATCAGGGAATCATTGAAAAATAAGCTGATCTCTGACTAGGGCAGGGGTAGGCGATCCCCAGCACGTGTGCTGACAGTGACACCCAAGCCCATTCAGAATGGCATGTGACACCATCTGTGGTACCAAAGAAATTGCCACTCCTGCCACCAAAAGCCACTCTGGGTGGCTTCCTATGGGTGCAGCTGGGACACAGGGGGTCCCACCACGCCCATGCCTCCATGTGACACAGAAAAAAGCTGCCTGCAGCAGCTCCTCTCTGTAGTGTGATGCTCCCCCAAAGGAGCCACGCCTGGCAGCTTCTTTCTGCAGCACACACTGTCAAGATGAGCTACTCTGGGCGATTTCTTTCCCTGGCATGCCTGGGAAGCGCTCCCACTCCAGCCATGACTGCTCCTGAATTTTCAGGCAGCCGCCACATTTTTTCAGCAGAAGAGGCTGCTGGCACCAGCTGAGGGTCAGGGAGGAAGGATCGGCACAGGGGTCGGCAAGGGTTGCTGACCTCTGGCCTAGGGCAAGGAGAACCAGCTGTTCAGGAGCTCAGAAATTCCCTCCCTTAATACACACCCATGTTTCCTGACACATTATCAAGTTTTGGCCACATATTTCTCCATTCCCATCAATGTTTAGCTAGGGAGAGGAACATTCCTAAAAGCCATCATTCCTGAGCAAAATCTAAGAATGCAGATTCTCCTCTGGAGATCTTTCTCTCCTGCTCTGGGCTCTTTCAAACAGCCAGATCTCCAAACCTTTCCATTTCTGTCCTGGTGGTTTTGTCTGACTGGGTCTCAATCTTCTGCCAAGCAACACATCATCCTCTTCCCCCACTGGTAGAGGCTTGTATCGCCCTGTGGCAGGAGCTAGCCTTTAATTTGGAAAAGCTCCAGGTCAGGAACCCCAGGCCTGGATCATGAGTGGGTTACTCCCCTGTGTGGCAGTGCACCTCTACTGACCTCAAACACCCCCACTAACCTGGGGGCCTGGGACTAGATTACACAGGCAGTCTTCTCCTCGGGCCTTGAAATTGGGGAGGGGGGTTATTGGGGGTGCTCACTAAATTGGTATAACACTGTTAGTAGCCGACAAGTGGGGTGTTGGGAAATTCAGGGGGTGAAATCCCTGCACAGAGAGGCCATGACACCCCATAACAGCGTGCCCCACTCCGGCGGCAATCAGAGCCATGGCCGCGAGGGGGCACCGGCACACCACAAACCGGTCCCTCCGGCTCCTGCTCCGCAGCGCCCAGCGACCCACTCCGGATCCCGAGGGAAAACGTCGCCGATCCAGCCCGCCACATCAGACAGGCACCAGCCCTCCGCCCGCGGCCTCCTCCCCGGCCCCATCGCCGCCCGTTCCGCCGGCTCCTCCTCTCGCCTCCCCACAGCAACCTCCGCGCCGCGGTGAGTCCCGCCGGTAGCCGGGGGGGGGGTCTCCGCTCGCCCTGTAACACCGGAGCCGCTGCCACCAGCCACCCAAAGGCCCCCGTGGGAGGAGGCGGGGAGGCGCGCCGGGAGGACGCGCACACGGCGCTGCCGGCTCCTGGCAGGGAAAACTGCAGCGTCAACATCCCCGCAGAAAAATCCCCTCCCTGCCCAGCTCATCCGCACCCACAGGCCGCTCGTTTCCCCCGGGCGCGTCTCCCTCTCCCCTGCTCAGCACCCGGGGAAAGTGTCACATAAACCCTGGAGGGCGCCCAAAACGCCAGGGCGGGCCCGGGCACCGCTACACACCGGGGAAACCCTGCACAGCTCCGTGGGGTGCAACCAGAAAGCCAGGCGTGTGCAAATGTACGAGGGTGCGACGGAAATGAAACTAGATCAGCTGTTTATCTGAACGGAGACCCACGTCCTTTCTGGATCCAAAATCCTACGGCAGGGCGGGTGATCTGCCCCGCACGCACAGGGATGAATGGCAGGCTGTGGTTAGTTTGCCGAGTTTACACCCATTCACACTTTCAACCCCCCTCGGTTCCTTGAATGGCGGGCGGGCCAGGCTTGCCTCGTCTTGACTCGTTCCTGGAAAGTAGAAGCCAAACAAGCCGAGCGAGGCTGGCCCGAAGCGAAGAGAGTCAGCACGTTTGCAACCTGCCGTCTGCCATCCTCGGAAAGCCCAGGGAGCTGGAGAGGGGATCAGAGTCCAAGAACAATGCGAGCACGCAAGAGGGGATGTCAAATTTTAGCCACTTGGCTGTTTGGGGAGGAAACAATAGCAAGATCTTTGCCAAGCTGAAGTAACAACATTTAGGCGAGCCAACCGGGGTGGGGGGAAAGCCCTCGGAGTTGAGGAACAGCGCCACAAATTGGCTCTGTACAGGGGCGCATCCAATGTTTTCCAGACGCTGCAGAGCCCGTTCACACTAGTCCCAATTTCTTTTTCGGTCCGCTCCTCTAACAGCCTGCGGTGTCCACTTCAGCCACGAAGTTCACACGACTGCAAGGAGGCTGCGGTGTCCGCGAAGCGGCTTTTGGCAAAAGGTTCAGAAATCGGATTCACGCTGCTTAGGAGAGACGCCAGCTCCTCCGTGAGCCGGAGCTCGGGGATCCCCTGAGCCGATCGAGAGGAAGGGGAAAGAGTTTCTCTTTCCACCCCACCTCAAACCTTCTCGGTGTCTGACACCTAGCCACTGGTCGGGTGGGGCAAGCGCCTGGCGATTCGAATTGGCGGGATCCCGCTGTGAACGGGCCAGCGACGCTTCCGTCGAGTGCGGGCCGCGCTCTCCGCCGACACTAGGACTCGGGGTGGGACCCGGCCAGGAAGAAACCGGTCATCGGGGCGGCCCGGTTTATACCCGCCAAGGCAGCGGGCGGAGGGACCAATCCGTCTCCTTCCCAGACGTGTGGCTGAGGCGTGAGGAGCGCTACTGCTGCCTCCCTAGCTCCGCATTGCTCCAAAATCCCAGCCGATCCGAGCCCCGTCCCAGCTGCTGGATCCCGCTCCAAAAATGTCGAGCAAGGCAGCCGAGAGCCAAGAAGTCATTCCCGCTCCGTCCAGCGACGGGGCGGCCACGGCAGGATGCTGGCCCTGGCCCCGGGCTCGGCGGCTCCGCGGATCGGGCACGTCGGTCGCTCGAGGAGCGCAGCTGGCGGTGTAAACGGGGCCAGCTCCAGGTACAGCCCAGGCGCCGGGTTCAGCTTGTCCACTCGCAGGGAGAACCGGAGCCAGCTGCGCCCGGCGGAGCGGAGCGGGGCCGGTCCGTCCCTGCTCGCACAGTCCCCCGAGGATCTCAAAGCGCTAGCCGGCGAGGGGAGGGAAGGAAGAGAAACGGAGGGAGGGGCGTTAAAGGCGAGAGGTCCGCCAGGAGACAAAGGAGGGCAGCCGGGAGGGACCAGAGAGGGAAGCCGGAGCAGAGACAGCGAAGTGGGGCTGGGGACCGAGACGGACCCAGCCCGGCCGCATCCTGCCCGACAAAATCCCCGCTCCCGCCGCCCCCAGCCTTCTCACCAAAACGGTTTCGCTCCGGATTGGGGGATCCGTGCGAAGATCCCGCGCCCAGCTCCTGCCGGCGGCCCCGTATGTGTCGTTAGCCCCCACGGGGCCGCCTCCTGCAGCCGGGGGGACCCCGCCGGGCCCCGGCCGCCCGCTCCAGCTCTCGACCGGGCGCTACGTGTCCGTCCTTCGCCTCCCAGCCCTGCCCGCACAGGGCACCAACTCCACCGGCTCCTGCACACCGATCCCCCAGCTGAGCCCAGCCCCGGCTGTTCACACGGCGCCGCGCACGCTTCGCTCCGGATCGGCCACGTCCCCTGGCGGAGCCCCCGCCCCTCACCTTCCCGTTCACACGCTGATCCGCCCTGGAGAGCTCGCTCCGGCTCCCGCTCCCGCTCCCCGCCGGCACTGTGGGGCTCTCAGCGCCCGCGCCCGGTCATTGATTCGGAGTGGCAGCCCGGGCGTGTGTAAATAGCTGTCAGGAAACGCGCCCCCTCCGACTCCTTCACAATAAGAGCCGCCCCGGCCCCGCTTCGCAAGCTGCCCGCAGCCCGCCCGCCGCCCGGCTCTTACGCAGGCAGGGGGCGGGACGGGGGGGCGGAGCGGAGCCCTATGGCCCGGCGGCGGGGGCCAAGGGGGGCGCGTGGCGCCACCAAAACCCGCCCGGGGACCCGGCCCGGCCCGGGCGCGCTGGGGGCAGGCGGCCGGGGCGGCTGCGGGCCGGGACTGCAGGGCGGGAAGAAGGAGGTGCCGGGGCCGCCGGGGCTCTTGAACCCCGGGCCGGAGAGAAGGGCGAGGGGGCCGGGCGCCGCTCCTGCTTGCAGCCGGGTTGTAGCGGCGCGGGGTGCCAGGGGGCGCTGCAAGACCAGCAACCGGAGCCGAGCGGCGCTGGGCAGCCCCCGCCGCCGGGCATTGCGCTGCCCTGCTCCCCCCAGCCGCCCCCTCCGCTCCGCACCAGCCGGGGGGTGTACTCCCCGCTGGGCACAGGAGGGAGAGCTGGGCCGTGAAGCGCCAAGCCCCCGGAGGGTAGCGAGACCTGCAAAAAACCAGGCAGCGGAGTCGCGTTTACACGGAGCTCCTTCTGGCGGCGCTCGCGGGGCCCCCTCTGCAGGGTTTCGGCGCTTTGCTCCCCGCAGCCTCGGGCACGGTCTCCGCTGAGTGCACGGCCCCGCTATTGCTTCCACGTGTGGCTGCGGGAAAGCGTCGGAGGCCGGGCTGTGCGGAGGGCGGCCAGGATCCCGCAAGGCTGGTGAATAACTAACAGGCTCCCCCCGACCCGCCGCCGGCGAGGAGAAAGACATTCTTCTGAAGCGCAGGGGCAAGCTGGCTGGAGCGAGCTAAAAAGCAAAGCTGGGAGGAAAGCGAGCCACCCTGCCTGCTGCCGAGGATTTGGAGAAAAGCGGGACTCCGAATTGCACACCGGCTTCACTCCATTCCCTGGGTCCGGGAAAGGGTGGCGGTGTAAACGCAGACTGGCCATCGAGCCCCTCACGTGGCAAAGGGGAGGCGGCTGATGCCACGTCCGGAGCAGATGTGCGGGGAGGGAAGCAGAGCCATTCCCGCGAAGAGAGCCGGGGCAGAAAGGCTCCTTCTGGTTGTAATTACCTGGCTCATTTGAATAAGGCCTTTGTTAGGAGGATCATTAACAAACACTAACCGCTTCCACCTTCGGCCCCTGGTTTCAGGGCAGCAGCCAGCCCAGGGCGCCCCTTCCCCAGCTGGGGGGGGGGGGGGGCTAGAGTCCTATTTACCGCTCCCGGCCCCCGCCCCTGAAATCCTCCTCTAGCGCCTCTCCGCCCTGGGGACAAAACAGCCCGGCCGGAGCCCCTTTGCCTGCAGCCGCGGGCAGGATCGGCCCGACGGGTCCAGACACAGCTAAAAATTCACCTTGCATTGACCCCCTGGCTGGGGTCTGTACCCGGCCGGCCGGCGCTGACATCTTCAGCCCTGCCCGACTCACCTCATTAATTAGCCCGGCGAGCTGACTCCGGCCCCCTCTGTGTCAATCAGCTGAGTCCCCGTCCCTCCCGTCGGTCTTAGATCCTCCTAGATAGTGGGACGGAGACGAGCCGGGTGTCATGTGTGGTCCCGAGAAGCCCTCCCATTTACAAGGCTGGCTGTTTGTTTTCTTTCTTATCTAGGTATCTGGCTGATAGCGCCGGGGAGAGGGGCCATATGTGCCCCGGGTGGAGGGCTCGGCTCTGCCCCCCTCACCGGCCCAGCTGCCGAGGGGCCATTTGCTGGGGGCCCCCCGCTGTGCTCCTGTCCCGACCCCTCCGCCCAGACACACACCCGGGAAACGCCACGGCTCTGCCCCTCCGCCCCGTCGTGCAAAACATTTCGGAGGCGGCTCGTTCCCCTGTCACCCGCCTCCACTTCTGCCATGAAGGGGGCTTGGTGGCGGGGGAACCTGGGCGGTTAAGAAACCACTTCTGAACATCTGGCTATTTTCACCCTCCCGCCTCGCAGCGCTGTGGTTTCCTTGGCTTTGCCAGAATCAGCCTTTTTAACGGCTGATGTGTTTAGACAAGCCCCCCTCCCCCCGCATTCCTTTTTTTGGTGACAAATTGGTTTAGGCTTCGAATTCCGGCGCAGCTGGGTTCGCACACGGCCGAGCGAGCCGGAGTCAGCCGCGCCGAATGGAACGCCCCAAACCGGAGCAGGGCCCTGATCCTTTAAAAGGGAGCGGGCGGGGGCATGGTGTGGACAGACCATTGTGGCCCTATCCCAAGTGATCCAAAGGCCCCCACTTTTCTGCCAACGCCGAAAAAGCCAGGGGAGTTCAGCTGGAAACCTACGACACGAGGAGGGACTTTCCTCCCCATCCCCAGCCTGTTTATGTGGCGGGCAGATGGGAGTCTGGCCTCTGCACCCAAACAGCGGGCTCCCGCCTCTCAGGACGTGTTTACACTTCACCCTAGACTCCGGCGGCGCACGCGTTCACACGGCACCGACAGGCGAGGCAGTGGCGGGTCCCAGAGCGGAGCGGGGGTTTGTGGAGCCCCGCAGCGTTTTGCGGTTCAGGGCTGCTCATGCGGGCTCCAGACCGGTTGGTTAGAGGCTCTCGGTCCCGGAGGAAGGCCCAATTTGCTCGGATAATGACCCTTTCCTGCCTCTCTCCCGCCTGGGGGCCGGGTGCGGTTTCCCTAGCCGAGGCTGTTAATTCGGAGCCGCCGGCCGAGCCGGGCTCCTCGATTCGTGTTGGTGGCTCCGGCTCGCCAAACGCGCCTCGTTTGCCCGGGCGCTTCCTTTGGCGGTGGGCGGGGGGTGAGACGGAGCGGAGCCCTTTGTCTCCAGGCGGGGAGGTCTGGTTTGAATTACCCCTGCCCCGTTTAAACAGGCGCAGCGCTGCCTTTGAAGGCTGGTTTCACTAACCCCTCCTCCCGCCGCCCTACCTTTGCGGCCGTCTCCCCTGAAGAGCTCGCTCCAGGGCAGGGCGAAGGGGCCGCCCGCCCCAAGGTGGACACCGCATTGGGGAGTCGTGGCTGGGACCTGCCCCGAGCTCCGGATCCGTCAAACGCCCAGATCGGCTCTGGGACTGGCCTCGCCTCCCTCCAGCCGGCACCAGGCTGACCTAAGCGCTCGGAAAAGGGCGGGCGTCCAAGATCTCACCATTGCTTTCCACTGCCCTCCCTTAAACCCAGCACACCCCTGCATCAGCTGCAGCAGGAAATGGCTTTGGGGAAATCAGTTTGGAACTAGGGCCAGATTGGGCTGCAACAAATGCTGTCCATGAGCGGCCTGATAGCCACGCTGCGCCTGCTTTTGCGTTAGACGTGGACGCCGGGTCCTGAAGCTGCTCAGTAGCAAAAGTTCATCCCTTCATTGCAGGGCCACTTCTTAGAGGGCGCCTCAAAGGCCGAACAAAACAGCTGCCTTTGGGCTTAGTTGGGTGTTGGTTCACCCCTCTTCAAAGCATCTGCCGAAGTGGGATTTGCTCCTAGGAAAGCTCATGCAAAAAATAAATCTGTTAGCCTTTAAGTGCCACACCACTCCTTGGTTTTTTGGGTTTTTTTATTGATATGAAACCCCCTCTTTGCCACATTTAGTTCCAAAGCCCACTTCTTGTTTCAATAGGTTGAACTCAAAGCTACCCCTAAAATCCCTGAGAATGGGATTTATTCTGTTTGTCACCATAGTTTGATGGTGGGGGGGCCGCATGAAAGTTGTCATCCCCAAACAGACTCAACAACTAGCAAGGAAATCAAGCTGCAAATGCTCTTCTGCCCACAGACAGTGAACTGTCCTTTGTGGAAGATAAAAGCAGAGAGGAAAAAGAAATCCAGGCGTCATCTCTATTAAGTTTGACAAGGGTATCCAGGCCCTCTGCTGACGTGCACACATTTACAGTTTCTCTGGGATTTTTTTTTTGTTTTTTCTTTTTCCCCAGCACGTTTCACTCAGCCTGTTTGTTCAACATAATTTGGCTTTGAATAGCAGGGATCCAGTGACACTGGAAGAGAGCTGAGCCAGACAAAAGAAGTTAACGGTTAGTTCCTCCCTCATCCCCACCCCCACACCTTTATTTTTATTCATAACAATGTTGTTTAAGGTAGTTGTGCCCAAAGTTTTTCTGCTGAGGCTGCTGCTGCAACATTGAAATGTTTTACTTTCATTGTTGTATTTGGCTTTTAACATTAAAGGATACCCCCCCCCCCAAGCTGAAGGTTTTATTCTCTGAAAACAGCCTTTGTTTTCCTTTTACTACTGCCCTGGGTTTTGGACTGTAGCAGAATAAACAGGCTGCTCTGGGCCTGCAGCAGTCTTGCCCCAGATTAGGGGTGAGGTCATCCGGTCCAGAGAGCCTAAGGAAAAAATGACTCCTTGGTATGGTCACAAGGGCAGTAAGGGGATTAGAGAGAATTTCCATGGGTCCCATGCCACTTTTCATCACTTTCTGCCATTAACATTTGTAAGGGAAATTTCTTTCCTCAGCTTTCGTAACAGACAGGGAGACAGACAAATCTTCATTTGATTATTTACATTACAAGATTTAGGAGCCCCATCCAGGCTTGATGCCACACTGTGCTAGGCTTTGTATATCTACAGAGCATAGCAAAAGACAGTCCCTGCCTGGGAAGAGTTTACAATCTAAATGCTGAAGGATGGGTAGAAAGAGGCATATTATTCCCATTGTATAGACTGGGGCACTGAGGCAGAGAACTTTGCCCAAGGGCATGGAGGAATTAGTTGCAGAGCTAGGAACTGATACAGAGCTAGATGAGTACAGTAGGTAGATTGGACAGAGGAATGGATAGGGTAGGCCACAGGTATGAAAAAGCCTACTATTGTCTTAAGAAGCAGCAGAAGATATTGCACTTAAAAGCCTCCAGATGGCATGCAGATGAGCATTAAATCCTAATGATCTCCATTGCATTGTTAAATAAAGGATTATTATTGTGCAAGCTATGCAAATTTCAAAATACCACCTACGAATATCTGTTTAGATGGCTGAAACGACTTTTGTAGTAGTTTTGCCCAGTGTGGGCTGGCTCTTGTTGTTGAAAGAGTTTAGTTTATTTTTGGATTACTTAAAGGAAGTTTTCAAGCAGTTTGGGAGGAGGTGTTTGCACTATTCTTAAAATCATAGTAACACCCTAGTGCCTTCATAGGATGGGAGAGTTAGGGGTGAGTAAACCTTGACAGAAATGTATAACCTCTTCGAAATCAAGGAATCGTTTCCCGGTGGCCGCAGTTAAAACCACTAGAGGGCACTCCAGTTCAGCAGAGCAAACTTTCCAAGACGCCAGGCAAGAAAAGTGAAATACAATTCAGATTTCATCTCTATACACAGCATTGCACCCGTCTCACTGTAGCCGACTGCTGCATCCATTCATGGCTACAAAGAAAAAAAAATACAACTCCCAGTTAGGAATCCCTGCATCAGGAAACCTCTCATTTGCAGCCAATTTCATCTTCTGAAGATTTCCATTTACTGTTACAAACTAGGCTGTTGGTTTTAAACAGCCTGTAGGGTGTAGGTGTTGTGAACATGAGAGCTTTGTCGGGAATTGGCCAAATGCCAGACCAATCTCTGAAAGTATCTTCTGCTGTGTTTTAGAACTGGCTGTGCTTCTTTACTACCAAAAATATTGGGCCAAATATTCCTAACACACTGAGACAATTCATTCTGAAGTCAAAGTGATAGACCTAACTGATCTGACTATGTTAAATGATCAGAGCTTTCTACACCTGGTCATGAAATGACCCTATCTTTATTCTTACCTTTGTATAGGTATTCCGAAGTAACAGTCCGAAGTCAGCTTCACTGCACGGAAGACACTCCACAGATAGCGCCCTCATCAGAGTTTAGAAGCCAAGGAAGCGGCAGCAGAGAGAAACGTGATCCAACAGAGCAAAGATTAAGGCCTAGGTCCTCTGCATTGGAGAAGATTACCACCATTCCACTGAATCAATGGAAGCTGGCTGATCTACTTTAGTTGATGATTGCCCCTTAATGACCACATTTAATTATGGAGAGAATTCTCTTAGTTTTTGTTCTTTTGAAAGTCTCCAGTCTTTGTACTTTTTTAAATGTTTTCAGTCTGTGATAATTAATGGATTACAACAGTAAATCAAGTGTTGCCAGATCCAGACCCTGTTGTTTATGCAGTTATTGACTGTTATCACCAGAACGCCTCCTTTACAACCTTTGATACCCTGAGAGGTGAACATCATCTTCCCAGCTCAGTTCATAGATGGGAGGCGTGCAAGAAACATCCAGTTGCAGCAGGAAATGTCTTTTAACCCCAGTTATATTTTGAAAAATAAGCAGTATATGAACTAGGCCAGATTCTACTTTGTTTAATTCTCTTGCTTGTAATGTCATTTAGTTCTGTGGAAATATTCTAGATTTATGCTGATGTAACAGAGACAAATGGGACTACTCCACATGTCTTTTCTTTAGCAATAAAACCAGAGAAGTACTGGAAAGACAAATAATTCAAACCAGAACCTCACTTGTGAGCCCTTTTATTTAACATATGCTATATGGGCTTTAAAGACATTTATTCTCCATGGCAGCAACAATTTTAAAATGTGAAGTTTGGCTCCAGTAACCAAGTTAACCCTTGAGAGAAGAGTATGCTTCAAGTAACTGTGTGCACATAAATATATCATTCAGCAGGAGGGTCAAATAGCCTAGACGTAATTATTTAATTTGTTTTTAAAAATATTGATGACACAATTGTTATGTCAGCACAAGAATGTTTTCATGTGAGTGATTGGCTGGGTAGCATTATAAAGCAGCACATTGCTATTCCTCTAGCTATGCATTACATGCAAGTCACAATGGGCCAGAATATTTGGCCTATGTTATCAAAAGTAATTTTGGGAGGCCGGCTTTACATATTTGGAAGGAGCCTCATTTCTGCAGGGCAATTGCTCAATAGTTCCAAAAGAACACACTTCTATAGAGTCTTGGATTGGATGCTCAAATACTGAAGCACTCTAAATCACAAGTAGCTTTCGAAAACATTGGTCTGACCATGCATCAGGATGGCAGTACATCCCTTAAAAGCCAACATGTCTGATATCAATTTCTTTGTTCAGCTTATACCACTGATGTAACATCAGCTCATCATACCTGTTTGCAAAGAAGTCTGTTGGCTTGAGACATGTTGCTGAGTGATGTGTAGTAGAGCTAAAATCTTGACCCCACTGAAATCAATAAGATGTTTGCCATTGCTCACTGGGGCCAGGATTTCACTCCAGGTTATTAGGAGTGTCTTCAATGTGGGCTGCAGAGAGAAAGGAGAGAAATAGGTTTGTTCCCTTATTTGTTCTTTAAAAATAAATCTTTCAGGCCTTCTTTATAGATCAGCGTTTATTTAAGTGGTAGGACTAAAGACAGGCATTCTGTTTGTTTTTTCTTAGAAATGGCATGAGTATTAAGCCTCATCCTTCCAGGTTTTGCTGGAGGATTCCTTGTGGCATCAGACAACTGAAATGGGCATATTCTTAGGGATCAATTAAAGCAGAGCCTTAGCCTTGCACAGAATAATCATTTATCCCAGCAGTTTGCTATGCATTTGAGTTATAGTGCTTGGCCAAACAAACCACCAAAGAATTTCTAGTCGTCTGAGAGAGGAAAAGGTTTCTCATTAATTGCTCAGGCTTCCCTCTTGTTACTCGCAGTGTCAAAATCCCACTAGTTACCTACTCATCCATAGTTCTCTATGAAACAAGGATAGACAACATCTGAATTTCTAACGTAACAAACAAGCCTAAAGGAAGGTGGTGTCTTGGCTCTTTCTGACAGGAGATTGCCACACTGAGTGAGAAGCAGCAACGAATACAGGATCTCTCAACTTATCAGAATTAAAATGAGAGAGGGGGATGATACTCTATATACAAAGTCTAGCTGTGCTGAGGTCAGACAAATGGAGGCGGAATAGCTCAAAGGACCAAAAAGAAAGGGGTTCTGCAGTGCTCTTCCCTGCTGGTACCAAAAGGAAAATTGTGAGCAACTGTCCCACATCAGCCTCTAGGGGATATCCTATATTGTGTGAGCCCAGACTGGCAGCTGTGGGGCACAGGCCCTATACCTACTGCTGTACTTAGCTGTAAGTTTATGTATTTGTCCCTCCTTCTTTTTCCCTGTATGCGGGTCTTGGGGTGGGAAAAGGCACTCCATGCACTGTCTTATTCTGCCAGCATATTCAAGCAAGAAAGGTCATAGCCCTATGTGTGAAAGACACTGGAAATTGGGCCCATTATGTTTTCAAGAGGCATTTCCAATGTCTTTCACTAAGGATATGCATAGGGCCAGGGCTGGCGCAAGGCAGTAAGCAAGGTAAGCACTGAAGGGGGGCACCACCCTTTGAGGGGCACCCAAATGCCCTGTGGTACAGGGGAAGCCTCCCTGGCCTGGCTGTCCCATGCCAGTGGGCACCAGGAGAACCAGCCAAAAGGGTGCCCCATGCAGCGCTGCCAGTCTCCTGCCCCCCACCACCGGTGCTGCTCTTGGCTCTGTGCCCAAGCAGCATGGAGGGGGAGGGAAGCAGCACAGAGCCGGCATCACTCCTCTCCGCCTGGCCACACTGCCTCCGGCCTCCTCCCTGCTGCTCCCACACAGAGCCAAGAGCAGTGCCCATTGGGGTGAGGGCAGACCAGCAGTGCTGAACCGGGCACCCTTTTGGCTGGCTCTCCCAGTCCTGGCCACCATGGCCAGCCGGCGCAAGGGCCGGCCCCTCCCCTGGACCAGCCAGCCTGCCCTCCAGTGCTGGAGGGCAGGGCCGACCCTAGAGTAGGGCGACCAAGGCAGCTGCCCAGGGCCCTGCACCTCGCAGGGCCGTGCATGGCCACACCGCTGCCCCCCACACCCTCATGCCAGAGACCAGGGAACATCTAAAAGGGTAGCTGGTGCAGAGCTGCTGATCCGCCCTCCATGTGTGTTGCTCTGGGCTCCAGTGCCAGGGCAGCAGGGAGGGGGCGGGAGGCAGCACAGAGCCAGTATCGCTCCTCCCCACCCGCACCCCAGCCACGCTGCCTCCCACCCCTTGCCTGCTGCTCCATCACTGGAGCCCAGAGCAGTGCGCGTGGGGGGGGGGGCGGATTGGCAGTGCTGCACCAACTGCCCTTTTGGCCTCTCCCTGGTCCTCGGTATGGGGGGGCAGTGCAGGGGTCTGCCCCTCCCTGGGCCAGCCGGCCCCACTCCCCAATGTGGGGGGGGGGCATGGAGGGCTCATTTGCCTGGGGCCCCTCACCCCCTCTAGGGACGGCCCTGCCTGGGGACGGGGAGGGAGGAGCGCACCCATGTATAGGTTGCAGGGGGGTGCCGGAAACCTTAGCGCGGGCCCTGCATAGGGCTTCCTTGCTGCTATTCCTTTTTACTGAAAGAAACTGAAAATAGTTAGAAAAACACAAGCACAATTTCTTTCAGTAAAAGTGAATATAGAGCTAAAATCCCAGCCTTTCTTGCGGCCATTTGTATTTAACAGTCTTTTATGCCCTTTGCAGTGGGGTAAAAGGCTGCATGGTGCACACTGAATGCAAAGTATATAAAAAGTTGTCAGATCAGAACAGTATCTTATTCTCATTTTGCACTGGTGAAAATGGCTGCACACTGTGCAGAGCAACAAGGAATTGGTCCCATCTTATTTTCTATCTTAGTGGTCCAAGAAGGAAAAAAATTGGTTAAGTTTTCCTAAGGATTTTAAATTTACTCCTCTATTTTTTGAAAGGAGGGAACATTTTTAAAGCCAATATAACACTATGTAAATTCTTGAAATTTTAATCAATTACTGAACCTATAAACTCTCTTTTTATAATGAGTTCTGTTCCAAGTTTGCATTATCTTAAATACCTGAAAAATTACATTACCAAAGCTCATAACAGAGCAGGTGAAAAAATGTTAGAAGCTGCACGTAGACATGTTTGATAGCTTATGTTTTGCACTAAAACCACAATTACCCTACAGAGGGCTGGTACACCCATTGAGTTTATGGCTATGTTCACACATAAACTTTTATTTTGAAATAAGTTATTTCAAAATGAGTTATTTCAAAATAAAGTCCTTATTTCGAAATAAGTTAATTCAAATTAAGAAAATGTCAATTCAAATTAAAGGAAAGCCTGCTTTCAAAACGGCTGTTATTTCAAAATGGTTATTTCGAAATAAGGCCGTTTGGACATGTTGTTTTGCAACAGTTGTTTTGAGACAGTGGTGTTGTTTTGAAACAACGTGACCGAACGGCCTTCTTTCGAAATAACCATTTTGAAACAACAGATATTTTGCTTTCCTGCTAGGTTTAACGGTTTTGAAACAACGGCTGTTATTTCGAAACAGCGGGTCCTGTTGTTTCGAAATAACAGTACGTCGTGTGGACATGAGAAATTTTATTTCGAAACAACAGCTGTTGTTTTGAAATAAAACTCACATCTGAACACAGCCTATGATGCTCAGTAGTATCATACGAGTTTCAAAACGGAGGGTAGCACTCAGTCAGCCTAACAGACTGAAAGATTTAGGGAAATGCTTTACGCCAAAGAAAATATGTGAGTAGCTCATCCTAGATTTCCAGCTTCATGATCAGACCTGCATTTGTTATGAATGTCATCAGTCACTGGAAGTCAGAGTCATGGAATTTTGCTTGTGTGTGGTTAAACTATATAGGTAGTTAGAGACGTTCAGTGGACAGATGCTATAGTAAATGTATAAGAAACAGAGTGACTTCTTTTTCTGGGAGACAAATGGTCCCACAGCACACTTGCACCTGTCAGTGCCCCTTAATTGCCCTTTGCCCTGTGCAGCCACTTATTCAGAGTCCTTCTGAAGCATACCCTGGCTCTAACTTCTTTTCCGTATGTTCAGGTTTTTTTTCATTGCAGCCTATCCCAATATTGACTTAGGAAAGAGGAAAGTTAAAAGTAACTTGCCCTTTTATGCTCTACAGCCCCACTGCATAGCTTTGTTTTAGGATCTTGCATCACAAACATTAGCTTAAATCATTATTAGCACCTGAATAGAGAGAAAGGTCAGAGGAGGAAAACTGGGTTTGTCAGTCACCTTGTGTACATACCACGCCATCAATTATTTTGAAGCAGAGTAGAAGCAGGATGACACTGGATACCTTTTAAGTTTCACTCAACAGCATAGGATATTCTGAATTAGGGATGTGGCAAACTCACTTTTAGCAAAGGTCTCAGGGTTACATTAGCTGTATTCATGGGACACCAAATAGGGATGCTGATGTTAGACCTAACTCAGCTCTTTTCAGAAATCTCTTCCATTCATCTATCGCCCAACTGCCCACCACAGTCCACAAGATCCTGAGCAAGAGGTAGCAGTTGGTGTTGGGGATGGTAGTGGGAAGGAGCCAGAATGTAAAGGGGAGGGAAATGAGACTAGTTGTAGTCGGTGGCACAATTTATGAAGGTCAATAAACTGGGGCTTTGTCAGACCATGAGAGAGAGATTTTCACAGCTGGACACACTCAAACAAGCAGTCCTCCAAAAAGAACACCCTGTTTCTAACCTCTAAGAGTGCACATCTGGAACAGTCAGCAACAGCATCTCAGACTATCTCAGAATTATAAAGCTGCAAGAGGACAGAGCCAGACAGGGTGATCTGTTCCAAGCCATGCTGGCCTACAGAACTTAACCCTACTGCTTGATTTGCACCCAGCAGCAGATGGGAAAGCAGTAAAGCACACAGAGGGTAAGTATAATGTGCTCATGATAACTCACTCCACTAAGCAGGTGGTTCACCAGTTTGTACTTTCCAGAGCCTCTGAGTTGTCTTCAAGAATAGAACCAAGATACATTGCAGTAAGCAGACCAGATGGGGCAGAAATGAATGATTATGGAATGATCTTTCAGCAAACAAAACCAAAACACTTTTAGCTCTCCACAAAGGTGAAAAGATAGGAAGAGCCACTGGTTCAATTTAAGGTTAGGGGTCCAAAAATACCCTGAGACTTGGGATTTCTTTGGTAGGGAGTCTTTAATGTCAACACAAAACAGGACTGTAACAACGTTCTTCAGCTACATCAGCCTGAACAATGAGTGGAGATACAGCAGTAGCTATGTTAAGTTTCTGTGATGCTTGATAGGAACCAGTTCTGGAGCTCGAGTGTCATTTTGGGTGCAAACTTGAGATATTGTTCAGAAGCACTAGGACCAGCCAAGAAGAAAGCTTAGGTTTATATTTATAGTTTTGCCTTTACTATTCATTAACATACGTGACAGTCTAGGAAGGGGGTAAGTCTGGACTATGTCCTGTGCATCTACTCTCTTCACAGAAAGGTGGGAATGCTGTTTGTTTGCATGTGATGTCAGGAATGGGATCAGATAGCCTCCGTGCAGTGGAGGAAAAATGGAAGTGAACCTGCACTGGAGGATGGAACAGCAGAAACAACAGTTGCATTTCCTGAGGTGGCAGCACATTCAACCCAACAGCGACAGCCATAAGAGTTCCAGGAAAGCAGCAAATCAAGGCTGGAGCACAAGATCAGCAGCAGCTGCTGCATTCCCAGAAGCAGCTGTTTCCAAGCCAATTTAATCCAAATGCACCATCCCTATCCAAAGCAGGAGATGGCCCAGCAGTTTATTTAATCTCTTTCAAATGGGTTGGTATTTTGGTTCAGTGAGAGTGACCCTTGGACTCCACAAGCTGTCCATTATTCTGATGAAAGTGGCACAAGAGGCCCTGGATGAGGATGGAGCTACACAGTATGAACCATTAAATGGATTCTTTCAGAGCTGTTCAGAATCTTTATGGAGAAGTACTGAGAAGTTCAAGGTAAGCCCTTTTCTTTGGGGAAACAGCGATGTGCATGCGTGACATCTGATGGAGTGACCAACTCATTGACTCAAGCCCAAGATCTGGGTAGTGGAGAAACTAATGGATACAATGGAGCAGTAAATGGAAAGGCTGCCTGGGAAGATGCAAACTTCATGAAGTAGCAATAGTCACCTTCACTGGCAGAGGCTATACCACAAGCAGAACTGAGGCTAAGTCTCCAAAGAGACCACCCTAGCTACAATTTAGAATGGAAAAACAATCAAATAGACAGATGGATGAACCATTGGGCTGAAATATGAAGTGACTGGGAACTCCAAAAAGAACAAGAAAGGTCACTGAGACTCTATGGGAGAGCCAAGAACAGCTGCATATGTTTTACTTCTGTTAAATAGGGCCACATGCATAGATACTGCCCAGGGACTGGCACAACAAGGTAGGTGAGGTAAGCATTGCAGAGGGGTGCCGACATTTGAGGGGTGCCAAAATGGGGACTGCACTGCTAGGCCATCGCGCTGCACTGCTGACGTCACCCATCTGCCTGGGCGTAATCAATCTGTTGTCTGCTGTGCTGCATGGGGGCACCAGAAACCCTAGTGCTGGAGCTGATACTGCTCCTTGATAGAGCACGGACTATGTGGAGAAGTGAAGGTCATGGGCCGCAAGGAACCCAAAGAATGTTTCTGCTTGTATATCTGGAAGGCAGAATGGATCTGGCCTAGAAGACTTGGAGTGTGCCCAGAGATAGTCAAAAATAGAGATGGAAAACTAAGTGTGTTGGAAAAATATATCAAATGCCCACTTCTTCTCTCTGTTATGCTGATATAAATAAGGAATAACTCTGTTGAAATCCATGGAGTTACACCAGAATACAGTTAAATGAGAACAAAATCATATCCTAAACAGCAGAGTATTTTCTCTCAGGCCACAGTAATCACATATGGTACCTTTTAACATTTTATTATTAAAAATTGCCAGGTCATTCTAGCAGTAAAACAAGGATTGAAAAATCTGCAAGGACTACACGTGGTATAACACACACTATGCACCAAAAGCTGTCAAATGTCTGAGTAAATAATGTGTCCAAAGTCAGGCCTTTGAGAATAACATAGTAATGTTCTCATCCCACTTTTCCAGGCCATGTGTTCGGAGAACAACTGGAAAGGAGACAGCTGTGTTTGGGAAAGATGGAGAGTTTTGTTTTGGGAAAGATTTTTTTTTTAAAGCCAACTTTGTCTGATTCCATTTCAAGCGTGAGCCATTCAGCCAGCATGTGTAGAAAGTCTTGATCTGAGAATGTGTATGTTATGCATATCTTTGGTGGGAGGGAAAGAGAGACAAGAAAAGCAGAAATGTTATAGCCCAGAATTCCTGGCACTGAAATGTCCAGTGTCACCTCATTTCCCAAAGAGCATTCCCTTGTTTTCAGTATATCTTAAATCCTAGACTGTTCCCTATCTCCAAGAGACAGGACAATTAACTCTGATTCTCAATATCCCTTGGTACGATCTATTTATCAACATGTTTTAAACATGCACTTACAACAATCTTATACATTCAATCCCAAATCAGGCACTGCATCCATAAGTTCCTCAGCAAAGAAAACCAGTATGGTTCCATGGCACAAGTTTTGTGGGACACAGGCTCCACAGAGAGCCCCCTACATGCGAGTTCACAAGGAGCAGGGTTGGGGATCCTTTGTTGCTTGAATCTCCCCATCTTGTCCCAAATGGGCCTTTTGATCTTATTCCAGATGTTGCAGAAATAGAAGCTCCATGAAGTAGCTCCAGGCCCTGGTGTGAGGGTGGGTTTGGGGAAGTAACAGATTTGTTACTTCTGTGTGTGCATAGCTATAGTACTAACAAAGGAAGACTGAAGGAAGTCCTGGTCTGTAACCATATCAAATATGTTTCACATGCAGTTGAAAGGCTCTTAAATAAAAATAAAATACTATGGCCTGGACTCCATGCATGGACTGTCACCCTCCCATGTGTATAATATGAGGGTTCATCCACCTCTGTGCTTGTCTGGCCCTTCTCTCTAGACCTCACAGAAGATACTTTGTGGCTTAGGCAGGTACCAGGGCACCAATTGTCTAGGGCAGGGGTCGGCAAACTTTGGCAACCCCTGTGCTGGTCCTTCCTCCCTGACCCTCGGCTGGTGCTGGCGGCCCCCTCTGCCAAACAAATGTGGCGGCTGCCTAAAAATTCAGCAGTGGTCACAGCTGAAGTGGGAGTGCTTCCCAGGTGTGCCACAAAAAGAAGCAGCTCCCTGCAGGGGTTCCCTGATCTGCTGCAGAAAGAAGCTGCCCAGAGTAGCTCCTTTGGAAGCATCACACTACAGAAAGGAGCCACTCTGGGCAGCTTTTTTTCTGTGTCACATGGAGGCATAAGCACGGGGGGACCCCCTGTGTCTCTGCTGAACCCAAAGGAAGCTGTCCAGAGTGGCTTTCTGTGGCAAGAGTGGCAATTTCTGTGGTAGTGCAGAGGGTGCCATGCTCCTCTCTGAATGGGCTCGGGTGTCACTATTGGCACACATGCAGGGAGTTGCCTACCCCTGTTCCAGGGAGACTAAACAATGGTGAATTACCACAGGGACCAGTGATGCAGAAGGACATGCTCAACGTGCAGGCAGCCCTATGGCTCTCCTGAGATCTGCCAGACTTGGGAGTGAGACCTACTGTCTTCTCTTTTGAAGAGGAATATAACCATCCCCCATCAGCCCATCCTGCCCCCAACAGAATGGGGTGTGGATCTCTCCATGAGGTGATCTGTACTCCTACCTCCACCCACTGTATCTAGGATTTCAAACTGGTCTGATATTATCTATTTCCTATCTTTTAGTAAAGTAACTGCAGTGAATATGCTGTATTCTATGGAATGTAGCATGCTAGCAACATCTAAAGCTCCTCACACAGCAACCTCATAAAAGGATTATACTCCAGATCTGTTTGCTGTTATCATGGAGAGGAACAAAGCAGATAAAGAAAGTTAAACAGCTCCTAGGCTGCTGTTAAAATCTAACAGGTCTGATTCTGATGCCCATGGAAGATGATACAAAGAATCCAGAGAGTCTTCGGAGTGTTTTGTATTCTTAGCCCTCATACTATTTTTATGCTGACGTACCTCGACTCCTATGTACCATTGTGACTTTAATGACCCATATTAGCTTAAAACTGGTGTAACTGATGGAAGGAACTTAATAAATGGGGGAAAGATGGCATTACTCAAAGCTAATGGTATTTACAGTAGCCTTTCCGCTTGAAAAAAATTAATTTTGAGCAGCAGTAGCATGTGCACAATTTCCTGGCAACTGCTCTTTCTAACATAACGATATTAACATTATTAAATGGAGCTAACTGTAAAAGAACCAATAAGGGACCTGCCAAAGCATTTAGGTAGAAACATACACATTATTGCTACCAAACAAGATGTAAATATACATCATTCTACCTGCAGGACCAGCCCAAGGTATTTTGGCACCCCAAGCACCTGAGATTTTTGTGCCCCCCTCCCCCAGTGGCCCAGGCTGGGCCAGGCCAGATGGTGGTGCCTCCATACCCCACCCCAAGCCTGGCCAGGTGGCAGGTGGGGCTGCATAGGCTGCTGGGCCAAATCACGGTGGCAGCTTCACTCCCTGGGCTGGGGTCAGCTCCCCACCTATGGCCCGGTGCTGGTGGCAGCTTCGCTTCCCCAGCCAGGTCCGACTCCCTGCCTGCGGCCCAATGCCAGCAGAGCAGGGCAGGAAGCTCGCTGGCCTCAGCCCCATCCCAGCCCTCGGCACCCCCTACAGGGTGATGGCCCAGGCAGCCACCTAGGTCACCTTTATGGGCAGTCCAGCCCTGGCTACCTGGAACATGGATTAGTATTATCAGTCTTCCCACACACACACACACACACACACCTACAAACACACACCCCACACACACAGAAAATGGGCACTCTTTTCACATCATGCAGTGTGGAAGCTGGCCACAGTGAATGAAGGACAGGGAGAAGGTGTAATAACTGGTAACAGCACCTTCACTAACAGCTGAGAAATATGCACCATTCTCACAAAAAATTAGTTTTCTTCATTTCCTCACCTCAAAAATTCTGATCTGTAAACACTACATAGAAGAGTTTGTTGTTCTTTAAGGGCTTGATCCTGCTCCTACTCAAGTCAATGGATAAGTTCCCATTGACCTGAATAGTGCAAGATCAAGCCCTTAAATTCCTTCATGTTTGTAGTTACCATAAACATAAGACCTGGTCAGAAAGTGGTCAGTGTTTTTCTATGGGAAATTAACAGACTTTCTTTCTTTCTTTCTTAAATTTGTTTCCAAAATTTTGTCATTTTGACAAAAAAGCCAACCCCAAATCAAAATAATGAAAGTGCTTGTTTTTATTTTCCAGTTTTGGTTTCACCTCTCTCCACCCCGTCCTTCCTTTTGTAGCTATATACCCAGGCATTAAAGTATAATTTGGTGGGCCCCAGAGCCCTCCTAATTGGGTCAGCCCCCCTTCCTGCATGGGTGGGCTCTCCTCCCACACCCCAGCTCCTGCCCCCCAAACACCAGCCCCCTACCCCAGCTCCTGCCCCAATATCCATTCCCTTGTCCCCAATATCCACCCCAGCCCCCAATACCACCCCCAATATGCACCCCCAGCCCCCAATACCACCCCCAATACCCACCCCCAGCCCTCAATACCACCCCCAATACCCACCCCAGCCCCCAATACCACCCCCAAAATGCACCCCCTGGTCCCCAATACCACCCCAGTACCCACCCCTAGCCCCCAATACCCCATCAATACCTACCATCTGCCCCCAATACCATCCCCAGTACCCATTCCCTGCCCCCAACACCCCCCTGCAGCATGAACTGCCCTCCTCAGTACTTACCAGGGGCAGCACAGCTGCAGAGGAGGCTGTAGGCCCAGGGTCAGGCCAGCAGCATGGCCTGGATCCGGCTGGGGTGGGGGGAGTGGAGGCAGGCCTCAGGTTGGGGCAGGGCCTTGAAGGGGAGGGGTTTGGGGTGGGGCTTGTTCTTCGCTCAGGAACACCCCCTCCCCCTTCCCTGCCCTGCCAGAACACAGCAGAATGCTGTTCTGGGGCCCACTATTTTTAGGGGTGCAGTGTTTGGTCCCCTAAAAATAGAAAATGGTGCCAGAATGTAGCATCCTGGGACCTGCTATTTTTCAATGGTGGGCTCCAGAATGCAGCATTCTGGCACCATTTTCTATTTTTAGGGGGCCTGGAATCAATGTTCCCTCTCATTTTTCATAGTCTATGTGCACAAAAAATTTCTTTTGTGTAAATTTTCAGAACCAGTATCCAAATTTGTGCACACTCCAGTGAGTGTGGTCAAACTCGTGAGTGCAACGAAGTTTGTATGATGCAAATAATATCTAAATTTTATTTTGATATGGTGATGGAAATGATTTTATAAATTACAAAACCTTATTTGAAACATGCTCTTTGAAACCGCCTTCTTAAAGTAGCACAAAAATATTAGCACTGTTGAATTTTTTTGTGCGTGCTTTATTTTATTGTGTGCACGGCCTTCACAACCTGTGTGCACGCCCACATGCACATAGCTTAGAGGGAACGTAGCCTGAAATGCTCAGCCCCTAAAAGTAATGGGCACCAGAATGGCATTCCAGGCCATTCCAGCTAACTTTAACCCCTGTATATACCTAGGTTGTGTTTATCACTTAGTGCACCACCTAACAGCAGCTCTAGTTTGCTTTTAAGTTGTAGCTACATCCTGAGATCTGGGGTACTAGTGTACCTGGAATAGATGGGCCCAAAGAGTCAGTTGTTGTAGATCCTTAATTGACATGAATCTGTCACTAAACAAGAAGAACAAGGAAAGTACTGTGGCACCTTAAAAACTAACAAATTTCTTTGAGCATAAGCTTTCATGGGCTGCAATCCACTTTGTCAGATGCATGACATGGAAACTACAGTTAGGAGATATAGATCCATTTGCAATGATGAACAACATTACAATGGGGAGGACAAGTGATAAGAAAGTCAGTTCAGTTAGGGCTGATGAGAATGTGTGAACAAGGGACAATTACTTTTTGTAATGTGCTAACCATTCCAAGTCCCTGTTTCGACCCAGTCTGATTGTGTCAAGTTTGTAGAGGAGTTGGAGCTCTTCAGTTTCACACTGAAGTATGTTTTTAAAGTTCTTTTACTGAAGTATGGCAACTTTTAAGTCTGCTACAGTGTGTCCAAGGAGATTGAAGTGCTCTCCTACTGGTTTGTGAATGTTACCCTTTTTCATATCTGATTTGTGTCCATTTATTCTTTTGTGTAATGACAGTCAAGTCTGGTCAATTTACATGGCAAAGGGGTATTGCTGGCACATGATGGCATATATCACATTAGTGGACGTGCAGGTGAATGAGTTCTTGGTGGTGTGGCTATTGTGGCTAGGACCAGTGATAGTGTCACTGGAGTCAATGTGCCAGCAGAGTTAACAATGGGGTTTGTTGCAGGGCTAGGTAGAGCCCCGCAAATCCATGGGTATCCACTGCAGATCCATGGGTATCTGCATCTGCGGGGGCGGGGGCGGATCAACTCGCAGATGCAGCTTCTATTGTTACCTTATCACGCTGCGATCCATTGCTGAAACTGCTGCACTGTCTGTGTTGGCAGAACCAGGAAGCGCTCTGGCCAATCCTCGATTGTGATCTGCCAGCCAATCAGAGTCTTAAGGTGGGACTTGGAGACTCACTGATGGCCTTTGATTGGCTCATTCCCCTGCCCACTTCTTCCTTTTCTTGCTTCCAGTTGGCAACCCATTGCTGTCAATCAGAGATTTCATAGGTGGGCAAAGAAATCTGATTGATAGCACAACATGCATACCACAAACAAGAAAGGAAAAAGTCGGTGGGTCCCATGTGGCGAATGAGCCAATCAAAGGCTGAATAGTTGTGTGTGAGCCCAAGCTCGGTTGCAGCTGCGGTTACAGATGCAGCTAAATCCTGGCATGCGGATTTCAGATCGGATTTATGTTATCACTGAGCGGATGCAGAGCAGACGCGGTTCCACATTTTTGTATCTGCGCAGGGCTGTAGAGATATGTTCCTGGGTTAGTGTTCTTGTTGTGTGGTGTCTGGTTGCAGGTAAGTATTTTCTTCAGTTTGGGGAGCTGTCTATAAGCAAGGTTTGGCCTGTCTCCCAAAGCTTGAGAGAGTGAGGGATCATCTTCTAGGATAGGTTGTATATCCTTAATGATGTGTTGGAGAGATTTTAGCTGGAGGCTGTAAGTGATGGCTGGTGGTGTTCTGTTGTTTCCTTTGTTGGGTCTGTCTTGTAGTAGGTGACTTCTGGATACCCATCTGGCTCTGTGGATCTCTTTCTTCACTTCCCCAGGTGCGCACTATAGTTTTAAGAATATTTAATAGAGATCCTGAAGGTGTTTGTCTCTATCTGACTTACCAGACATCAAAATACAGCAAAGAGAAGCTGCATCTTCTGTTTCTGGTGTTGATGTCTAAGTTTTAGGCCCAGTGTTGACTTCAACAGATTTCTAGTAAGGTTGCAAGTAAAAGTCAACACCAGCTGACCAATTACAGCTGGGCCCAAAGTGGGGAGAATCCAGGAAACAGGTCAAGAGTCAGTACAGGAGGGGTGAAGCCAAATGTCTGAGCTGGAGGAGGAAAAACAGAGTTGTAGGCTGGAAGTCAGAACTGGAGCAGGGCAAGCACGGTTACAGATATGGCATGCACTGAGTAGCCACTGAAGTGTGGGGGTCAGGCTTGTAAATGGGAGTGTTAAACAAGCAGTCACTAGGGGCTGTGGCCACTCAGATTTCTGAGCCCAGTGAGCAAGGCTCACCAGTTGCCTACTGGAGCAATCAGTCCGGAAGCAGGCCTTTCCCTAGATGGTCTGGGCCCTGACAAGGATTTCTTTGCAGCAGTCTTCACTGCCAACGATGCTAGAGCAGTTCTATGGAAGGGAGCTCCCCTTCTTGGTAGCAAAGAGGAGCTATCAGAAGAGAAGTAAATTCAACTCTGAAAAAGAAATCAGCTGAAATAATTATTAAGAACAGAATTTAAAAAAAACACCTGGAAGATCATGATCTGATATGGTGTAACCAGCATAGTTTCTGCAAAGTAAAATTGTTTCTCTCTCATCTCTTAACAATTCGTTGAACATGGCTATAAAGCAGTGTGAGGAGAAGAATCAAATGACATAATTTATTGAGACTTCCAAAAGGCTTTTGACGGGTCTGGCACAAAAGACTAAAAAAAGAAGCGAGGTAGTCCTGGCATGAGAGATAAAGTATCATCATGGGCCAAAAACTAGCTAGGAGACAAAAAGCAATGAATAAGATGAAGTAGTCAATTTTCATCATAGCATAAGTGAGCAAGAATGGGCAATATAATGGCAAATGAAGTGTGCTGTTTATAAAGGCAAAGTAATGCACGCTGGAGAGAAAAATTTAAGCTACATCTACATCATAGTGGGCTCTAAATTAATTTTATCCACTAAAGAAAGGACTTGGGCATCAGTGACCTCTGCTCAGTATGCCAGACTGCAGGTGAAGTGAAAAATGACCTACCAATGATGTTAGGGTGCATATGGAATTGGGTGTTGAATAATGCAAGGAGTATTTTAATAAATCAATAGTACAGCCTCATCTGTAGTACTATGTTCAGAACTATTCAGCTCATCTCAACAGGAACATGGCAGAACTAAAGAAGGCTCACAGAAAAACAACAAGGATAATCAGGGGCCTGGAAAAAGATTGAGATTTTTTTCCTTCAGAAAGAATTCAAAAAAGAAGGAACATGATAAACCTATGTAAACTAATGAATGGTATACTGAAATACATCTTGTGTCTTAGAACACAAGAACAAGGGAGCATTCAATTCAGTCAAAAGCCAGAAAATCCAGACCAATAAAAGAAAATGCTTTTTCACCCAACATGTGGTTAAACCGTGGAACACATTGTCACAGGAAATCACTGATGGCAAAAATTTATCATGATTCATAAAGGCAGTGGGTGCCTATCAAGAATATCTAGAGTAATCATAATTAATGATAATTTTGGAGAGGATGTTAAATTCATGCTTCAGGAATTAAGCCAACATGACCCCTAAACTGGCGGAGCAGATTATCCCTCATCTACCTATTGTGCAAGTCTTAGAACATCCTCTGCAACATAGGTGTTGGTTGCTGCCTTGACATTTTTCTAAGTCATTTCACCTTTTGTCAAATAATCATTTCCTCCTAAATGTAACAGGTAATTCAGGCCTTTAAAATTAATATATTTAGATTTTTCTATGTTTTTCATGCTCATCCTAATCTTCTGTCAAATCACTCTATATAATGCTTTTGTCTCATACCAGCATTTCCTTTACATGCTCCATATACATGAAATCCTGGAAGTAGGATTTCACCCAGATGTATTCAGTGATCACAGGTATATATAAAGTGATGACCAGATTTGTCTGTTACATTAAGGATTGTCCGTTCCACTCTACTGGGTTTACACAGATAAAGCCATTTAAGTCCCTGGTATAAGAATAGCATAAAAATGGTGGCACAGAAGTGAATTAGGCTGTCGTTTACCATGGTCATGTACCCTTAATGTACATGACAAATCTCACAGTCTTCAAAGAGAAAAGGATCAGGGCCTAAGTAACACTAGGGACCTGATTTTCCTTTCACTTACACTGGGCTTACAGTGATGCAACTTCAATTATTTCAACAGAATTATTTGTCTAGTGGTATAAGAGGAGAATTAGACAGCAGCATTTTGAGGGCCATTACAGCACATGAAAGAGATAAATATCTCTATTATTCTCTTTTTAAAAAATCCCAGATAAACAAAAATGACCATTTTGACATTGTATAGTATTTTGTGTTCTGGGGTCTATAAGAAAAATCTTGGGAAAATATGTAAGAAAGAACTAATTATTATCAGTAGTAAGTCTGTCAGAGATTCTCAGTTATTTGCTCCATGATTTGTACTTCTGAAGGATAGTTCATGAATACTATGTGCTGAAACTTGCAGCAATTGATTGGTAAGTACAATTTGTTCTGCATATAGAATTTAAGTGGTGGAGGAGAACACAAAAAAGAATGACATTGACACCAGGATCACAATTTGTAACCTTCACTGAAAACAGAAGGTCATATTATTCGAACTACCACTATTCTCAAAATGAAATAACCCATTTTTATAAAGTAGCATCTTGTAAATTCTCTCTTTTGACAATCTAAGCCTTTTTATTTATAGTTGTTTCCTCTTGGTTTGAGGTGAGAACATATCAGAAAATATCTTTGCATTGTACATGTGTTAAGCATGTTATTACCTTATTGATTTAAAGTGGCCTCCTTGTGGAGAGATCAGTAAATCAGTGGCCTCTTTGCAGTAATTCAGAAGTAGCTTGGAATTGCTTCTAAAAAAGTCAGTTTCCAGAGTCATTTAAATCTCATGTTATTTATAACTGTAAATAGATTAATCCTTGCACTCTTCTTTCAATATATCAACTCTATTTTCCATGCAAAATGTTAGAGTAAACTAAGTTTCTGGTAGTTTTTATTAAGTAACTCTGTAGATGCAATAATTGCTTTCTCTTGGGGATCTCTCTGTCCTCCTCACTAGTGTCTCAGTTTTATCAAACAATTGTAATCCAGCCATATTTCAAGCCAGAGGTTTGATGACCTCCTCTCAAGTTGTGTATGTCAATTGCTTGTTCGCTGCTGAGAGACACAGAATGGGAGGTTTTCCGAAAGTATTACAAAGTAATTGCTTCTATTTACGCAAAGTCACAAGACGTATGCAAATCTTGAAGGCAACAAAAATGATCAAGGGGCTAGCACAATACTCATGAAGAGAGACTGAAGGAACTAGGCTGATTTAGCCTGCAGAAGGGAAGACTGAGGGGGGATTTGATAGGAATTTTCAACTACTTGAAGGAGTGCTCCAAGAAGGAGGGACCTTGGCTGTTCTCAGTAGTAACAGAGGACAGAACAAGGAGCAATGGTTTCAAGCTGTACCTGGGGAGGTCTAGGTTGGATATTAGGAAAAACTTTCTTACGAGGCGTGTGGTGAAGCATTGGAATGGGTTACCTAGAGAGGTGGTGGAATCTGCTTTGGTTAGACAAAACCGTGGCTGGGATGATTTAGTGTGAGTGGTCCTGCTTTTTCGGGGGGGGGGGGGTGGACTAGATGACCTCATAAGGTCCCTTCTAACCCTAAGATTCTAAGTTTACCTTGTTATCTCTCCTGTACTGATTCCAGATATAAAAACATTTTGCCCTGAAACACACTTTTCTCTTTCCACTGTAATTTTTCTAAAAAAACCAAAAACAGAAATGAAATGTCTGGGATTTTTCCTGTACTAATCAGCAAGACATTTCTGGTAATACACTGACTTTAACATTTTATATGTGAGCATGCATACCTGCACATATCTGTGTATAGGATATCACCATCTAGTGGCTGTGCCACAGAGAGAATAAATCACCTACAACTACTGCTGACTTTGCACAATATTCTTTAGCCCGAGTGGCAGAGACTGGAATTTTGGAGCAGAAGGGCTTAAATTCCTAATTCTGTGTTCTTAAATACATGTGTTTTATGTATAATTTATATGTCTGTAGCAAAGATGTCTGCTGTCTGCAGTACATAATTTTACTATAATGCCCCTGTAAATCCACAAAAAGTAGAACTGAAAAATAAATGGATGTAGAACAATTCATGTTTCATTTGGGGTGAGAAAGTACAGAGTTAACCAACTGGAAGATGAGGTCCAGGATCAGCTTCTGTGCAGAGAAAGTGAGGAGATTTCTGGATTGAGGTCTTTTTGAAGTTAATCAGTGTAGGACATGATTTGAAGCCCACTGGAGTCAATGGAATAACTCTTCTTGGATTTAGTGGACTTTGAATAAAATCTCTGAAAATGTTGCAAGAATCTTATAGAATGTAAGGTATCATGAGAGCTATGGGTATGTCTACACTAGCAAATTAGTCCAGACTAAGGAGGCTTAGTCTGAACTAATTTGAGCCCTGTTTACACTAGGCTTTACCTAGTTCAAACTAAAAAAATTTTTAGTTCAAACTAAGCAAAACTTAGTTTGAACTAGTTAGTTTGGCTGGTTAGTCCAACTAACTGCTTAGTTTGAACTTATTTCAAAATTTAGTTCAAACCAGCACAACGTAGTCCTTCTAGTTTGAACTAAATAAATTAAAATTAGCGGTTAGGTCAAACTAACTGCATTATTTTTTTTAGTTTGAACTAACTTGTAGTTTGAACTAGCTGCACTTCTTTAGTTTAAACTACGGTTAGTTTAAACTACTTTGAACTACTTTGTTCAGACTACGCAAGTCCGAGCTAAACTTTTTGGTGTAGACATAGCCTATAATGTGCTTACAGCATGACTTCATCTGATCTACAGAAGCAAACTCAAACTTATAGCATGGTTATTATGCAGTCATAACGCAGCTGTTTCCTAACAGTTTTGATTGCAGTGTAGACAATATCTCTGAATGTATGTCAGAAGTATTACTGTACTTTGCTGTTTAGATAGTTCTTCACCTTTTCTTCATCTTAACATTTAAATGCCTGACTATAAATATTGCACCAAATGCTGAATAACTTACACAAGACCCATCCTGCAGCCTTTCTTCAGATAAGCCTCGAAGGACTCCTTTGCAGCTGAAGTCAATGTAAATTTTGCCAACAAGCAGTTCTGCAGGATCAGGCCATGAATAAGGAATTCAGGGTTAAGTCCAAAATCTAGCAATAGACACAGAAACACAAGTATAACCAATAAAAATGACAGCAAACTGAAACTGAAATTTAATTTTTCTTCTGTTTGGGTTTATATATTTACAAAAGAAGATTGTGAAGACTGAAGGAAAATTAGATTGTTTAATCCATTACCTAGTCTTGGTATCATAGACATACACAGAAGCCAGTATAAAAGGAAATGTTTTCCAGACTTAGTTTTTGAGTGAGAGATTTGTGTCCCCTTGAAATGATTGATCATGTTTTTATGAGAAAAGAAGGTTTATGATTCCAGAAATTTTGTGACTACTGTACATTCTGAACCTAAAAGTCAACAGCGATGATTTTACTGTAAGGAGATATGGTATATAACATCTCCCGTTGTGTAACAGAGCTCCTGCTAAGTGGGGAGAGACATCACTGTTTTCCAAATTATGTCAAAAAGCTCATAAATCTTAGGAACTATGGAAGAATGGAAATAACAGTCAGTCATTTTAACTGCAAAAAGCAATATAACTTAATAATGAATCACTTCAAACTGTTCATTGAATACCCATTGTAACAATATTTTTAAATCAAATTGCAATGGCATTAACCCCATAAATCTGAAAATATGCTAAACCCTATGGAAACCATATTACTTTCTTGTTCAGATTTTCCGCCACCAAAATAAGATGTTTGTCACTCACTTCAATGGGGGCGGATCAGGGGACTTTATGTTGTCACTTTAAATGACAGTGCTCCAAACTGATCATGTTACTGGAGAACAGTCGTTTTCTCTCATCAGCCACAATATTTTACTGAGCAGTTTAATAAAAGCAGTATCACACAGATATACAATAAGCTAGAAGGAGATTCTGCTCATATTTACAATGTGTACATCAGGAGGAATGCCACTTAAATCGGCAGAGTCACATCACTGTGACAGTGTAATTGAAAGGAGAAACAGACCCCACTACTGAGAGAAAGTTGCAGGTGTATGCTTGCCTGTTCTTCATTATAAATGACTTCACGGGGTTTCTATTATTCTGAGAACCTCCTAATGGTAAACATTTGTTGACATTTATATTTAACTTTAGTGGGGTTTTTTTCATTTTTTTTGCATTTAAAATAAAGTTTCATTTAAATTAAAAAAAAAAGGCACAGGGTTTTTCATTCTTGTGAAAAAGCTTCTTTCATCAGTTCAGTCCTGATTTCCAGCATGCGATATGCATGCACGTTGTGTTCTTCCATGCTGCAACAGGGCAAGGTGAACAGTAACATTTTTAAAGTGGATGCAAAGAATGCCAAGAAATCATTTTGTTACAGAAAATATGACAGTGATGTTCAGATTCAGGTCCCAATCCTACAGCTCTTGATCATATGAGTAGTCTTGAGAAAGTTAACATCAGCTCAAAATCAGTGTCAGTATACTAGAATAATTTAATAAAAAGGTGCACTTTAGCTCTTCATACTGTATAATTTCCACAAGCCTTCCAATGTCTTTGCCCTGCAGAATGTGTTCTAGGTAAAAGCTCACATAAAAAATATCACAATCAGTATCCCAGCACTTCTTGCTTTTTCTCATAGCAAGCGCAAGAGCTTGTAAATGGGAAAGCTTCATAAGTAATGTAAGAAGATGGAAATCAGAGCTCTTTAAGGACTGATCCAGCACTGGTCTATAAACATATACCTCTAAAGGGTATGTTTACATAGTGTTTTTGAGCCCACTGGACTGAGCCTGCCAGCATGGGTCAACAGACTTGGGCTAGCTAGCTGGGTTACACTAGCACTCAAACAATAGCTCTGTACACAGGGCTTTGAAGCTGTGGCTTGGACTGCGGTGCTGAAGTCCAGGCAGTAACTTCAAAGTGCAGTCTAGAGAGCTGGTTTTAGAAAGTGAGCACAAGCCCCCCAGCCTACGTTTGTCTACCTGGGCTGGGCTGGTTGGCTCACTCTGGTGGTTTCCAAAACACTGTATATACATACCCTCTGTAGTCCTCTTCCATGTTGACAACCTTATTGCATAGCCGCCCTGACTGTACACAGGAGTGACTACCCAGAGCCCAAAAGCCATGGACACACCTGACTGCGTTAGTTATCCGGGTAGTGGAAAGCTCATTCAGGAGATCTCTTTACCCTCAATGGCTATGTCCACATTGTGAAAGCTAAGTCGACTTTATTAAGTTGACTTAATAAAGTCTACTTAAAGTTGACTTTAAGTAGACCTTATTAAGTCGACTTAGTGAGTCCACACTACATTAAGTTGACTTTAAATGGGTGTCCTGGCTTAATTTGACTTAATAAAGTCAACTTAGTGGCCCCACTGCACTGTCGACTTTATTAAGTCGACTTAGTGAGTCCACATGCCTTAAGTCGACTTAATAAAGTCAACTTAACAGTAAAGTTGACATTATAAGTGGACCTTATAAAGTCAACCTTACTGGACCCTAAAGTCGACTTTATTGCCCTGCAGGGTAGACAGGGCTCTGTTTAAGTCGACTTAAGGGCCCTTAAGTCAACTTAAACACATAGTATAGACGTACCCAATGACACCGTGAAGATGTGTCCACAGTTGCTGTCCATATGGTGTGAGGTCAAGGCCAAAGTGTTAATCCACAAGTACCAAACTCCATGATGGAGGAGAACCGTGGGGTGCTTCCCTCATCTACTACCTTGCAGTAACCAACCATGAGCTCAGTGAGCTATGTGAATTTGATTGAAGACAATTCGGCTATGTCTACACTTAGAAGCTTATTTCAAATTAACTGAATTCAAACTCATTAATTTGAACGAATAATAATTATTATTAGCTCGAATTAAGTTAATTCAAATTGACACAGCCACATGAGAAACTCTGATTTGAACTAGCATGTCTGTGCACAGGACTTGCACGTTTGAAGTAGGGGGCACTATTGCATTGGGAAAAATCAAGCTGTGGTTAATTCAAACTAAGTTAGTTCAAATTAGTACAGCTACATTGTGTTAATTCAAACTAATGAGTTCGAATTAACCATCAATTAGAACTTAAGGGAGGTTTTTAATAGATTCAAACTAGGCTTTCCTTAGTTCGAACTAAGGGAGCTCCTTGGTTTGAACTAATGAAAGCTAGTGTGGACATGCACTAATTTAGTTTGAATTAAGCCTCCTTAATTCAAACTAAATTGTAAGTGTAAACATACCCTCTGTGACTACAAGATGTTAGACTAAAATGTTAATGGGGACAAATTATCCAATGCCTGTCTACTGTGGGGTTTCTGTAACCATCTGCTAGAGCTCTTTAGGGTACCTTATACTGGATTAGATGGGTCTGATACAGTGTACCAGTTCCTGTGTCAACAAGTTCCAGAAGGGTAGCCATGTTTGTCTAGTTCAACAAAACAAGCAAGAAGTCTTGTGGCACTTTTAAAGACTAACAATTTTATTTATTGCATGAGCTTTTGTGGGTGTAATCCCACTTTATCAGATGCATGAAAGGGATTACACCCACAAAAGCTCATGCAATAAATTTGTTAATTCCTATGTTGAAACTATTTACGATTTCTTCCTTCAACTCCACTTTGCTTCAGGGCAATTTCCTCAGAACAAAGCCCCTTTAATAGGATTTGGCCCTAAGGAAGACCCAGTGGGCCCTATCATAACCTCCCCTAAAAAGGCTCACAGGACTCTTTTGTGGGCAGGCTCAGGAGACTCTGCGTTCACCTCAGAATTTCCTCCAAATGATTCCCACAAAGGGAGAGGTTTGTGAAACTGCAAGGGAAGGAAGGACTGCTCTCTCTTCCTGTTGGTGTACTGGTGACGCTCCTGCACTGGGATAATTGGCCAGTGCCAAGAAGGGCCCTGATTCATGTGCTGTGAAACTATAATAAATAGGTTTTGATAACCACATAAAGTCAGAGAGGAATAAGAGAAAAGCTTTCAACATTCAAGATAATTAAAGGGAATGTCTACACTTACAATTTAGTTTGAATTAAGGAGGCTTAATTCAAACTAAATTAGTGCATGTCCACACTAGCTTTCATTAGTTCAAACCAAGGAGCTCCCTTAGTTCGAACCAAGGAAAGCCTAGTTTGAATCTATAAAACCTCCCTTAAATTCAAAGTGATGGTTAATTCAAACTCATTAATTAGTTCGAATTAACCACAGCTTGATTTTCCCTATGCAATAGTGCTCCCTACCTGATTCGAACTAGCAAGTCCTGTGCATGGACATGCTAGTTTGAATTAGGGTTTCTAGCGTAGCTGTGTCAATCCGAATGAACTTAATTCAAACTAATAATTATTAGTTTGAATTAATTAGTTTGAATTCAGTTAATTCAAACTAACTTTCTAGGTGTAGACATAGCCATAGAATCTAGACCAGTGTTTCTCAACCCTTAGTGGGGCAGGGAACACCTCATGGTATGTATTACTTTACAGGGAAAATCTGTTGAAAACATTGTCCAAAAAGCCACTCACAGTGGCGGGAGATTTAAAATGCCCCAGCTGTAGCAAAACTGTCAGGCACATGTCAACATTCGCACTCCTGGAAGCTTTGCTGTGGCTGGGTCATTTTAAATTACTCCTTCCCAATCCCCATCCAGCCCTACTACTCCCCAGTGGGGAGGGCTTGGGTGTAGATCACAGAACATCTGCACTGTATCTGCAGTGCACCGGTATTCCATGGACTACTGGTTGAGAAACAGACTATAGACCCTCATATTGATCCAGTTATCAAATCTTTTAACAAAAAGCATCTAATCATGGTCAAAACTGAAATCAATGCTTGTATTCATGAAGTACTTGCACGATCAAGTCTCAAGTGTGCAGTCAGCTAGCTAAGGACCCAGTCCTGTCTCCAGGACAGAACTCCCATTAAAATCAATGGAAGGAGGATGAAATATAGGTACACCCTTGTTATTTTAAATAAGCTACACACAGTGAATCAAGAGATTCAAGGACTTCTAAACTACACCAACAGAGCCTGTAGAAGTATGAGGTAATTCCTCCAGGTTTTTCCTTCTTACTCTTATTCCATAAAAAAATTACTCCAGAAATTGAACACAAATATTGATGGTCAATAGAGATTACAGAAATCTGTTATAATTGTTCTTATATTAGAAACTCCAATGCACAATCATTCATGTATCCTTTGACCAGGAACAACTTACTGCTAATAGGCTGAAGGCACAAGAGGTGCACAGAGTTTTTCAGGGATCCCTTGGACCAGATATTTGCCTAATATTTCATTGAAGGGTCACATGTAAGATCTCTGCTAAGAGCCAGTGGCCCACTGGTCAGCATAACCACTGTGAAATATATGTACAGAGAGCATTTAAGGTGTAATGCAGGGGTCTCAAACATGCGGCCAGTGGGCCACATGTGGCCCCTAAAGCTATTTACTGCGGCCGACAATGACACTATTGTTACCGAAATTTGCAATATCATTGTATGAAAAGGTTTCAGTGGCGAGGCCCTCGGATTAACATACTAGTCGTCATGTGGCCCTATGCTAGTCTTCATGCAGCCCTCATGGTGATTTGAGTTTGAGACTCCTGGTGTAATGTGTCTATACTAAGAGTTAAGTTAAGGTCTTGGAGGTGAGGCAGGTCACCAGAGGGTGACATGTCTCAGACAGATTCCTTTCAGTCATGAGGTAACTTGACTCCTATCTCTCTGACCGGTCACATGTATGTTGTCCACCTCACAATGGATGTCTGGTTACATATTGAACCTGATGCTAATTCAGAGAGTCCCATATCAACAAGAAGAAAACCACAAGGGAAAAAATCAACAGGGGAACGGGGGCCCTGTATATGTATATGGATGAAGAAGACTCTGAGAAGGATTCTGATATATCAAAGTAGCAGGAGACATCCAGGACCCTTCACAGAAGACGCAAGCTGACAGTTTAATGTCTCATGAAAGAGGGGTCACAGTCAATCTGGCTATAAAGTGCTTGTGAGCAATACTTTATTAGACACGAGAGTATTTTCTTAATTAAGCCTAGGGTCCAGAATTCCTCTATGATTTTATAGGATGTGTAACCATTTATTTCCAATACTTCTACCTGCTGTCATTACACTCGCTAGTCTTTGTTAAACTAGTATACTTGATTTCACTATAAACATATCTCAGCGTTGAGTGTTAAGTGAAGCAGTGATCTGAGGTGGAGCCGGTAAGCTGAACTGGATTGTATCTTTGGAAGCTGTGGATCTTTGAATACTGTGAGTGTCCAGTAGACCAGGGGCTGGAGATGCTTGGAGGAATCAGGGGTGCCTTTTGCTAACCTATAGAGCGACAGCAGGTGTATGCCTAGGCCTAGGCAGGGCCGGATTAATCCACGGGTTTTAGGGGCTGCAGCCCCAAGCTCTGGCCTAAAGGGGGACCTGTGCCCCCACCAATCCAGCCCAGCTGGCTTGAGTGGCAGCTGCTGTCAATCATCTTCAGCCTGCCTGCCCAGACCTTGGGCTGGCTGATCTGCTCACCAGTCAGCCTGGGTGCCTAGCAGGAGTACCCAGCCTCTGGCCTGTCCCCCCAACAGCCAGCACAGCCCCCCCTCCAGCCCTCTGTGGTCCCACAACAGTATGGCCTGTGGCACCCCCAACAGCTCAAGCCCCCCACCCCCACCCCAGCAACATGCTCTGCAGCCCCCTGTAGCTGCACTAGCTTGCAGCCTTCTTACAGTCTTCCCAGCTGCATGGCCCACACCCCCGCAGCAGCTGTGCCAGCCAGTGGCAGCACCGACTGGCCCCCCCAAACCCTCTACAGCCCTAGCTGGGGCCCTGGAGTCCCTGACCTCCTCCCTAGTGGGGAGGGGCAATGGGGGGCCCCCCAAAGGGTGGGCAGCCTGGGGTCCTCTCAGACCTCGTCTGTAAAGCCCTGCAAATCCACAGATATCTGCATTATATCCACATCTGCAGATACAACACCAATATCCTCAAACCATTTCTTGTGGATGCAGATCAGATATGGATCCACATATTTTTATCTGCACAGAGCTCGAGCCCTGCAAATATGCAGATATCTGCATTATATCTGCACCTGCGGATACAACACAGATATCCACAGACCATTTCTTGAGGATGCAGGTCGGATACGGATCCACATATTTGTATCTGTGCAGGGCTCTACTTATCTGAACTTGGGCCTGGGGCGGTTTGTGTAACCCATGGCTGGTGGAATTTCAAAGCTGACCCATGGCTGGCACAGATGAGGTTTCTTCATGCTTAGGGTAGGTGGAGGTGAGATGCCTCACAGTGATGGGTCTCCCAGGAAATGTCACGTCCCCCTTTCCCTCTTAAAGTCATAAAAGTTAAAATTTACTAATAGGAAAATAAATCTGATAACATACAAAAACCATTAATAGAGATGGGCCCTATTTGTAAAGATCACATCTAGACTCTGAACTTCTCCCAAGGATTCAGTGCTTTTTACTTTTAAAATGATCCTTGTATAATGAGAGCAGTGATTAGTGAAACCTGACGTGTGCAGGGGGATTGTGAAACCTGGCGATTGATGAAACCTGGCATGTATCCATTTGTTGAAACCTAGCATGTATGTAGTGATCTCAGCCACTCAGAGCCATCTTAGAGATAGATACACTAAAGTGGCACTTAATCTTAAGATGGAGAGCACTCTGGCAAAGATCTGTTCTATTGTGTGTTTGCCGACTTTCTCACGGTTCCACACTGGGTGGATCTCTAGAAGAATAAGGTTTGTCATAAGAGAAAAGACAGACCTAACAAACAGCAATCACTGTAAAGTGTTGTAAGTATGCTCAGGCATTCACATGCTTCTGTTTAGTTAAAAATCAAGTGTATCCTGTCAGCAATGGTACCTTCTTTTATTTTTAATGTGTGCAGAGTACCCCTCTGTACTCTTTAATGCATTGAGAAACATAGTCACTGAACTATATAAAGATTTCAGCTTGAAGCAATTTCTGAAAAAATAGACACTTAAATATCAAACGCTTCTCTTGCTTGTAACACAAAAAGCCATCTTGTTTATAGTGTTCCAAGTGAACCGTTTTATTGGAGGTACTATAATGGATTTGTTAAAACAGTTGACAGTATTGTTGTTAACACTATTAATCAATCTGTAGGGATTTCCAGTTCGAAGCTGAAACTCTGCCCCAAGTGGAATGAATTTCTTTTTTGACTCGGTATTTAAGGGACCAATCCTGTTTCTATTGAAGTAAATGGAGAAACTTCCATTGACTTCAGTGGGTCAAGTTCAGGCCCTAATCAACTAAACACATGGCAGGCATCTCTTCAGAAAGAAAACTCTTGCACAAATAGATTACAACATCTCTGAATGTTGGATTAACAGTCTCTGTTTTTCAGTTGGGAATTATTTTATTGCCTTTGATTGCCATGGCCACAATTCAGAAAAAACTATCAGCATGTGCTTAGCTTTCAGCATTGAGTTCAATATGATTCAAGCACATGCTTAAAGTTAAGTATGTGCTTAAGTGCTTTCCTGAATAGACAGCCCGTGTTTTGTCATATTCTTATTGAAAGTTTGTAAATGTAATAAACTTAATATGAAATATTGTGGAGTACAAGCATGAATATGACTCTTCACAGAATATCAAAAGCACATTAAACAATGAGATTCCTTCCTCAAAATTTTCATTCAAAGGTACGATTCTTACTCATTAACTAGAGTGGTAATTTCGTATGTTTAGCACTGTCTCACAATTGCAGGATTTGGCCCTAAAATATATACAGGGCATATATATGTTTTAAGATTTATACCTTGTTGGACATCAAATTCGAAAAATCTAATATTCTGATACTGTGGAATTATGGTAATACATAATACGCTCCTGTTGCAATTCACCAGTTTCCACAAATTTTCAATATTCCAAAAAAACAGCTCCAGACTGAAGTCACATTCTAGGGCTCTGTGTGTGTGTGTGTGCGTGCGTGCGTGCGTGCGTGTGAGTGCTAATGTGACTTTTTGCAGATTGCTGATTTGCACGTTCTCTTATGAGAGTGTGGAGAACATGGAAAATTTTCACCTTATTTTTATGAATAGCATGTGTGACTCAGTTTACCTACCTACTCCTATACTGTGGGCTACATGGACTGAAAGAGTTAACTTCCACCTGAAGTTCTCTACCCAGAAAAGAGAGACAATAAATTTGTCAGTCTTCAAAACTGCCACCAGACTCCTTGTTTATAATTATGTGGATTGAGTCAGTTGCCCAGAACTTCACCAAATCTGTAAAATACTGCTTCCAACCTAACTGGGCAGATACTCCTAGCTTGGCATAAGAGAGGGGGAATTTTTTGAATCAGGCCAACTGAAACAAAGAGATTGGGGTCTATTAAGCAGCCATGACTGAGCCCTGATCTACACTGACAGTGAAGTTCAATATAATGCTGCTTACCCTGACCTTCTGCAGCCTGAGTCTCCACTGTCAGAGTAGTAACCTGTGGGTGGGGGGGAGCTATAGTTTGACCTGCTAACACCACCCCTGCAAGTGGCGTAGAACTGAGGTCAAAATCTATAATTTGAATTTAGCTCCATGTAGCCAGAGAGCAGCTTTTCTGATTATTCCCGTCTTCTACACTATAGCAACATAGCTGTTCCCCCGCCTGCAACCCCAGGAAGTTTTCAATTAATTCTTCTCTCTGCATGCAGCACCATGCCTCTCTGTTGTGCTTGAGACAGAGAAACAGCAAGAAAAGCTTTTCCTGCTTTTTTTTCCCTTTAGAGAAAAGGTGAGGGAGAGCGAGCAGAGGATGACTGTCTCCCCACGAGTCCCTGTGTCTATTATCCACTGTGCAATGCATTTCAGGAAGTAAAGTGAGCAGTGGGGGTGCAAGACCCTGAGCAAGCAATTTGCTGTGATCACTTGCCTTCACATTCTATAATTCAACAGACTAAGATTGAATTACAGTCCAAACCCTATTCTAGACAAACCCAAAGTGAAGAGAAAGGATTCTTGAAGAGATACTGGTGAGGGTACTGAGGGATAGAGGTAGAGCTACAGGCTTTTTTTCAACCCCAGGCTGAATGCTGCCTGAGTGAAGCAGGGGTCGCTTACTTAAGCCAGTGGAAGCTAAGAGGTGATGTAAGATTTATGCATAAAGGCCTTTTTTGTTATTTTATCTCTGACTGCTGTGGTCTTGTTGACAAATACTTTGTGTCTGAAGGAGTCTGAACTGCATGCACTTTCCCACCACAAAGCTCTTAAGAGAAAAGACTCCTGCAGGGGAATTGTCCTTGCTGAAACCTAAGCACCTAAACTATGTCTGCACTATAAAAATATGTTGACATATCTTATGATATAACATCCACATTGCCATGCTTAGGTCTGTGGAGTGCATCCTCATCAGTACCACTTCCACCCAGGGACTTTGCTAGCCCCCCAAAGGGTCCCAGGCCCTGCCCCATGCCCCACCCAGGGGCCCAATCCTGCCAGCAGCAGGAGGCCCAGGCGGGCCCAATCTGGCCCCAGCCACTGCCAGCAAGCGGCCCAGAGCTGGACCCAGATCTGGCTTCTGGTGCTACTGGCAAGTGGCAGGTGGCAGAAGGGCACAATCCAGCTCCTGCCATTGCACTGCTGGCAGGGCCATCTCTAGGGTGGGGAGAGGGGCAATTGCCCCTTGTCCTGGGGTTCTCTGGGCCCTGTGCTGTCCTGCCATAAGCAGGGTAGCATGGGGCCCACACCACTGCCCCTCCCAGGGCCATGTTGTCCCCCGCCCCCGCAGTGCTACTGTGGAGCACAGACAGATAACTGTAACCCTGTGTACTGGACATTGTGACCAATGTCCAGCAAGACTCCATATTGTCAGTTTGGAACTCCTGCTTAAACAATGTACTTCATTTTGGATACTTGATGAAATCTGGTTTAGGCGTATGCTCAATCAATTTCTTAGGGTTCAATGTTCAATCAATCATAGGGCTGGAAGGGACCTTATGAGATCATCGAGTCCAACCCCCTGGAAATTGAACCCAGGACCTTCTGCATGTTAAGCAGAAGTGCTAGCCACTACACTATTTATGCTGTATATGTTCTTTTAAATGTGTGAACAAGGTGTGTGAATGAAGGGCGTGTGTGTGAAAAGGCCAGTCTCAACTGCCAGCCTGTCCTGATGAACCATAAGTACCATCTAAGTGGCTGAACAATGCAGACATCTCATTACGGCAAACAGAAGGAGCCACCCCAGAAAGAAAAGAATAAAATACAATCAAGTCTGCAAGTGACTGGGGACCAATGATCTCCCAGGAACCCTGAGGCTACATGACACAGCAAATCCCATAGACTTACATGAAGGCCTGCAAGTATAAAAGATGGGTGAGAGCATGAAAACTTTGGGGTCTCATTCTGCAACTGACATCTTGGAGCATCGGATCATGACCGACAGAGGCCTGGCTCCCTCCTTGTGCCCAGCCTAGTTGGCCAGTAGGCTGGCTCAAGCAACACATAAAAAGACTGGTAATTATATCATACCAAGTTGCAGAACTTCTTATGTGTGTGTGTGACTGCCTTTTGCTATTCTTACTTATTTACAATAAATGCGGCATATTGCCTTGTCCCCCTGAATAAGATCCTGCTAGTCTTTTCTTTTTACTAGGGGGCGCTCTCCTGGGTGCCCTTTTTGGTATAACACTACCTAAGGCGCAGAGCTGAAGGCAGCGGAGGGGGGGCCGGGAGTGTGATAAGTGGCCTCTGTTCCAGCCTGTGCCACCCCCAGGACAGGGAACAGCTGGCTCAGAGGAGGAGGGGGCCAGCCCAGAGATGGGGTGGAAGAGTAGAGCCTGGCCCCCGCACCAGCCTGCTCCACCCACAGGGGCAGAGTGACTGGCTCAGGGGAGGGGTGGGAGTGCAGGGCCAGCTTCTGGGCTGGCCCACTAACACCCCCAAGCGCAGCAAGAGGGTGTCAGGGGCCCCCCACAGTCCATTGACCTGGGGCTTGCACCCCCTAGGGACAGCCCTTGCTGCCAGCCAGGTGCAGCAGGAGACCCCAACCAGGATCTGGCTCCTGCTGCTGCAGATTTGCAGAGGCAAGGCAGGGGACTGCCCAGGGAGATGCAGGGCAAGAGCCCTGAGGGCCCAGTGGCCACGATGCCAACCTAAGTGGCAGTGTCAGGTAGCTGAGAGAGCAATTTCTCAGCTCCCTGCAGGGAGCCCTCAGGCTCCCAGCTGCCCCCCTGCCCTTCAAATCCCAGCCCAAGCAGGGGGACCAAGCCCCAGTGGGACTGCAGCTTCTCAAGGCTTCCTGGGGTCCTAGGAGGCAGGCAGTGACTCTGGGGCTCGCTGGGGTCCTGGGCAGCTGACTTTTGTCAACAAAACTTCCTAGTGTGTACAAGAACCTAGTCTGGGAGTGGTAGTCACAGGACAAGCCCTTGAGTGAAGTGGTGGCTTAGGGCCTAACACTAAGAAAGGTGCACTCACAAAAGACTAGAGAAAAGTAGTACCAGCTGAGCACACTCTGTGAGCAACAATATTTCTGTTATTATAGGTTTGTGTTCTAAAAGTTCCAAATTAGGAATTTTTATGGATCTAGACCTGTGCCCATTGAAATCAATGAGAGTTTTGTCAAAGATTTCAATGGAACCTGGGTCCTAATACTGCATTCACTTATCTAAAGGCAGTCTTTTCTTTTAAACTCATCAAGCAGCTTACTGAAAGATAAGGGAGGGCAAGTTTGTTTGTTTGCACTTAAATGTTCGAGTTCAAGGGAGTTACTCATAATTTGACTTACCTGATTCTCAGTTCTTGAGCAATACTGGGACTGATATGCACACACTGCCAAGCCAAATGCAGTACTTGCTGCCATGAACTGCCCTAGTGAAGGAAATAGGACAACTCTTGTGATAGTGAGCATTGTGTCCAATAGTAAGTATCTACAGGATTGAGCCCTGGGCCAGCAGTATGTAGAATGGTCATTCTTTGTTCTTGTGCCTCATTACTTACCCAACACGGGAATCAAGCAAGTTAATAATTGCTCTACAAGCAACACCCATTACTTTAAGGGGTGAAATGTAAGACTGTGTGCAACTCTAGGAAATAGAGAATAAATTACATGCAGAACACACTGAATCTTAAATGAAGAACCCAATCAAGCTAGCATAAAGTAGTGATAATGGGCCCTATTGTGCTAGTGATCTTAAGATGAAATCTGCTTAAAATTGAGGCACAATATGGTCCTATGAATTTACTTGGATTGTTAATGCAAACAAATAGCTGCTAAGACATCAAAGGTGGATTCTAATCACTATTCAGTATAATTTTTCCTTAACTTCTTACCCTATGTAAAGGATCTTCTATATATATTAGCAAACAAAACCTATGCTTGGTGACCTATGCTTTCCCCAGCAGACTCCTAAAGCAATGCATACCCCTTCAAACTTGCATTCTAACTCAAAACCCTTACCAGTAACTTCATATGCTTTTGCAACTCATCACTCTGACTGTCACACATTCTATGCACTTGGGAAATGATTGCGTCTTAATACAGATAAAAGGCTATAGCAGATTGCATCACACATTAAAGTGCACGTATCTGTGTTTATCTTAGAGGCTGGAACTCCAGATGAACTCATGGATCAGAACAATGCTAAAAACTATAGTGGCAAAACAAGGTGTGTGATTTTCAAATACTTTATGTCTGATCACCAGTAGAAGCAGGCTCATGGGAAAATGGGTTAATAAAAATAAGTTTTAATTTTTTAAAGTATCCAGTCACAAAAAGGTATTGAAAAATATGCAAACAGCCTGAATTTAGCTGCTTTCTCATGTCATGATTGGATCACTCAGATATAATTTCAGCTTAATGCAAAGGTTGACTCAATCTTAACTATCAGAGTGGTAGCCAGGTTAATCTATGTCAGAAAAAAACAAAACAAAACCCAAAACCAAGCAGTTCTGTGCTACTTTAGTCTTTAAAGGTGCCACAGGACTCTTTGTTGTTTTAATCTTAACTGTGGAGCCATAACTAGGATTACCAGATACCAAAGCCTGGAAAGGAAGACAGGGAAGTACAAAAAGGAGGACATTGGAGGACACATGGAGAAAATGTAGTGTTACTGTAATATTCTTCTGTTTTTAGGGGGTCCCAGGAACGCTTCTCCCTAAAATAGGGTGTTCCAGGGGGTTCAAGCATACTTTAACCCCTGTAAGTAAAAAGCCAGACACAATCATGTATTTTTAAAATGCCTGCTGGATGGATGACGTGAAGGTGAAAAGGAGGACATATCCTCCTTTGGCCTGGCATCTGGTAACCCTAGCCATAACCATAGTTATTATCATCAGGGCTGTAACTACGGCGGGGCAAATGGGGCAAAGCCCCATGCATGCTTTTGAGAGGGCGCCATGCCAGACCCTTCCTGGCCCCAAACAGGAATGTGCCTTAAAGGCACATTCTACTGGGAGCTGGGGAAGGCACTTCCCATCTGCCTCTGGCCATGGCCGGGAAGCGACCCCCCTACTGCCAGCTCTGGCTGTGGCAGGGAAGGGACTCCCCCTGCTGGCTCTGGCAGCAGCCAGGAAGGGACACCCCCCCCCCCTCCGCTGGATCTGGCTGCAGCCAGGTAGGGATCCCCCCTGCTGTCTCTGGCCACATCTGGGAAGGGCAAAGGACCCCCTTGCTAGCTCTGGCAGTGGCTGGTTAGGGCTAGAGACTCCCCCCCCCAGCTCTGGCCACAGCTGGGTAGGGAACCCCTCTGCTGGCTTCAGCCAGTAACAGGGAAGGGTAGGGACCCCCCCCCCACCAGCTCTGGCTGCCAGGGGGGGATGGATGGACCTTGGATCAAGGCCGAGGTGTGTGGGGGTGCCTTTCAGGCTGCTTGCCCTGGGCACCCAAATGTGTAGTTACAGCCCTGATTATCATCACCTTACTTTTACTGTTCACCCTTTTCTCCCAAAAGCTCAGAGTACTTAAAACATTTACTCTAGCTGTATGTTTTCCTTAATCTGCCCAATGAAGTAAATATTTGTAACCCTTCTGCCAGGGCAGGCTGGCAGAACATGGGCTGGGTTCTATACCTAGGGGTTTCCCAATAATGTAGCACTGCCAACCGGCTCGAGCCCCCACCCAGATTTCTGGGAATCCTGCACTGTTTCCTGGGCACCCCAAAGGGGTAAGGGTTCCCCACTCACATGCATGAGACTGAGTGTAGTAAACAGAACTTTTAATAGTAGCAAAACAGAGTGTAAAAGGCCAAATAACAGACATCAGCGCTGCTCTAGCTAGTCAGTACAGAGCAAAGTTCCCAACAACCCACACCGCATAACAGAACATACAAGACTTAATGGCCAAACCAGCACTGATCTGTGGAATCAGTACTAACTAGGCTCCCAACTGACCCTAGGGTATGTAGGGAGTGTCTTTCATGCCAGCTGTCCACCGACGCCATCTACTGGTCACTCACTCCATCCTCTAGAACTGTTCCTTGGCTCCGCCCGTGGTCCACCACCATCTGCTGGCTCCGCCTACTGTCTGCCAGCTCTTCCCTCCAGTCACTTGTGCCACCCAGCTCACTGCTCTCACCATTCCCTAGCTCTGCCCATTCTCTCCATCTGCTGTTCCTCTTCAGTAATTTCTGCTCAGAGAGGGGGAGTTCCCTCTCAGCTCAGAGAGTCTGCCTTTCTCTAGCTACAGCAGCTCTCAAACACCAAGCAACATGCAAACACTTACTGTCCTTAACATAACAAAGGGGCTTCAAATGAGCCCAGCCAGAACTATCATTTGACAGGGGGGCTGAGGTCAGGGGAGACAGGAATGCTTCCAGCATTTTACTCCAAAAAAAGCTAATGCAAAAACCCACCCCATTCTTCCCTTTTTCAGGCTGAAATATACAGTTGCCTTTTTTACAAGCCTCTTTACACCTAAAGGTAGTTTCTACTTTTTAACTAATCCAGACAGATTTGAAACAAACAGAGAATAGCATTTTACAAAAAGACAGTATTTTATATTTTCCTTCAGTAGAATTACAGATATTGACAGATTTGTGAACAGATTAACCCCAAATATTGTTACCCACTATGCTCTGCACCAAGTATGCAAATACCATGCTAATACAGGACCCATGCAGATTAGTTGCTCCCCTTCAGAAGCTGTTAGGCACAGCTCCTAAGCCAGCCTTACATATTTATTGTTTAAACTATTCAGAATGCTAATATTTGCTAAGTCATCTTATAACTTGGGACATATACATATAGGAATCACCAATTTACAAGCAAGTTTTAACAACATTTTTGTAAGAGAGGAAGTCCTCAGTGCACTACAACCTGAAACCACACTCAAGAGTTCAAAAATCACCATTCCTGAGGCCTGATCATTCACAATAACACTGCAGTCTATGATTTCACCCCAGCATAAGTTTTCTCTCCTGGTTTGGCTGCTTTTAAGGTTCTTCCGTCAGGATCTGCCCATCCCAAACTCTAACTCTGTCTTTCCTGAGGGCTAGTGCCACCACTCATAACTGGGTGTGTTAATAAGCCTGCTACTTCCATGAGTCAACAAAAACCCTCTCAGCACTTTCCAAGGACAGTAGTAAACAGCATGATGTGTTTCAAGAGAAAAGTGCCATCCTGCTATGCTTTCCAACCCAATTAAACACACAATTTTCAGGCATGCATGGCTAAACTGTGCACACACTGTTGTATGCAATCAAACAATGCACACATACAAGCTCTGACAAATCAGGGTTTGTTTGTGTGTCCAGTGGTGTCTGCACAGTCCCATATCAGGCACACACTTTGGACTATTTGCCTCCAGTCTTTGAGCTGGAACAAGCATGAAACATTACAAACCAATCTCTAACAGAGTTCTGAGTGCTTGAAAATGGGCCTATAACACAACTGTCCCTTAGTTGCTCTAAAAAATCACTTTTAAGATGCTATAGTATAATTAAATGATATTTACTTATGAACATCCCCATGATAAAAGCAGAAGATTACACTCTTTAAAATCTTTGCTAATGTGCTATTCCAGAGCTATGACCATGCAGTCATTCTATCAAAGAAACCATAATGTTCCACAAAATAAAGAGCCAAGAATGTTCGCATCCAAGGAAGACCACACAAGATTACTTTATTAAGGGTGAAATGGGTTACCTTTGTGCCATTCCCACTCTCATTTACAATCATTGCCACTAGAATGGATTCATGTTGTGCCATTTTCTGCTCTGGTTACAATAAGAATGAAGTTTTTTAATCCACATAAATTCTTTGATTGGTTGATCATTCCCACTCTCCCTTTGATACAGCTTTGGCAGGTTGGAACAGTGAAATTGTTAGTGGATCAAAATACACACTTTGTAGGAAAAGGTTTTGTTCTCTGCTTTCTGTCTTTAGGCTTCACCTTTTGCCTTCACCATACCCTACAAAGAGGCCCAGGATGCAACCAGCACAAACATTCCCAGCCTAACCCTTAAAACCACAAAACATTTTTTTCTCTCCTTTAACTTTCAATTTCAGGTATTCACTCTCTCCACTAGATGGCACCAGTTTCAGAGGGGAAGTGTGTACTTCAAACCCATGCTATTCTCATGAAAGACTCATCCCCCAAAACTCCTAGTTGAGCGGGTCATCTCTTGCATACTCACTCCATGTTTCAGTACCACAACTCTGCTCTGGATCCCTGACGACATCCTGGTTGTCTTTCCTACATCCCTGACAATATGTTCTGGCAAAAAAAGGATGAATTGCAAATTTGCCTGCATTTCATATCTTTGCGTAGTTCCGAAGGGGCAGCTCTGTTAGCTTAGTTCAGTAAAACAAACAAGGAGTCCTGTAGCACTTAAAGACTAACAAATTTATTTAGTGCATGAGCTGTCTTGGGAGAAAATCCCACTTCGTCAGACGCTTTGAAGATGGGAAAACTTACAGAATG
>ML681996.1:5565524-5675708 GCA_007922195.1 Podocnemis expansa
CATTCTGTAAGTTTTCCCATCTTCAAAGCGTCTGACGAAGTGGGATTTTCTCCCAAGACAGCTCATGCACTAAATAAATTTGTTAGTCTTTAAGTGCTACAGGACTCCTTATATCTTTGCATAAGCTAACTAGAGCACATGATTTCCTGTTTTAAAGTTATAGTACAACCAGGCCTGCTGATCGTGGGAGGTGGGCAGGGGGAAAAGGGAGCAATTAGGGGTCCAGGAATTTAAAAAGTTCTGGGCAGATGGGAGAATGGATAGGTATCCTCCTCTCTTCCACACCCCATCCTGCCCCTGAGGCCCACACTCTCCACCCCTCTCTGACCTGGATTCATTTATTATGTGCCATGTAGTTTTTGGGGAGGCTGAAGAGGTGGTATCTGCTGCTTGGCTTCCCAGGTTCATCAATAATCTCCTTAGGGAGTCCAAGGGATGCAGCATCTCTTCAGCCACCAGGGACATAGAATGGCATGTAATAAATAAATAAAAGCTTCTGTTGAAAGAAAGCCCAGACTCAGACCTCAGCCATCCCTTTCTGGGGGCGGGAGGAGAGAGGCATTGACTATTCTGTTCTGGGGCCTGGAATTGCATTTGGTGGGTACAGCAACCCTCATTATGGAGAGAATTTTATTCACTTGTAGGGAGTTCCAAGTGTTTGACAAAGGGCATATGCACAAATCCAACAAATAAATCATAAGGAAACTTCCATGACATGTTTCCAGTATTGTTCCTACATTTGTTCACAGTGAAAACTTGTGGGAAAGTGGAAGAGGAAAGAGTGCATCTCTGAGCATCATGCATCTTATTTCTTACTCAATAAATCCCCAAAATGGCAAAAGGAAATTCAGAAAGTCAAATCAGTTGAACTAATTCTGTAGTTGTTTATCTTCTTAGGAAATCTGAAGCTGACATATTAAGGTTGAATACTACCAAGTTAGGGATCCAAAACAGACATCCTATTTCTTTCTTTTGCAAAAGTGTTTGTTCTCAGATCTTAGGCTATAGCTTGAAAAATTCTAGTTTCCCCAAGAAGTTCTCCCTTTTAAAACTTAAATAAAATTAAATGAGAAACCTGAAATACATATAGGAATGGGGTGAAGGCGATACTTGTGTAGAATTGGGTCTTGTCGTGTGTCTTCTCAGAGAGTCTGTGGATCTGGTTCTGAATCACCTAAACTTTGAAAAGAGCCAGGGGACCAGGAGATAGCTTTGAAATATTTTTGTTTCAAGGCTGCTCCCTTTGAAATCCCTCTTTTATTTCATGTCAAATTCCCTCATTATCTTGAGCAATTGTCCTCCAAAAAAACCCTGCAAATTGTTTGAATAGCCTTATAGACATGTGGAAAGAATTTAACACAAAGTCAACAGGAAGAAAACAGTAGGTTAAGCAAATGTGTGCCCGAAGACATGTATGTTCTCCTCTTACCACATAGATAAAAACAGGAGTGACTTTAGTCATTCTGCTGGCCAAAGCAGATGTTTTTGATACTCCCCTTCAAGAGAAAATAAAAATGAAAATAAGGAAACACCAGCCAATCATTACCAGTGCAAGAACAGCTCGCCAATCAGAGCAGAGCACAAAAAATGCCAAGTGGCACAAGTGAGCTACACAGACGTCTTCTTGAAGTCCGAGAAAGGTACTCAGAATGTGACAGATAAATGAAGATTGAACAGATAGATTAGTAGTTAGCACATATTTTAAGGCAGCAGCTCTAAAGGTATTTAGTGTACAACACAGTGGCTCACAGCGACACACTTAGCCATATGTCGTGATGCACTCATTTGTCACAACACAGCAGTTGAGAATCGCTGTTCTAAGGGACCGTTGAAAGTGAAGTAGCCCACAAAGACCCTGTAGTCATAGGATAAAAAGGGGTGTTAGTGAGTTAGAGGCAGTCATAATTTAGTATAACCCTCCTGAATTTCCAGACCCCCTTCATGCATGTCTAGTCCCCATCCTGCATGTCTGAGCCCCCATCTTCCCCCCCAGCTCCTGCCCCCACCCTATCTACTGCCCCCCAAACGCTTACCACTCTACCCCAGCTACTGCCCCCAAATGCCTGCCTCCCACCCAAGCTACTGCCCCTGAAATGCCTACCCCCCAAATGCTTGTCCCCCACCCCAGCTACTGCCCCCAAGTCCACACTCTAGCCCTTCATTGTCCCCTGCCCACACCTCCTTCTCTGACAGACAGACAGAGAGACTTCCCAGCTAGACAGACGCACACCCCCCACCTCTTGGCTAGAGACCGATTCACTGCCTCTCTGGAACTGGGCTCCTCGGGCTCCTCCACAGTTGCAGGGCACGGGCAAGAAGAGAGCAGTGCTATCTGATGATGTCATCACTACTCATCTGCCCCTTCCAGGAGAGTTCTGTTGCTATGGCAATGTGAAGCACCCTATGGGGGAGCAGACTCTGTCTGCGGGTGGAGTGGGGAAATCGGAGTAGGAAGCGGGGAGAGTGCATGGCTGGGGCAGGCTGGGGAAATGCACCAGAACACTGTGTTCCAGCTGTTGTTTCTATTTTTAGGGGCCCCAGAAGGCTGGGCTCTAAAAATGGTGGACCCTGGAACAGTGTTCTGCTGCATTCCCCCTTACTTTAACCCCTGGTTACAGGTTGTTGCAATAAGCTTCAAATCCAGTATCTTGATTGAGATCATGATTTTTAGTGTATAGCAAAGCTAGGAATTTAAGCTCCCAGGCTAATCTTTTGAAAGCATTGTGCAGGTTTCACCCACTGGAAATAGGGGCTTTTTTGGTCTTTTATCATTTTCCTTAGTGGATTCATTCAAGAACATAGTAATAGTCTGCTTTTCACACATATAGTTATTACCAGTGCATTTAGTGTGTCAGGAGGAGAAATCCCTTGTGTGGGACCAACGGATCTTGAAAGGTGTGTTGATTATTGTAGCAATGCAGATATGTCCACAGGTTTTGCATTTGTTCTGACAGGATCTACTTTGAGTCTGGGTGTTCTGGTCTTTGGGAAACTTGCTTCCAATGATAAGCTTGGAGAGGCTGTAAGCCAGAAAAGGGGGTTCAGGAAAGATTTCCTTCAGGATTTCAGTATGGGTTACAGCCCATGGTGGATTAGGTGCTGCAGTGGCCACCCCCACTGGAGGACCTCCCACCTTGCCAGTGGGCCAGTGCTGGTGGGGTGGTTGGGGCCAGAGGCTGGCTGCAGCCTGGCCAATCAGTCCCAGGGAGACGTGGGACTGACTGCTACACATACAGTACTGGAGCCCCTGCTGCCCATGTGGTCCCTTGGCTGACCAGCCAGGCCACAGCCAGTCCACCCTGCCCAGCAGTTAAAGTATAATTTGGCAGGGCCCAGAACCCTGCTAAATTTCCAGGCCCCCTTCATGGAGGTCCAGCCCCCCTTCACCCACCCCAGCTACTGCCCCCCCAATGCCTACCCCCATCAGACTCCTCTTTTCCCTTGTCCTCTCCAGTACACCATCCTGATCCTTTCTTTCCACCCCAGCCCCCCATGCACTTTCCCCACCAGCTGCCTGAATGTCTCCAACCCTCTTGGCCCCCTTACCTGGTAAGCCAGGGAAGGGGCACACAGGGACTCAGGGCCACTGCCAAGGAGCTGGGCCAGGCCAGGGTGGGGGGAGGGAGGCTGCAGCTGTGGTGCCAGCCAGCCGGCGAGAGGGGGCATGGGCCTGAGACTTGTTCTGCGCTGTGTGCGCTGCCTGGGCCTGAAAGATCAGGGCAGGGCCACCACAGGTTCTGAGAAACAGAGGAAGGGGTGGCCAGGCTCACTCCCACCTGCATTCCCTCGAGCCAGCCCTGGGGGAATGCCTGGGAATGCTGCGTTCCAATGCACTCTTCTATTTTGGGGGGGCCCCAGAATGCTGTCCCTAAAAATGGGGGGCCCCAGAGCATTTTGGCTACTTTAACTCCTAACCCTGCCCCCAGCTGTGTAGTGGCCAGCCCATGGGCAGGGTCAGAATGAGAGAGGTTGGCCTGTGGCCTGAATTACCCTGCCTCTGGAGGTGGATCAGCAGACCCAGGGGTGGAACTCAGTGTTCCCTCTAAGCCGTGCAGGTGGGCTTGCAGCCCCCGCCACTCACCCACGCAGGGAACAATTCCAGCCATGAACAGCCAGCAGCCACAGCCCCTACCCAGCTGGAAGATACAGTCTTCTGGCCAGCAAAAAGCTTCCCCAAGCTGGGAGCTTTTAAAACTCTTGCCTTGCGGATGACTATGTTAAAACTCTTGTCTGGAGCACTCTTTGACTGAGCATGCTCAGAGTCTCTGAGCATCCTTAGTCACCGCATGCTCCCTCCCGACAGGAGGAGCAGTCTTTGGCCTGGCTGCACCACTCTGGCAGCCAGGTAAGAGGGCCCTGGGGGTGAGAGATTAGGACAGGGGCAGCCGGTGGGGAAAGGTATGGGGGGTTGAGGAAAAGACGGGGTTGGGCCAGCTGGGGGGACAATTGGCAGAGTGGACAGGCAAGTTAGGGTGGGAGGAAGGGATCGGGCTGGCTGGGTGGGGAGGAAACAGACAAGGGGGAGGGGTTAGCCTCCCAAACTGCAGCACAGCAAGCACCATAACTTGCTCAGCTGAATCAGCGGCTTAGAGGGAACATTGGCGGAACTGGAGCTCAAAGCCTGGCCTCAAGCCAGCTCACCCCACTTCCCTTCTCAGTGCCTGGCTGCTGACAAGGCAGAGTGGCCCCAACATTGTGATGGATCACTGGGCCAGGGCCCTATTGGCCCATACAATAATCCGCCCCTAGTTATAGCCATTTGATGATACACCATATACCTGGGTTTCAATATTGGGAGGTGACAAGTAGGGGTGTGTGATTGGAGGGGAGGTATTTTTGTATTGAAGCAGGTTCTCTCAGTGTATTTGCATGGCTCGTTTCATGATGTAACATACTTCTCTTGTGGTGTGTTCTTGTTTGGTGAAGGTGGTTTTGAGTATGAGCTTTATATCCCAGACCTTCTCCTTTGGGGCATATTGTGTGGTATCTGAGCGCCTAGCTGTAGATACCAGATTTCTTGGTGTGTTTAGAGTGGTTACTGGATCTATGAAGGTAGGTGAGGTGATCTGTGAGTTTCTTGGATTTAGTTGTCTGGAGGGTTCCATCACTGAACCTGATCATGATGGTGTCCAGGATGTTGATGCTAATGTGGAAGTTTTCCAGAGAGAGCTTAATAGATGGACAGTAGTTGTTAAAGCTGCGGTTGAACTATATGAGGTTGTTTAAGTCTGGGGAATGAAAATATCAATGTATTGCAAGTATATCATTGGTTTTGTAATGCATGTGTCCAGAAATTCTTCTTCAATATGGCCTATGAAGAGATTGGCATATTAGGAAGCCATTCTAGTACCCATGGCTGTTACTGTGATTTAGACAAAGCATGTGTTGCTGAATGTAAAATTGTTATGGGGAAGGATAAAATGGATGAATTTGGCAATGTGTTGGAGGGGGATATTTGAAGGCTGTCCATTCTCCTGTAAATATTTGAAGTGGATAGCTATACTGTCATTGTGAGAGGTGTTGTTGTATGGGAAAATGACATCTATGGTGGCAAGGTTGTTCTGAGGGAGATTGTTAATGTTACTAAGTTTCTGAGGAAGTCAGTTGTGTCCTGGAGAAAGCTGGCCCCTTTCATGGTGAGTGGCTTGAGAACAGTTTCTACCAGTCCCATTATTCCTTCAGTAAGAAACGGTGGCCAGGTGTGATAGGTCTGCCATTGTTGCCTTGCTTGTATCCTGGGAAGCATGTAGAAGGTCTGTGGGGTGGGTTCATGGAGAATGAGAGTTGTAGAATTTTTTTTTTTTGTAGTTGTATGAGGAAGAATTTGATGATATCCTTAAATTCCTGGATAAATTGTGCTGTGAGGTCTTCTTTACAGTAGATGGTATGGTGTTGAAGAACTATCAGTTAGCCTACTTCACATAGTCATCATAGATGAGGAATGTGATGGCACTGCCTTTGTTTGGTGATTTGATCACTATCTTGTGGCTAGACTTCACGGACAATACACCTGGCCTCTCAGCAGTACAGAGATGGTTGTGCATGTGATGTGTGTTAAAAATTTCACAGTGAATTTTTTTTCCTGAAGCAATCAAGGTAATGATCAAGAGTGTGGTTTCATTTGTTTTGTGGTGTCCAGTCAGATTATTCTTTTTTTCTTATGATTGTCAGTGAGAACATGATAACTGTGAGTGGTGTAGGCACTGTTCTGAAAGAATTCTTTGGGACGGAGTCATGGGGTGCTCTCACCAGTAGTGGCACTTTCTCCTGGCTGTCCTGGTAATGAGCACTGGCCAGGCATTGTGCCCTTCTCTGGCAATGTCTCTCCCATTGTCTTCTCATCCTGCAAAACCGTCCCACTCCAGGAACTACAGGAACCACAGCCTCCTCATTGTTTACGGAATCCACTGGATTTCATCTTACCCTAGGCAAAGTTTGATATGCGAGAGCTACTTTGTTCCCAGATAAATATTAATGACTTTGTTTACATTTTGAGTAAGTAGTGGATTTAAAAAAAACAAAAACAAAAAATTTGAGAACTTAATTGCAATTTGACAGCTATATTTAACTCCCCATTTAACAACTACACCTAACAACCAATGGACTAAACTAAAATCAATTAAATCAAGTCAATGTACCTTGTCTAAACCCACTGTTCTGGAGTAGTAACAAAATGCAAATCAGTGAAAACTGTATTTTATAAAGAAAGAACAAAACAATGCAAAAAAGTACATGCCTTCAGATCTTTTTGCCTTCAGAGCAATTTTAATACATAATCCTTTCAAGGCTGACATCTGCATGTCTGTGAAATGTTGACAGATCCTTCTATTTGGAAAAATTAGAAACTGCTGCCTATTGCCCATTAGCTCATTAAAATCAATACCCTATTTGATTGAATAAAAAGAGTTGGAGGCAGAAAATCCAAATTATGGTAAGGAAAAAAATCACATTAGGAAAAATGAAAATTGGGGTTACTGCCATCAGTCATAATTCATGTTTTTATTTGGTACTATCCTAATGACAAATAAAGGAGCAGGCATTTGCCTTTTCAAATCCAAGCAACCCTTACTCTTGCAAACAGTCCCTTTGGGTCCAGTGGAATTACTTGTGTGACAAAAAACTACCCTTTGTATTCATTGGTCAAGATTTTTTTCATTCTCATCATCTATTACTCTAGTTTTAATACTTTGATGTAAAGCCACATGGGATTCTAACTTCATGCCCTGTCTCTCCATTTCACAACCTTCATCAAAAGGTAAATAAATTATACACTTGTACCTTTGTATGGCCCTTAATAATATATAAAGATATATGAAATTAAATGACATTGGGGAAGTGTTTCCTACCTTTTCTTCTTTAGTATTATCAAGAATATTACATCTCTGTATTTGATGGAACACCCTATGAAGAACTGAAGGATGGTTGCAGGACAGTGACATTACAATAAGCTGAAACCTGCGCTGAAATTTTCCCAGCCCTCAGTGTCCGTGCCATGCCGGGAGACTGTGGATAATTTTGTTCTTTATTCGTCTGTCTTAATTGCATTATACAAGTCTTGCCTACATACATTTTTGATCAACATGGAGTAATGCCACAATGAACTTGCCTCCTCTATTGGCATGTTTGCCCACATTTATGTTTTAGATTAACTCAGTGTTGGTTTTAGGGCAGTAGATGCACAAAAGGTCTAGATTTATCTCCCACTGAAGATAATGGACTTTGATTGACTTCAGTGTGTTGGGGTCTTGGCCTAAGAGGAATATGGCCCAAAGCCCAAGCTTTTGTCTCTACACAGTGATATGTAACTTTAATTTAAAGCTCATTTGCTCATTCCAAAGACCTGAAAAGATGAAAAGCAATGACTATGCTGCGCAATATATTACTCTGAGATATGTAAGTTTTGAATTGGAATCCATTCATGCTTTATATATGGATTTTGCATATATACGTATTATGTTGCATTGGCCTGTGAAAGTAGAAGACAAATACAAATAAATAGAGAGAGTGATTTAAATGTTACTTTTCTGGTATTCTATCATCCCTTTGTTTTAAGGAGGTGTAGTGGTCATTCAATCTAGGCAATATAGGATATGTCCACACACAGACAGTTAAAGCGATTTAACTTAAATCAATTTAATACAGTCACTATAAAAATCATTAAATCAATTTTAGCTAAATCAATTTAACAGGTCCACGCTAGAAAGTCAAATTGAACTAGCATGTCCAGTGGCAGGACTTGCTAGCTCGATTTAGGAGAGGGGCACCATGGGAGTTGTGGCAAGATGTCTCCCTAGAAGGGCCATGCCCCCACCCAGTATGTGAGTAGAGAAAAGCACTCTGGGAAGGAGAAAGGCAAAAGTGTTAAACTGAAACAACCATTAAATCTACATAACACTTCCACACTGTGTTATTTTGATTTATCGGTTGCAATCCAAACATCATTTTGATTTTAAATGAGGTTTTATTGAATCAATCTAACTTAACTTGTTTTGATATCACAGAGCTTGTCATTTTGAAACAAGAAAACATTGTGTGGACCAAAACTTTTTAAAATCAAAACTAGCCAGCATTGTTTCAATTTAAAACTGTATATGGACATACCAATAGACAAACCCATAGTCCACAGCTCTTCAGACAGGGAAGACATTTGTCAGACAGGTTCCAGCAAGCCTATGATTGAAAGTGAAGAAAGCAGGCTTTGACGAAAATGGGGCTTTTTGTCAGTTTGCTTTAAAACTGTGCCTTGATCACATGACAGCCTTTCAGGCTTGTTGGATCCAGTCTGTTGGGACTCACCAAAATTAGAAGCCTCTCTCCACAACAGGAGTAGGGTAAAGAACCAGAGACCTCACTGAGCCATTCCTCACCTGTATAGCTGATCTTTTCATAATAGGAGACCATGCCTACTACTGCAGTGAAATTATTCCATTTTAAGAAAATATGTGATTGGGTGACAATGAGAGCCCATTATTTCCTTGTTTTCAGCATTTTGGTATAAATAAGATAGAACATCATATTTCTAATCTTATTTCACTGATTAAAAAGTGGCTTCCTTTTCTTGATTAGATTGAAGACTACCAAGATAGACAAGGAGGTACAATGGTGGTAATCAAGTACATTATGCCTTATGTATTGAATAACATCTTCTCTGCACATATACATACACCTAATATACTGCAGTTTCCATCTCATTCCTCTGATGAAGTGGGATTTTTCCCACAAAAGCTCATGCAATAAATAAATTTGTTAGTCTCTTACAGGGGTGATGCTGCCCAGAAAAAGACCCAGGGCCTGGGCCCTGGGCTCCACTCCGTGGGCCTGATTTGGGGCCTGGGCCTGATTTGGGGCCTGAGCCCGATCCAGTCCCAGGGGCCCTGAGCAGGTTCTGGATCCAGGTCCTGCCACCACCAACCAGAAGCCCAGCCCCAGATCCCCGGCTGGAGCCAGGAAAGGTGGCTGCTGCCGCAGGCGGCCTGGCCAGCTAAAGCGGCTGCTGCCATGGGCAGCCCAGCTCCAGAGCCCTGGACGGGGTTGGGGACGGAGCTGGGTAAGGCAGCTGCTGCCACGGGTGGCCCAGCTCTGGAGCCCTGGATGAGGACAGGGATGGGTAAGGTGGCCGCTGCCGCAGACGGCTCGGCTCTGGAGCCCTGGAGAGGGACAGGGACGGATCGGGCTGCTGCTACTTGGGGCACTGGTGCTGAGACTGAGGGCACATGACCCCTGTACTCAGTGCCAGTGACGTCACTGGTCTTTAAAAGTGCCACACAACTCTTTGCTAGTTTTACTGTAAAAAAGTTATTCTGGGTTGGCATTTAGCCAGTGATGTAGTCTGCAGAAAAACTTTGGAGTAATGTTTTGGACTTGACTTTTTTTATTCAACAAGTTGCAAAGGGGTAGCTGTGTTAGTCTAGTTTCACAAAACAAAGAGTCTGGTGACCCTTTTAAAGACTTACAAATTTATTTATGGCATGAGCTTTTGCGGGAGAAAAATTGAGCATCAGCTACCAGACTCCTTGTTTGTTTCATTCATTTGAGAGCTCCATCCAGGTCCAGGAAAGGAAAGTTGACTGACTTGGATAATCTTAGTTTTTTAGTTTGTTGCTAGCTATACTCTGACACAGTAGCATTGAAAATGGATCCAAAAGAGTGAGGGCTTACAATGGGGTTCCTACCATTATCAACAAGGAGTTCTGTGGCACTTAAAGACTAACAAATTTATTTATTGCGTGAGCTTTCCAGTTTTTGATCCCTTCCATGCTCTTCTCAGTCCTGGAAGAGTTATTAATGCTAAAGCCCTGACAAAATTAAACAATCTGCCTGTCTCAAAAGCCGCTGGCTTTCAGCTGGAAACCAGGTATTCTGAACCAGGGATTTCTGTAACACCTCCCTGAATTTCCCAACGCCCTCCTATGATGAAATAAGAAGCCTCTTGGCTACTGTGGGATGTCAGAGGTGATAACCAAAACATTCTTATTTTCTGTTCCTGTACTTTGGTGATGGGACACAGGGGTGTGATAACTATAGGAACCAATCGGGGGGGAAGGGGCTTTAGACCAGTGGTTCACATCCTTTTTCAGGCTGGGGGCCCCTTTTTTAAAAAAAAAAATCTTTGTGGCCCCCCCCCAGCTGATTATGTAATGTGGCCCACACAGGTGGACTCTGGCCCACACCAATGGGACAGCCAGTGAGCAGTGCTGCCACCGCCATTGCCCACACCACTGGGGAGCCGAACCATGGCAGGTATGGTACCCTGCCCTCATCCCTGGCAGGGAGCTGCCACAGCCCCATCCCCCTGCCAGGATCCAGCCACCACAGGAAGGGAAAGACAGCCCTGGTGGGGAGCATCGAGGGTATAGCTAGATTCCAGCTCAAGGTAGGGAGAGGGTCTGGGGACCCCCTGCAACATGTCCACGGACCCCTGGGCATCCCTGGACCACAGGTTGGGAACCATTGCTTTAGATAAACTTTACCTGGACCCAGGGGCATTGCTGGTGCTGGGCACCCCGGGGCATGTGCCCCGAACCCCAGCACTAGTGCCCCGGATCTCCGGCTCAATGGGGCTGGAGATTCGGGGCCCAGCCCCCGGTGGCCATGGCAGCCCCATCCCTGGCCAGGGATGCGGGGCCTAGCCGCCCGAAGTGGCATGGCCATGCCTGTCCCTGTCCCTGTCCCTGGCCAGGGGGTGGGGCCTGCCAGCTGGGGGCGGGGCCTGTGGGTGGGGTGGGGCGGGGCCTGGGCCCAGGCCCATGCCCTGGGTCCCTCCCCTGGCCAGTGACACCACTGCCTGGACCCCCTGTGGGTGACCAGGGTCAGGGTGGCTGGCTGGGAAGGAGAACAAAGAGCTGAGAGAGGAGGAAGGTAGTAGGGAAATGGGGCTCAGAGAGGCAGGATCTCCGGGGGCTCATCTGGGGGTTTACTGCTGTGCCTCCTGGTTAATCTGAAAGCCAACTGTCCTAGTTGCTGTGCAAACTGGATTGCTAATAAACCCTCTGACTTCTACCCTGGCTGAGTGTCACTTCTGACTGGGATGGCCTGGACCCTTCTGGAGGAAGGAACCCTGCCCCCCCCGAGACCAGACAGAGCAAGGGTCAGACCCTTTGAGCCTGGATTTGGAAGCTGGCTACAGGTAGCATGGAGACCTGGGTGGATGGGAGAAGACTCCCTGCAGCACAGTCCTGACTGGCTGTGAACAGAGGGGCTCCAAGAGTGCTTTCTGGGGTTCTCCATCACACACACCCCCTCCAGCTGTCAGCTACTAACAGTGTTATACCAATTTAGTGAGCACCCCCTCCACCGTTCCCTCTAAGCTGTGTGCATGTGCACAGGCACACAGGTCATGAAACTTGTGCACACAACAAAAATAAAGTGTGCAAAAATAATTCAATAGTGCTAATGTGGGTGCTCACAAAGAATTTTTTTGCACACACAGCCTATGAATGAACATTGCCCCCTCCTCCTAATTCCAAGTCCTGGGGAAGCTGCTGTTCTGCACTTTCTCGGCCCTAGGGCTGGGCAGTTACCTGCTCCCTCTTTTCACCTGGGGGTGGATGCAGCGGGGGATACATCTCTGAGGTTTGGCTCAGGCGCCTGGAGAGTTTGGGCCTCAGGCAAGGCTAAGGGCTCCCAGGCAGCTTCATTCCCACAAGGAGAGAGCTTAGCCCAGGGGTCACAACCCCTTCTCCAGCAGGGCACACCTTGCTACCTTTAATTATTACGGGGCACAGCACCCCATAGTCTCCAGCTGGGCCAATGCAGAGCTCTGGGAGTAGTTTTCCAAAGAAGCCCGTGGCACCCTGCTTGGCAAACACTGGTGTAGACGCCACCAGCTGCGGGCTAAGGGAAAGGACCGTCACTCCCCCGCCCGCTGCTCTTTGACGGCCTTGCTCCGCCACCCATCAGTCGCCCTGCGGCCAGGAGCGATGGGCGGGAACCGGGAGCAGCTGCTCGGGCAGAGCCGCGCTGGGCGCTCCCGCCCCGGCCTGGGGCCCCGCATGGAGCCGGGCGGGGGGGCTGACAGGACGCGTGTCCGGGGCTCTCGGGCCCCACTGATCGTCCCCAGGGCGCTTGAGCCGGGCCAAGGGGGACTGGCCAGGCCAGGGCGCTCAGGTGGCAGCCGTCCAACGCGCCGCTTCGCCTCCCTGCTCCTCATTAAAAACAACCGGAGGGAGGGGACACAAAAACTTTTGCCCACGATTAATATATTCGAGTTTCCTCCCACTTTCCCAATGGACTACCAGCTGCAGGACCCCTGAATAGCGAGCTTAATTGTGTTTTGTCATGCAGAACACCGCGATTTTCTATAGAAGGTTACAAAGGGCCGTTTGAAAATTTGGAGTATTTCTTTCTTTGCTGGGCCTGACTCATTTGCATGGATCACCTCTTCGCCTGCCAGACCCAGGTAGCAGCCCTGCCTCAAGTCCCCACGGCTGGTCCCGGCTGCTAGTGGACAGAGCCATGGGGCCTTCACCTGGGGTCTGCTCCTCTGGGGCCAGCCACAAACCGTTTTGGATCGCCTTTCCCTGACTGGGTAAGGCAGATCCTGTTCCCAGCTGGATTTTATTGCCTGTGCAGAGATCGCATGTTGAAATAAAACCGAATGGTATTAATCTTATTAAATGAATCGCGTGAAATCTCCCTGTTTTGCAGCTACGCAAAGCGATGAGGCACTGGGTTAATTGGCAAACCCTGGCCTCAGAGGAGAGTGGCCATTACAGGCTAATCAGCCAATCTCTATATGATATTAATAGCATATATTGTGGGGTGTAGATACTCACGGGGGATTACAGCTAATTATTATTTGGAGACCAGAACCATTCCTTCTGGGCGCTGATTGACACTGCTGCCTTCAGAATATCTTTCTTCCTCGCCTCTTGTTTTGACAGTTTAAACCCAGGTCTATGGAACCGAGAAAGCTAATAAAATTCTCATTTTATTGTTAATCTGATTTCATTGCGGGCTGGGTTTTTACCCTCACACCTGCGTGGTGGGGTGTAATTCCATTAATAAAAATCCCCCAACATATTCATTGCATGTCTTTTCCCTGATGATACATTGTGAGTAGTGTGAGTTGAAAAAGAGCCATTTATTCCCACCGTGAATGAGTCTGCATGGCTCTGAGACTTCACCTGCCTCCTCAGTCAATTAGGAATGTATCGAAAATTCTACCAGAAAACGAGTTAAATTAACCGTTAGTTAATTTCCTTGTGTCCCTCCTACATAATCTCCCCTTTTCAGTTGGCTCCAGAAATTACCACATGTTGCAAGGTTCAAATAGCGCCTAATGAAACAGTGACTAAATGGTTCTCTCAAACCCACAGTGGAGCCCTTTAGCTGTGCCTTCAAAGCCTGCGGGTCTGCAGCAGTCGGGGGTCCCCATCTTAAAAAATACTTTGTCTTTGGCAGCAAAATCTGACTCGTCAACGGCTTTGCCCGGCGAATGTAGCCTCCCTCTTCCCCACCACACACACACACACACACATTTTCAAACATCTCCAGCCTATTGCACTAGCAGGAAAAAAAAAAAAAAATGTCCCGGACAGAGGCCAGAACTTAGATGCTTCCATCAAGCAAGCTGGTACGAGGCAGCTATAGAGGAGAGAGGAAACCCAAAAACAAAGGGGAACAGATAAAATTCAGTATATTAAAACCATGGCAACTATCATAGGGCACAAATAACACTTAAATATTTTCAGCCTTGTTTCCCTGATCTCTTCCGGTTTGGCCTAAGCATTTTAAATTAGATTTCAAAAAGACAAGCTCTTGTGAATTGTCCTTTTATTACTCCACTTAAGCCTCAAGGATATAATATTTCTCTGCTGGATTTTACAGCCTTTCAAACTTGTATTGAACCTTCTCAGTTTTGAGTTTTCAGCCTCTCAACAAGCACCTGAAGATCATTCTATCATTTACTGTTGCAAATGAATTATTTTATCAGGGTAATTTTATTAAAGCTGACTACCATGTTATATGAAGCTATGCACAATAGTTAGTTACAAAGCACACTGTGGAGAGTCACAAAAAGATCTCACAAAACTGAGTGACCAGCCAGCAAAATGGCAGATGAAATTCGATGTTGATAAATGCAAAGTAATGCACACTGGAAAATACAATCCCAAGTATATTGATAAAATGGTGGGTTCTAAATAAGCTGTCACCATTCAAGATCTTGGAGTCATTGTGGATAGTTCTCTGAAAATGCCCACTCAACCTACAACAGCAATTTAAAAAGCTAACTGAATGTTGGAAATCATTAGGAAAGAGATAGATGATAGGATAGAAAATATGTTGCTTCTTTACAGATGATACTAATAGCTTAAATACTTTTTACTGATCTAGATGGTCTGTGTGGGAAAAAAAGATATATTGGAACTGGAAAAGCTACAGGAAAGTGCAACAAAAATTATTAGTGGTGTGGAAAAGCTTCTATATGAGGACCGATAAATAAGATTGGGACTTTTCATCTTAGAAAAGAGACAAATAAAGGGGGCTATGACAGAAGTCTGTAAAATCATGGCTAGTGTGGAGCAAGTAAAAAAGGAAGTGTTTATGCCTCATAACACAGGAACTAGGAGATCAGCAAAAAAAAAAAAGTGCAAGTTTAAAAGGAACACAAGGAATTTTTTCTTGGCATAGCACACTGTCAACCCATGGAACTCCTTGCCAGAGCATGTTGTGAAGGCCAAGACTGTAATGAGGTTCAAAAAATAACACATGGAGGATAAGCCCATCAATGGCTATTACCCAGGATAGGCAGGGATTGATGTTTGCCAGAGATTAGGACTGGCCAAGGGGATGGATCTCTTGATTACTCGTTCTGCTTATTCGCTCTGAAACACCTGGTATTGGCCACTGACAGGATACTGGGCTAGATGGACCATTGGTTTGACCCAGTATGGCTGTTCTTATGCGTTACAGATGTTGTTTATTTGGAGAAACTAAACCTGACTGTGAAGTTCCTGAATTGGTGTCTTTCTTTCCTAAATGCACCAGGGAAGCTGATCCCCCCGCCTTTCCTCCCAACCCCATTATAGGCTCATGGTCCTGTCTGAAGTGCCTTTACTGAAGTGTCATCCAGTAAATTTCCCTGAGTTCTGTAAGGAGCGCAGAGTCACTTATTTGAAACGGTGAGGCTAATACAAAGTCATCAAAGCACCACGGTTCTTGTCTTAAAGTGACAGCCGTCTTTATTGGCTTGTTTGAAATACGCCCCCTGCTTTTCAATGTCTTTCTATCCATCTTTGTCTACTCTTCAGAAAAGCAGACAATATAAAGTGAAGCCTGGCCAGCTCCCCACGCTCAGGCTTGGGCAGTGCCAACCTCAGCCTTTTAACAGATGGAAAGTGTCAGCGCTTCATTAATTTGAAACTAGTCACTTTCCAGAGCACACAGTATATACTTCCCATCTATTTTGATACACTTGCAATAGTTGCAATCCCCTGGATATGTTTGCTTTTTACGAGGCTCCGAAGAAAACCCAGGTCCAGTTTTAAGTCCTAGAAATGGTCAGAGGCTAAGAGTAAACTTTGTTTGCCAGTTGGCCTGTACCAAACACCCCAGTGTCCGTTTGAAACAGAACACAGGACAGGGTTATGAATCCTATACTGGGTGATATCAGTACTTTTAATTAAAGGGCACTTCCTGCTCTCTATGTAATCAGCAAAGCACATACACACTCAGAGGTTTTCTTATGACCCCTTGGCACATTTTCTTTATCATTTTTATCATTTCATTCAGAAATAATGACAAAACTCAAAACAATGCATTTCAAAGTCAGGAATTCATAAGGATTGTTTAGCTCCGAAGGGTGGGTGGACTGCATCGGCTATGTGCATAACTATAGGTGAGCCTGGCTAATTCTCACATGAAAAAAATGGATGTATCCATTTTATGTTATTAAAAAGAGTATTTTGCCACATAAATTTAAAAAAAAATTAAAAATATTTAATATATTCATGTGTCAAATGCTCTTAAAACGTGCCTGGAATTTCTCCTCATAAAATTAGGATAACATGAAAAATACATATAATAACTTTCATCTAGTTCAGTGCTAAGAGTATGTTTACCCTCTTCTTCTAGGGATTTGAAATTTGAGAGCTTTGAGATCCTAAGATGCAAGACCCTGAATAAGTGAACAGTATTTCATTATGATGATGGGTGGTTCTTTGTGTTGCTTTTCACAGCTGTGATGTTTTTTCAAGACAGGGCTGGCACCATGCACATCCAGCTTAGCATTTCTGTCATGGAGTCTTCCCACGTTCATGAAAAATATAGCTCTAAGGGAGGGGATGCTAATTCACAGTACTAGATTTTTCTTCTTGCAGAGCTCCAACTGTTTTTATCCATGATCAGTTCTTCACAAGGAGCCCTGTGGCACTTTTAAAGACTAAGAAATTTATTTATCGCAAGAGCTTTCTTGGGGAAAAATCCCACTTCATCAGATGCTTGAAGATGGGGAATTTACAGAATGGGAAGAAAATAAATGCAGGGAAGTCTAAGTCAACAGTTCTTCACAGTTGGGGACTCTGCTGGCATACCCTTCATTAGTCTCCACTCTCCAGCTTTTTAAATGATGTTTTCTAGGGTTGCATACTCATATAGTTCACTTTCTCGAACTTTACAAGAGCTACAGTTAATGCATCCCATCTTACTCAATGACTTGGAAAATACTGTTGGATCCTCCAAAACTATAGTGTCACGTCTCATTGTAACATATTATTGAGGACGCATCTCCTGCATAACTTCACACTGGAAAATATCAGTTACTCGTGTATGTGCATGTGTGTGTGTGAAAGAGAGAGAGAGAGAGAAACTATTTCTTGTTTTTGGTATGTATGGTGAGAATTTCCAATGATATCTTAGCACATGAACAGTAGCGAGATGCAATAATGAGGGATCAAAAATAAATGAAAAAGTGATACTCATACAGAGGATTACCCAGAAGCAAAAATTAAAGCTACTTTTAGTTGAATGTGACTCAGGAGTGTTTAATCATAACCTATTGGGTGCATCTCTTATCATGTGGATACTAAGTGCCAAAGGGGATACTGGGGCCTGCTGAATTTCATAAAGCTGAAGTTCTGCCTGTGCCCAGTATATATTTTTTGCCCTCAAGTGGAGTCAGATGAGAAATATCTGGTATGACCTCTTTCCAAGTTGGGTGGGGGGGGAGGTAGAAGAAATTTAAACCATCACCAGGGATTCCGCTATCACCTCCTGTCTGAGGCAGGTGGCCTTGTGTGTAAAGCAGTGTCTATTGTTATCATGAGCAGAGCTGGCAGCCAAACCTAGGCTGTTTAACATTTGCCATTATGACTTGTTTGAAGGTGCTTATAACTTTGCAAAACTTCAGCTGCTCAGGCTAAACTGTTCCATTGCTGGTTATGTGCTTCAGGCTGATTTTTTGGGGGGAGGGGGTTCAGTAGAAATGGTTTGGCCCTTTCTTAGAATGCATTAGGGGACTTCTGTTGCTTTGACAATGGTAAACCAGTCTTATACCCGTTTCGTTGAAAAGCCTGATTGCCTCCCTGCCTTGAAGCAAGGACTTGAAATTTGGCAGTGGGATTCCCTTGAGATGTGGAAGGTGCCTTTGGCCCACCCTTTGAAAATTCAACCCCTTGTCACTGAGTGCTAAGCCCCTGAAGGTTGTCCTTTTCATATGCTCAGAAGATATTGGTTAGAGTTTGACAGATAATTCTGTGTAAGCAGGCTTTTCCTGAAACTGTCCTCACAACCACTGGAGAGCCACTGTAATACAGGCACCAAAACGGACACCTGGGGCTATACCTCCTCTGTATTCTCAATGCTTAAGTCGCTCCTGCTAATTCCAAGGGATTGTGAAGGAGAAGGAAGAAGTAGCCTGATGAACACTGAGAAAAGTAAAGTTGGAGATGGAGGAAGTGGCAGGGGAATGCTGGCAGGGACAGGCACAGCGGGAAGACAAGGACAGGAGAATGGCTTGAGAGGATGTTCAAACAGTAATGACTGAAGGAAAGTTGGGGAGATGGAGCAGAAGAGAAAAATGAATTCTCGAAATAGAAATGAATCTCAGGAGTCCTGAATCACATCATTCCTCTGCTGCCTAGCAAGCAGGTGTGAAACCCATTGGCAATACGTACATCTCCTGCTTTTCTAGGAGATGGCTCACATGAAGGATAATAGCCTACTGCTGCTACCATAGTTACTGTATTAATTTAAGTGGTAGAAGGCTGTGCCGTGGACCTAAAATTTGCAAGTCTGCTAATGACAGTCATAGGGCTCACTATGGTTCCACAAGATGGGATTCCACGTTTTTTTTCCATTTGCATTTTTAGAAACATAGGAAATTATATATATATTTTAAAAAACCTATATTAAAAGGAAAGTGAGGATGCAAAGTCAAGCACTTCAAAATTGCGAGACATTAGTATTAAGAGTGCTTGTGCAAACTTAATTCTTTCCTATTGTGTATATGCATCATGATACAGCATGTAATGACTTCATCACGGGACCTTTCCTCATTGGACAACGGACAGCACTGAGGGAGTGAATCAGGGCTGTGAAGTGAATGAGATTGTTGTCTGTAGGACTTTTGTCTCATTTGTTGCAGAAGCTGCAAGGTGTGGAGTGAATGAGGCAGGCAGCACTTGCAAGAAGAGAAGGATGCTCTTGAGGTTAAGAAAGTTGAAAATACTACCTGGCAGAACTGGAATGTCTTCCTTCCACTTGAGCAAGTCGCTTAAAATAAACTTTTCACAATTGGTCACTAAATATTTGTTCTTATCTTTTTAGTGCCCAGTATCAGACACCCATGGCATGAACTGCAACAGTGCAGAGCAGCACAAATGCAACTGAAGTAAATAGGATCTGTGTTTTGAATAAATGAAGTGCTTAAAAATGCAAATCACTCTAAAAAAATCAAACCCTTTGTGTCTCTTTGCTGGGCACCCAAAATTAGTGGACACCATTGTCCTTTGACAATTTCAGACTCAATCTCTCTGTGCCTCACCCCGCATCTGTAAAATGGTGATATTCTCAACAGGGGTGCTGTGATGATACATTAATTCGTTTATTTTGAAGTGCTCAGTGTGATGATGAGCCCCTGAGGAAAGTAATTCTTTATTCAGAGCAAGGTTTGGAGGATGTGTAAATAAGGCCTGGGACCACACATTGACTGATGAAGATGAAAAGAAATATTGAATAGCTACCCATTCAGTGAGCACCACATGTCCTGGGCACTGAATGAGGCAGGGATTCCATGCAAAAAATATGTGACCATGTAATTAAAGGCCATACCATCATGATACAGATGCTCCAAGGACATATATTAAGGCTGCACAGGCAATCTTAATTCTGGTTTTTCCTATTATTTGAGTGCTTGACTTTGCAACCTTAATGTGCTTTTAATGCAGGGCAGCAGGAAGTTTAGTATAGTTTTATACATATAGTTGTTTTAAATTCATAGCTAATCTATTAGACTGGAACTCAGTGGAGTTGGATTTCAATTCACAGCTCTGCAACAGATGTCTTGTGTGACTTGAGGCAAGCCCTGTCCCTGTGCCTCAATTCCTCTGCTATAAAATGATAAAATGATCCTATTTCCCATGGATATTCCAAGGAAACAAATGACTGTTGTGCTAAGCATCTTCTCCACCTTCCTGAGCTCAGCACTTCCCCCTCTAGTGGTGACGGGCCTGGATTAAATTAGTCCTATTCCATATATGGTTTTTTCCCCCCCATTTGTGGTTTATTCCCCAGTATTTTTCAAGTAGGCCTTAAGATAGGCCCAAGGACTCAGAGTCAGGGCCATCTCTACCCATGAGCCAATGAAGCACTGGCTCGCGGCACTGCAGGTTCGGGGCACTGGGAGGTGAGGTGAGCTGGCCCAGAAGCCAGACCCTGCACTTCTGCTACTCCCCTGAGGTGCCACTCCGCCCCCAGGGACGGAGAGGGCCAGCCATGGGGCGGACTCCATTCTCCCACCCCACCTCTGGGATGGCTCTTCCTGCCCCTAGGACAGAACAGCCAGCTCCAGGGAAGCATGAGAGAGTGGAGCCCAGCCTTTGGGCTGGCCTGCTCCACCCCTGGGCAGGTCTGCTCCACTCCTGGGCCAGCTGTTCCCCCAACCTCAGGGCAGAGTGAGCCAGCCCAAAACAGAGTCTGGGTCCTGTACTCCACACCCCCCCTCATGCCCAAGGGCACCAAACCAAAAGCTGGCTCAGGGCACCACAGTGCCTTGAGCCAGCCCTGCTTGGAGTACACCTCCACTAAACAAAAGAAACAAATTCACAATACCAAGTAAAGTGGAATACGTTTTGCTACCCCTCTTGGTGACAAGGGTGGGATATGGCCTTGTTATTGGCTCTAAGGTGCCCGTTCTTCCCTCAAAAATGGCATGCTGTAAGGTAGCTTCCCCTGGGGGATGCTTTTTCCCTTCTGCCACCAGCCACGCCAGCAGCCCTTAACTGGACTCAGATGTCCCCAGCTGACCTGAGGTAACCCCTCTTCAGCTTATAGCCTTTGTCATTCTAAGGGTAATATATCCACCTTCCATCAGCCTTTTACAACAGTCCAGCCTGACTTTGTCACAATGTTTATGAAATATTCAGATACTATGCTGATGGAAGCCCTATAGATAGCTGTCTTTCATATTATATAGGATAACAAATCAGTAATAGATAATAGGTAACCATTACAGCCTGCTGTGTTTTCAAGTCATTGTACAAATATTGACTAGGAAGTCTAACTATAATGAAAGCCATTTTCCCTACTTTTTAAGAAAATTATGAACAACCCTAGAGAAGATATTGCTTCTCATATTTCTCTGGCAACGATGAATACTAGAAGAAGAGAGCACTGTGTCACTTCTTCCCATTCATTTATATGGAAAGAGGTAAATTCTGTTAAAGGAAATATGTTTATGGGTAAAAGAAAAACCATCTGTGAAAGTTCAGCTCTGCACAGCAGAATACACATGGCACAATTCTGTTTTTTCCTGAAATAATTCTTTTTGGTTTTAGTGTTTGAAGATATTACGGTCCTGCTTGACTCTTCTTATATGAGTGGAAGGGACCCTGGTGAACTGTGGAACTCTCCTAGCGGGTACAGAAAAAGGGGGTCCCACATCTGTGGCATCACCTCCTCCTCCAAGTACTACATGAAAAAGCCTGTGTAAGAAAAGCCTCTGTGGGATTTTGGTAGCAGGCCAGAGGCAGGGTGGAGTTAAACAAAGGACCATCTGCTCTCTGGTAGCATCCCTGCCAGTCCCGTAGGTGCCCAGTTGTAATTGAATGCTTCTGGAATCAGGATTCGTTCCAGCTGTGTTCTTTCAGTTGCTACTCCTTGCTGGCCCGGAAGGCACCACAGAGAGGGCAAGATAGTCCACTGTGAGGAGGCCTCAGCCTCCACAAGACATGCATTTCCATGCCTCATGGATCCTTAGGATTCTCTGGGTGAAAGAGCCACACTTTTGGCTCCTCACTGACTCCAAAATGTTTGTTGTCTGAGCAGAGTTACTTGGATAGTCCCTACTGATGCCCCCCAGTGAAATTCCTGGCTTCTCCTTTTTCCACTAAAGGAGTTTCCTCTATAAAAGGGAACAAAGAATTTACACCAAAAAAGGCCATATCTTATAGGCCAAATAAACTGCCACCCACTTCAGCTGAATCAGAATTGGGCCTCATAAGCCTGTATTCTGCTTCCCAAGTTAAAGAAATGTGATTACTTTTTAGGGAACAATAACGAGACTCATTTTGGTTTGGTTTTCACATCTCATTAATGCTGTTATGACACATACAGTTTTGTAGAAGCTGAAAGTAATATTTCTACTGGTCATCTCATCTTTGATTACATGCACACTGCACAAAATGAGCACCTCAGTGTTTCATGGCATAATCTGGAATGCAATTAGGAAGATTTTCTAATATACCATTGATATACCATAAATTCTTTCTCAGCCTTTTCCATGCCAGGCTCCCTCTTCTATCACCTTTTTCTCATCTAACTGGGATTTAGCTGGAGCCTTTCACCTCCTGTACCAATATAGGATGGGCAGTGTATTTCTGATCTCCTGCCCTCTGTCCATGATCCTTACCTTGAGACCTTGCTACAGCTCTTGCTTTGGCTTAACAAAAGATCAGTTACTTTCAAAAGAAGTGAGATAATGTATCAGGTTTTTATAATCATAATGTTGGAGGGGGGGTACGGTATTTCTTCTCCCCACCCCCACTCGTCCATTGATGCCACCACACATGCTCTGTTCAACTTGCTTCTGCTCCACTAATTTTACATGCTGCTCTGTGGAGTGACTTCCCAATCCCACTTTGCCAAACTGTAACTCCCTGATCATTCCAATCCCACCCCAAAAACATATTCCTGATGGGTTATGAAGTGAGTTTTTGTAACTGTGGGATGGGAGAATAAATAAAATCCACCAAACAAAACATTCTAAGTAGTTTCCAACAGTAATACTACCCTGCCACACCCCCTCTGTGTGTTAAGAGTCACCAATTCCAAGGCCAGAGGGGACCATTGTGATCATTCTAGTCTGACCTCCTGTATAACACATGATGTAGGACTTCCCTCAAAATAATTGCTACAGTAGATCTTCTAGAAAAAACTTCCAATCTTGATTTGAAAGGGGTTGGGGTAGACAATCCAGCACCAACTCTGATAAATCATTCCAAGGGTTCTCACAGTTAGTAATGAGTATCTTATTTCCAATCTGAATTTGTCTAGCTTCATCTTTCAGCCACTGAATCCTCTTATATCATCTTTTTCTGCTAAACTGTGACTATTTCTCTAATTTTTTGGGGCAGGGACTGTCCCAGTCTTCATGTATTGTACAATGCTGAACATACTGTGGGCACTGAGGACCCAATTCAGTACATCAGTTGACTTACTGGAATTAGGCAGCAGAGAATCAGGCCCAAAGACCCTTATCCTGTGACTTACTGAGCACGCTGATCTGATTCTCCTCTCCCATCCCTTTGCACCTGAGTAATTTCATTGACTGTGAAGCAATTACTCTTGATTCACAGTGGAGGAAATTGGAGGGGAGCCAAGCGCATCGACTTCAGGGGGAGTCAGGAGGGCTAAAGACCTTGTAGAATCAACCCCTGCACAAATAATAAATCACAATATTAATAACTATATGCCTAGGCAGCCTATGACTTGTTTATTTATAATTACCATTTCTGTCGGAGAACATCTTCTGAGTAACAACATTTGTATTTGTGCTTTGCCTGAAGGCTATCGAAAACAGCATTGTTTAGGGCTGAATTCACTTTAATGCGTCAGTACATTCACTGGTAACGTACAGTGTGTTTGGGTTATTCACTTTTGCTGTGCAAACAGTAGGGAACCTTATTATCCACCTTCTGATTAAAAGTGGAGCAGGCAACTGAAAGAGACCTACATCTGAGCCCAGACTCAAAGGTTTCATTAAAGAGAAAGTATGTGAAAAAAATAAAGTGTGAAGGAGACAAATATTTTTCTAAAGCTTCTTGCAGTAAAATGGAAGCTGTAATTAAAAACCTCCTCTTGGAAGAGAAGATGGCAAGAAATTGCAACAAAGTGGACAAAACAGTATTAGAAAAAAATTCAGCAGATAAAATGGACAGATCTGATTCTATACTATGTGTCGGCACATAAGAAGGACCAGGGTCTCTGCATGAGGCTTTATCCCAAAGGTGATCCAGCTGGCCCAGGAAAGTGGTAGGGTCATGAACAGCATCCTGGCATGAGCAGTCCTCCCCAGAGGTGACTTAGAAGTCCTTGATCCCATTGAAATCAGTGCCAAAGCACCCACAATCAGCCCTCTGGCCTTTACTCTCTGAAGGCACAAGGTACAAATGAGCTACAATCAAACTATAGGGCCTTATCTTCCAATCCTTCCTCCCTTTAGTAGTTCTTAGACTTCACTAGGAGTCATCCCCTGTGGCAGGATTACTCACCTGAGTGAGGATTGGAGTATAGGCAACCTTGCAAATTCCTCAGAGTCCAGCCCGGCACTGTCTGCTGTCTCCTAAACATATTCTTTGTGGGCCAACACTTAGCCCAGCAGAGGCTTGAGCCACCTGGTCTGGTCAAAGCTAGCAGGCCTTTTCCCGTGCACAGAAAGGACTGTGTCCCCCACCCAGGGCTTGCAAGTCAAGCAAGAACGTTCCCTCCTCCTTTCGGATAAACTAATTCAGGACCTTAAACCCCCACATTTCTAGTAGCCCAGCTCAGGCACAAAGATTTCAGGGGGGGGGGGGGATCACAAGCCACTCCATGCACCTTGCTCACACCACACTCCTATTGGAAAGCCTACTGGGATCCAGCCTGCTGAAGAAAAACTCTCTCAAGCTTGAGCTCCTAGCATTCAATGGGATTTATGCCACTGGTTATGATGCACGTGCAAGATCAGGCCCTTAGTAGAGTAGCTGTGCTCTCACAGGCAGCAATCCCACAGTCTGTCTCTGTACTTCGCCCTGCTGGTCTCTTGTTGCCAGAGCTGAGGACTTTGTTGCTGCATCTGTAACACCACAGTCATCAGCTTCAAAAATGTGGTCATGGTGGATGAGTGTTTGAGCAGACACATCAAAGCTGTCAGAAGCTCTAAAAACACACATTGTCCACAGCTAGAGAGAGAACTTACTTATAGAGTCATTGGTTCTTTTACACTCTATTCTGATCAAAGGAGTTTCAATTTTTAAGACCAATTGTGTGGCATTGTAGGAAACATTCAGATTAGTAGCTGCTGGCATTTATTTGTGCTGGTTTATATATTTCTGAAACATGCTAATTCAATTATTGTACAAAAGATCACCCCTCCCACACACATTTTGCCCCATTAATTAATTACACCATTATTGTGAACTAAGCTGGCATTTGAAAATTGAAATTCTTGTCTGACCTCATTTAAATAAATATAAATATAAACTTTATATAAAACTATTCACATACAAAAGAAGGTTCAAACAATTACAGTTTTTAAACCTCTGTACAGAAGATTCTCATACAGTTAAAACTAATTTTCTTTTTTTGCTTTTAATTCTTTAGATTCTTCTTAACGCCAGAACTTGCAGTAAAATCATGAAAAGGGATTTTCTTAAATTGTAGCCAGGGAAGGGAAGGGAAGGAAAGGGAAGAAAACCACCAAGCCCGGAGGATACTCGGGACCATGTCAACTTTTGAGAAAGAGCAGCATGGCTGCTCCTGTTCTATGTGAATAAACGGTTCAGGCGTGCTCTCCCCGTTAAAACCTGCAGGTTCAAAATATCTGGTAGTGTGACTCGATTAAAATAAACCTCCTGGAGCCATGGACAACCCTTCATTTCCTTTGCCCGCCTGTTTCTCAGTCTGCTCCCGGCGGGGTCAGGTGTAGGCAGGTGTTTTCACACCCGCTGCCCCAGGCGAGACTTGCCACCGCTTGGTGGAAGAGCCGCTGGTTGAGAGGCTGGAGGGAAGCCGCCGGCTCTAGAGAAGGGAGATCTCTTTGTCCTCGTTGGCCGACGAGGGGGATAGAGACTCTTCGTCCTCCGAGCGGGGGTAGTGGCCCGGGGTGCCGGTGCACTTGCAGCCGCCGTGAGTGTTTCTCTGGCTCCCTTTGCCTTCCTTCTTGTGTTTCACTCGCCGGTTCTGGAACCAGATTTTCACCTGCTTCTCGGACAGGTTCAGGTAGGTGGCGATCTCGATTCTCCTCAGGCGGGACAGGTACATGTTGGAGGAAAACTCCCGCTCCAGCTCCAGCAGCTGGGTGCTGGTGAAGGCGGTCCGCATCCTCTTGCCGTTCTGCATCTGGCCGGCGTCGGCTCCTCCTGGGCGGAGAGAAACAGGGGCTAAGCGGAGCAAACCCACCCTCGGGGCTCACCTGGCCGCGCTCTCTCTTTCCGAGGGCCCGCCCCGGCACCCCCCGACCCCCGGCTCGCCCTACCCATGCCGAGGCAGTGAAATCTCCGCGGGTCGCTGACGCTGTAGGCGGCGGGGCAGAGCGGGGCGTGGTGCGGCGGGGGGCCGAGGGCGGCGGCAGCCCCAGCGCTGGGGGGCTGCGGCGGCGGGGGCGGCGGCGGGGCCGGGGGATGGGGGTGGGCATGGCCCGGCCGGGGGCAGAGCTGGCCCTCGCCGCCCCCCGGGAACTGGCCCTTGAGCAGGGGCAGCGCCCCGCCGCCGCCGCCACCGCCGGGCCGGCCGGGGTGCAGGTGCGAGGAGACGCAGAGGGGGCAGAGGCACAAGCCGCCGCTCTTGCGGGCCGGGCAGGAGACCAGCAGCGGGGCCGGGACGCCCAGCGGGATGAGGAGATCCTGGGGCGGCTCAGGCCGGGCGGGCTCCTTGATGATCAGCGAGTCCACGTAGAAGGAGCGGGACATGGCCGGGCCGGGGCCGGGAGCCGAGCACCAGGGTCCCGGGAGAGGCTGGTCGGCGCGTCCCCCGGCGCCCGCCTTTTATAGCGCCCGGCGCCACGTGATGAGACGGCTCCGGCCGCCCGCGGCCCCGGGGGAGGCGGGGGTTGGGGTTGGCAGGTTCCCCCCCCCCCCGGCCAGTCCCAGGGCGGGGCCGCTGCCCAGGTCGGGTTTGCAGACACCCGCCCCACGCCTGGCTGGGACCCCACCGCCCTTCTGCTGCGGCCAGGGCAGGGGAAGCTGCCGGCAGCTGATGCAAGAGGCAGGTTGGGGCTGGCATCATTCATTCACCTCCTAGCTCCCGAGTGACCGTCTCTCCTGCCGTCCCCAAAAACCCCTGGCTCCCCCCCGCCAAGACTTTAGGCGCCTCGGGTGTGCGGTTAAGCGTGTAGCAAGGCTGTAGCAGGGGCAGGAGAGAGGCTGTTTTAATGCCTGAATCCTGTCAAATTGGCAATTAGGCAGACAGACGAAGCCTTAAAATATCTGGACACTTCTGGGCCAAAGTGTTGTCCAAACGGAAGACTTCCAGGTTGACGTCTCTGATCATTTCAGAGCTTCAAGTTTTCCCCTAATGAAAAGAGAAAGTGGCAGAGAGGGGGGCTTTGATCTCCACCCAGTGAGCCGAAGCAATCATTCAAAGTCAAATCGGATCAAGAGTGGAAGAGGCTCGGTGACTCCGTCCTGAGCATTTCAGATTTCATTAAAGAGCAAAGGTATTTGCCCCGCACGCCACGATTTTCCAGTTGCTTGCTTTATGGGGCTGGAGAAGTGATTTCTGGTTAATAGATGTGCTATGGCGTCCCTCTTTACCGGGCTCTAACCATCAGTTAAATCTGACCCTGACTTTGGAAACGGACGCGGCCACCACAGACAACACGCCGCGTTTCCGCGGACCCTGACCCCGGATCTGAGCCCACTCCCAAGCGTGTTTAAAGGAGGAGAGGAGAGATCCTCATGTCCCTGGGCACAGTCGAAGAGCCATCATTGTTTAAATTGCCCCTAAAATCAAGCAAAAGTGGTTTGAAATTTAGCTCATCTCTTTGTGTTTGCATCAGCAGGGTATTTCTCCGTCAGTGGCGGAGCTGAGCAATGTAAGGTAGCAGTGAATCGGAGCCCCAGAAAGGGCCCTGTCCTGGCCTCGCACCCCCTTTACACAGCAAAGATCAACTCGGCCTTCGTTTCCCTCCGCAGTGCCACCCGCAGGACGCGGCTCTGAAGACACGAGACGAGGCAGCCCTGGAGCTCAGCTCGCACCCAGCCTCCTGCCAGCCGGAGCACCGGGCCGTCCTCTTGAAGCCACCCTGTCAAAGGCTGGCAAGCGAGATGTAATTGGGTTGGAGGGACACTCGGCACGCAGGATTTATGGGGGGCAATTAAAGTTTTATGAATTGCAGCTGAGAGTGGTTATGGCGCTATTTGAATGTGATTAGACTTCAATTAGAAAGTGTTTAGTGGAGGGGGCTCTCCGGAGGGTAAACAGCCAGCTATTCCAGAAATGTGGTAATCCCCCGTCTTGTGACAACCATTAGGGAGCTGCAGAGTTTAAGGCGGGTCAGCTTCAGTTTAACCAGGGCTAGCAAAGCACCTTTCGAAACGATCAATTTGCTTCTCCCGAGCAAGATCAAAGAGTCAAAGACCCCGCAGGGCGGGAGATAGCACCAGGGTGTGCAAAACGATGAACCGGCGATTAATTAAAGCAAAGGGCTCAGAGGGAAAGCACCGTGTTAATAGGGTTAGGAGCCGCTCTGCCAAGATTTTCACACTGACTAAAGACCAACTAGGAGAGACGAGCTGCAGGCTACCTGCGTTACTGAGCACCGATGCTTAACAACTCCCTGGGCATCTAGTGTCAGCCTTCCTGGGCTTTACAGCGTGTAAACGCAGGACCCCCGTATGTTAACTGCAGCACGGCTGAGCAATGAGGGGAGTCTCGTCCTACAGTGGCTCCAGGAGTAGGACTCATCTGTGTTTGCCAGAAGCTCTTGTGCAGGAAATAACCCGCTCCCCGAAGTGGGGACGAGTTAGATTTGTCGAGCTGGAGGAAAAGGGCTTCTTGGCTGGCCGGTGAGCCAGAAGACGAGTCGGATCACGCTTTTGAGCTGTAATTGTTATAATAAAGGCAGTGCCACGATAGCAAGGGCAAGACACCACGTCGGGAAGGCGAAGCTGCCCTTCCCAGCCAGGCGGAATGATGGGCGGCGTGCGCCCGCCTCACAGCGCCCTTGTTACAATTTTATTTTTCCATAATTCTGTCCGATAAAATTTCATTGTCCATTAAGTAATCCCCGAAATGAGAGCTCTTATGAGCCTATAATGAGCTCTAATTGCCACGACTAGTCGAGCCACGTGGAAGGATTTAGGCGGTATTAAGCAGCTGAGTACAGAGCGCAGGCTGTTACCTAGCCATTACTTTCATAATTCAAGGAGAAAATTAGTCCTTTTAAGGGCAAATCCTTTGATTCCCTTCATTCTGCTCGGGGTGACAGAGTGTAGCTTTGTCTGCCTTTAGTTCAAGGCAGTGTAACAAATGAGAAAGTAACGAAATTGCCCCCCTTTTAAAGCGGAGCGGTTCAAAAAGCCCAGCAGAGCCGCTCCCCCCGGACTGCGACTTCTAGGGCTCGTTTCCTTTAGAAGAGCTTCGGCTGAAATGAGGAAAACGAAGTTTTCCCCCACTCCAAACATTCAGGCCGAGGAAGAGTTGTGCTTTAGGTCGGCACCGGCCACAGGCCCCCTGACTTCAGCGGGCGAGGGAGGCGACGAGTAAAACTGCAGAATCGCCCCTTTTACAAAGAGCCGGCGGCCAAATCACCCCCCAGGCCGGGTGCAGGGCGAGCCCCACTTTCGATCATTTCAGAGCAACAGACTCCCTGGCAAACCCAATGCAACATCGGCCCCTGCGCCCGCCTGGCGCTTATCTGCTGGGCTAGCATTGGGTTCACGTTGGTTTGCAAATGGTCTCCAAGCTGGGTTTTGTCCCGGGAGCGCAAGGCGAAGGCGGGACTTGCCCCCAGCGCCCATTAATGAGGTCATTATAAAAGCGTGAACAAGTCTATTAATGTTTTATTGAAAGCGCATCGTTAACTTGTAGCCATCCTTTTCTGAAAGTGGCATTGTGATATTGCTGTCCGTGGTACATCTTGCCCAATATAGCCCGAGATTTCTCCATTATCTGTAACCAAGCAACACTTTCTGAATACCAAAAATTGAAAAGAACCGCTTAGTCTTCAAGAAAGTCCTCAATAATAGTGGAAAAGAACAAAGATCCAGGAGACAACAAAATGCCACAGGGGTGACTTTTCATGAGCAATTATCTCTCATTAATCAGAAGAACAGCTGCAATATTAATTTTCTCTCTTTCTTCCTCTCTTTTCACAGTCCCCAACATTTGAATAATCATAAATTTTGATTTCATGGAGCGGCAACATTGCCAGGGACTTGAAGCTGCAAGCTACCTACCCAAGGCATGCTCTTCCAAATAGCTCTTATTTTCAGGCTGACAAAAAGTGAAGGGGAGAAAAATGTTCCTTCCCCGCCCCCCAGCCTCCTTCGCTCCACCAGGCCTGTTTGGCGTATGGAAACGAACAGGAAAATGTACCAAGTGTTTGCAGTAGCTAAAGCGTGGGAGTTTCAACATCCCTGTTGTCCATTTAACTTCCAAACATTAAGCCAAGCGTTGTAGATCTGTCCAAAGAGACAATCTTCGGGCGTAACATGCATTGTAGCACATCAAAAGGCCCTAGCGTTAGATGAACTAAGAAGTGCATTCAGCAGAAATTGTGCACTAGGTCTCTTTTTCAGGGTCTTAGGCTCTGATTGTTAACAGAGGATGTATGGAGCAGCGGTGGAAGACTAGGTTTCCCCCAAAGATAGGCTGCAACGTTAAAACGCATCTTTTGGCTTTCAAAGAATCTCATTAGGGCAGAGACTGGCAAGTACAAAAATTGAAAAGATGCGTATTAGGATGAAAGGGGGAATTTCATTTCTGCTCCCCCATCCTGCCACTGCCCTTTGAGAACTCAGCCGCTGCTCCTAGAGGCTAGCAGCCTTTAGTTGCTAGAATAAAACTTTTAAGAGGAGGAAAAGGAAAGGGAGCTGTTTCATCTGCTGAAACCGTTATTGGGATGGATGGAGTTTAGCATATGATTTGCCAGTTTGTTTGCTCAGTAGCAACCCTCCGCCTCTCCCCCCCAAAGACATCGGGATTTCTGTTGCCTTTCCAACCAAGAGCACAGTAGACCAGGGAGGTGTCTTTTCTTTTTAAGCCCAGTTTTATAAATTCTTTTGTCTTCAAGAAAAAGCAACATACAACTGGATCCACCCGCGAGTCCTTTGGATGAATGCAGCCCCTTGCTGTAGGCATTGGCTATTATTCAGGCTATTTTGCTAGACTCCAGTCAGCCTCCCTCATATTCCCGGCGCTGTCCAAGAATAGCGAGCCGCAGCCTCTGACAGCCAGGCGAAGTTTTTAGCTGAAGACTGAAAAGCCACGAACTGTCAGGGTTTGTTAAAGCACCGCTGCTCTTTGTTACTAGCAAAGTAGCACAGTAACAAGTACCATGACGACCAAATGGATTTGGCTCCAGCTCCCACTTAACACCTAAGTGAAAGATCTTTAAAGTCCTGTGTAGATGGCTCCCCAGCTTGAGTTTTCACTGCATTGCGTTTGACTGGCCTCAGCTAAGCGTAACCCTATTTTTAAGGGGAGAATTTTCCCCCATTTTTCTCGGCGTGAGCTCCCTTTAGAAAGTCGCACCCATTATAAAGTTCTGTAAATTGCCGTGTCCTCTGCAGCAACCTCTTTCTGCACGGCCGCCTCTCACCTCTTTTGAAGTAGTCTTTTGAGGACAGATTCCCTTCCCTGTATCCAAATGGCAAGATGCAATCCTTAGTTGGAAAGTAGTATTGAGATTCCTGTCTGATTTGCAAGTCCTTAACAGTTTGCATTCACCACTCAGTCTCTCCATCTGCAGACCAAACCCACGCACACAGCAGCCATGGAAGAAGGATAACAGGTGCGAAAGTGTCGCTGGCTGATAACACAGCAGGAAGATCAGAAACGCTTGGCGCTGAGCGGGTTAGATCCGACGAGTGAGAATTAAGGCTGCTGGTGAATATTGCAGGATCTCTAGCACAATCTGGATTTCATTGCCAGCACCCGCAAAAAGTACCTAATTTGTTCTGTTTAACAAGCAGTAATGTTTGAAAAATACAGAGAAATAGGGCACGTGGTTTGCGAAACCGTTAACTGATTAGCTGTGGGAAGAAAGAGAACTAAACATATACATGTTTTGTATTTAGATAAAAGGTAGTGTTTGAAGTGTAAAATTGTTTAGCCTGGGAAAAAGTATAGTCCCCCTCAGTGAGGAAGATAATTTATCAACAAGTGGATTTCTGCTTTTATACAAGGTTAGAGTTTTAGGTTAATTATGTCATATATGGGTGGCAAGCTAAAAACAATCTCAATCCAAACCGTGCTAACTATTCATTTCCCAAGGTCCCCATCCTTGCATTATCTGAACACTATAAATTTCCAAGGATGCAGGTGAGAGTTTTAGGTGCAGGTGTACTATATGATGGGCTCTTTGATGACAATATTTGAGATGAACTTTGATTTATCACAACCAGTGCATCATACCCATCTATCACTTTATAAACTGAGATCCCCACTTTACTATTTGGTGTGCAGGTTTTCCTTATTAATTTTACAATTTTTCATTTCTTGATTTAGTCCAATTTTCATTTACATTCATGGGGTCATAAGCTGCTGCAGTCTGTGAACTAACCAGAACAGGAACTGAGGCCCAGATTTAGAGGCGCATTATATTCCTAACTTAAACTAAAATCAATACCTTTTGTGAATCTAGCCTATTCTAAAAACTGCCTTCAAATTCTATGTGAAAGGACAAGCTTCCTTATTCAATTCAAGTTTCATATAGTGTACAATTCTAAAAGGGATCAATGGGCTGATTTGTAAACTCCACTCAAAAAAGAAATGTAGGAGGAGCCAGAACAAAACCAATGCACAGTGGAGCAAAATTGAGATGATCACCTCAAAAGCTGTAGCGTGCCCTAGTATTTCTTTGGATGACACTTTTCCATGTTCCTCAAATATTTCCATGCTGGGTAAACTCATGCCATCCACTACAGCTCTGCTGCTGTGGCACTTGGAGTGAATATACATCCTGTCATTTCATCAGCCTTGAAAACAATACAATTAAACCAGTGCAAAAGGATATGTGGAATTTTACTTTGATATGATTAACTGTTTTTTTTTTTCTGAATACCATCACTATCTGGAGAACTGATCCAATGCTCATTGAATTAATAGAAAAAGCACAATTGACTTCAATGGATTTGTGCACATGCCTGTTGCTAATGATGAAATGTTTTGCACTTCTATGGCACTTTTTGAATACACACAGAAAGCAATACATTTTGAAATACATTTTAGTAATATAGCCTCTGAACCAATGAAGATTTTTAGGCCCATGCAGAACTTTAAGAATGGAAATAGTCTCATTAAAGTTAATTAAACTACTTATCCATTGAGAGTTATGCAGGTGCTTAAGAGCTTTGCTGGATTGGGGCCATAGCACAGTCTTTTGAATTTGATGCCAGCAGAGTTGTTTTCCTACCCAACTGAGTGTGCATGGTAGTAGCACTGAGTACTCTGTCTGTCATTTAAAGTATATGAACCAGATTATTGTAGGAATTTTGTATGATGCTATGTTTAACCTACTCAAATTAGTATGTTTAGTTTGTGCAAATAAAGCAACCATACTAACTTTGCTCTTTCATAACATGAGTGACTGGATTTTCCCCCCGGCATACTGTGGTTTAATTTATTAGCTACTGTATTACTAAGTAATTAAATAAGAGCTGATCGTGCATCCATCTAGATATGAATACATATAGTGATAACTTTAGACTACTTCAAAATATTAACTGACTTAGATGTAAATGATTATTTAAGTGCCTATATTACTTTAGGGTTAGGTTTAGGGCCTATATTACTTTAGGACTGTGGTTCTCAACCTTTTGAAGATTGTGACATGCTTGGTGGCATGTGTGACCCTACAGGACATACCAGCCCACCTTCCCAGACTGACTCCAGACCCTGCCCCGGCTCTCTGAGACACACTTACCACTGTGTGGAGATACAGTAATGAGCCCTGACACACTGATTGAGAATCTCTGCTTTAGGAAATGTGTGGGTCTGATATGCTTGGAGCAAAAGTCCACTACTGTATTTTATCCGTAGAACATGTAAAGCATGGGCAGAAGCTTGACTCAGTCACCAGAGGCAGCCTTAGGCAACTGGGGGCTCTAGGCGAGGACCCTTTATGGGGCCCTCTATAGGCTCCCAATGCTGCCCTCACCAGGGCTCCCCACCCCCACTGCTGCCCTAACTGCCTCCTCCCACAGTCCCAACTCCAATGGAGGTGGTGGGGGACTGTGGACCTCCCAGGCCAGAGGCTGCGTCACCTGCCTGCCCACCCAGCCTCTCTGTACCAGCCCAGCCTCTCTCCCCACCTGGTCTGTCTGAACCTGAGCGGCCAGCTGGGTGTACGCTGGAGAGATGCCGGCCAGGCAGGAGGGTGGCACAGCCACTGGCCCTGGCAGTCCGTGGCACCCCACTCCCCCATCATGCTGTGGCACCAGCACAAGGGTAAGTGAAGCAGGCAACTGCTATGGGCCCCCTTAACTGCTCAGGGCCCTAGGCGACTGCCTGCTTTGCTTACCCCAAAAGCCTCCTCTGCCAGTCACATGCATCTACAGTATGCTGTAATGAAAAAACATCTCAGGGGGTGAGATGGTAGTTCATTTTCCTGACCTGTTTAACCTTTAACCTCTATACAGAGACTGCCAATAAGTGCAGCAAATCTGATAGTGTAACAGTGATACTTGTCTGCTCGGTTCTGAACAGAAACTATTAACTTATTTCACATTGGCCATTAGAATACTGAAAGAAAGATTAAATGACTTCCCAACGCCACCTAATCGGTAGAGATTTCAGATCCCACATTGACTGTCCTAGGCTGCAATTTTAAAGCAAAACAAAACAAACAAACAAAAATCAGGATCTCATTTTGAGTCAATCTGAGCCCAGTCTACACTCACTGCACTTTTTTGTAGTAGTTGACAGGATATATGCAGGGTTTTTTATGTACCCGGAGTATCTCCCATCACCTTATTAACTCCCGCTTACTTCCCTGTACATCAGGGGTCTCAAACTCAAACCTCCATGAGGGCCGCATGAGGACTAGTTGAGGCCCACACAAGAACTAGTACATTAGCCTGAGGGCCGCACCACTGAAACCCTTTCATACAATATTTCAAATATTGGCAACAATAGTGTTGGTGCGGGCTGTAGGAAATAGCTTTAGGGGCCACATGCGGCCCACAGGCTGTGTGTTTGAGACCCCTGCTGTACATGCTGCGCTAAAGCGACTGGAAATGCCATCCAGTCGACTTAGTGCTATTCCAGTTATGGGGCTGGAGTTACGGTGTGGAACTGTAGATCTTGAAAGACTGCTCAATCAAACCTGGAAGAGTGCACTGAAGGCAGCGAATTTGCCACCATCGGTATAAACATCCCCTGAATGTCTCAGAAAAATATAGAACTCTACTAAGTCCTTTTTACAGGCACTTTTTTCACAGGACAGTCAGTGGTGGATTAGCAGCCTCTGGGCCCATGGGCCTCCTCCAATGGTGGGCCCCCCATGAAACCCCACCTGGGCCACAGCCCCCCCTCAGTCTAGGGCCCTACTGCCTGTGGGAGGGCTGGTGCTGGGTGGGGGACTGAGGCCAGACGCCAGCCCAGGCCCGGCTGATCATTCCCCCCACAGCAGCAGGGCAGATCGGCGCATGAGGGGTGGCTTCAGAGACCATACTGCATGGTGCGGCAGCTGCAGGGACGGCTCTACTGTGAGGCAAGAGACAGACATGGCTTCAGGTGACAGGTCTTAGGAGCGCCTAGCCCCCCTGAAGTTCAGGCTGGCTCCTGCCTCTTCAACTCTTTCCTAGCAGCTCAGGCACTGTTAGTCAACCTGCAGCTTAAGTCACGTAGGCAGAGTGCACTTTAAATCCCTCTGCAGGCAGATACTGGAGATTTATGCCCTGGCCCACTCCACCCCCAGGGGCAGACCGGCTGGCCCCTAGGGGCAGAGCAGGATTCACAATGAAATTGCAGAGCCTAGCCTCCAACCCAGGGCAGCTCCGCTCCCACCACAGGACGGCATGGCCAAAGGCATCCCATATTGTGGGGGCCTTTGGGCATGGGCCCGATAGGCCCATGTGTTAATTCGCCCATGAGGACATTCACAATTTAGAGCAGCTTTTTCCCAGGCTGGAGGATCCTGCACAAGATCACTTAATACATTTGAATAAAAATCCTTCTATAGTGAACATCCTTAAATATCTATTTGTTCACTGGCTCAAAACATGGGGGCACACAGATACTAGTGATGAATCGTTGGTTATGTTATTATTTAAAAATGATACATTAAAAGATCTTAAAATGATATCAAAGTTGAGTTAGAATCATAGAATCATAGGGTTGGAAAGGACCTCATAGGTCATCTAGTCCAACCCCCTGCCAGAGGCAGGACCACTCCCACTAAACCATCCCAGTCATGGTTTTGTCCAGCCGGGCCTTAAACACCTCCAAAGATGGAGACTCCACCACCTCCCTTGGCAGCTCATTCCAAGCCTTCACCACTCTCCTAGTAAAAAAAGTTTTTTCTAATATCCAGCCTCGACCTCCCTAACCACAACTTGAGACAATTGGTCCTCTTTCTGTCCTCTGTTATTACCGAGAACAGTCGAGCTCCATCTTCCTTAGAGCATCCCTTCAAGTAGTTGAAGGTTTCTATCAAATCCCCCCTCAATCTTCTCTTCTGCAGACTAAATAAGCCTAATGCTTCCTCATAGGTTATTTTAATAGTCTGCCACTCCTTATGTATATATTCACCAAATTCCCACAAAACTCCTATCACAAGTGAGCTGAAGAAATACAGAAGTTAAGAAAATTGAACAAGGCTGATCCTACCATAGAGGCTACCTAGGCAATCACCTAGGCTGCCAAACGCTAAGGGCACCACCTTGCTGAGCACAGGTACCTATCCCAGGGTGCAGCAACGCAGGAAGCTGTTTCAGCTGGCTCTGCTCCCTGCTGAAGAAAAGGTAAGTACTGGGGTGGGGGGGACTAGGAAGAGTGGGGGGACTAGGAAGAGTAGACGTCTAGGGACAGGCTCGGGGGCCTAGGAAGAATGGGAGGGAGACACGACAGGGGCCCCTCTGCTGGCCTGTGGCTTGGCTGGCTTGGGGCCAGACCGTGGCCTGGCCCACCCTAGCCTGCTGCTCACCCAGAGCAGCCTGTGGCCCTCCACTTGGCCTGGCACACCAGCTGGCCTGCCATTCAGCCTGCCACTCGGTGAGGAGAGCTGTGGCCTACTGCTCAGCCCCCACCCCTCTGCCAGCCCACTGCTCATCCCGGCCCAGTCCATCAGCTGTCCCGGCTTGGCTGTCCCCACTTTTGGCCTGCCATAGAGCCCACCACTCGGCCCACACCTCTCAGTCAGGCTTGAGAGATGGACTAGGAGGAGTGTGAAGGAGGGTGGGGCTAGAAGGAGTGGAAAGGAGGGCCCACCACCCAACAGGTCCACCACCTGACATGCATGGCCTGGGCCACCACCTGGGGGGGGGGGGTAAGGAGGAACCAAACTCACAGATGCCTAGGGCGCCAAAAAACTCTGGGCCAGCCCTGAGATTGAATATGTTATTTTAAAGTTGTAGATGTAAATATATCGGCTCAAAGTTTATTTAATCTTTTATACATTCACCTGCAGTGGGTGATGCCCTGCTAGGGCAACCGGTGGCTCATAGTTTTTAAACCTGTGGTAAACTCTAATGAGAACAGAATGAAAGAAGGCCAGGCAATCTGTGGCATGATCAGAATGTTATTTTTATTGGTTAGAAAATAGATTCAACTAGAAAAAATAAAATGGGAAGTTATCCAGAAATCAGAATCCAAAAGGTTGTAAGACATAATTAAGAGCATTTTAATCAGAAATTATATAAAATCCAAAATACTGGTGTCATGTAGATTGGCCAGACTAAAACCAAAGATCTGAACACACAAGAGCATTGAAGTTCCCCAAATATTAGGAAAGCTCAGAATCAAATAGCTCCAACCTTGCAATTTAGGCCAATCTTTAATTGACATACTACAGCTTAGAGAAAGGATTAACTATTCAGACACAGATTTTACACATCTAAGGCATAATTAAATGAATACTGCAATGTGTAAGAAAGTCATCATCATATCAGGATATGTTTGGTCCTGAGTGAGTTGTGATCTTGTCACAATTCAGACAATGAAGAGGATGGATTTTAAATTCTATGCTCAGATACACTAATGTAAATCATAGTTATTTTGGAGTTACTCTGAATGGTTCAACTAGGAGCAGAACTTGGGAGTCTTTAAAGCAGGGGTGGGCAATAATTTTGACTGGCAGGTAGGGGGAGGAAGGAAGGGCGTGGCAGCAGTTCCTAGGCTGGAGCAGCGCATTGGCTGTAGTTTGCCCAGCCCTGCTCTAAAGTTTTAAAAAAATCCCATGATCTGTTTCAGGGTAAGGAAATAAAACCATTCATTTCATTCTACAGAGCCACTGATCAATGTGCCTCAGGCCTAGTCTACACTGCTGCTGGCAGTTGATGGGAGGTATGCAAGCTATGTAACATAGCTTGTGCATCTCCTGTTGACTTACTTACTGTAACCCACTGTGCATCTCCACTGCACTGTGTTGACAGATGACCTCCAGTCAATGTAGCTTAGCTCCTTTTGGGGGAGATGGATTAATGGTATCGACCTACCAGAGAGAACTTCCAGGATCAACTGAACCGGTCTCCAAAGCCCACTCAATTGATCCCACTGCATCAATTCTGCAGGTCTGGGAGTATAGACATACCCTCAACCTTTAAGGCAACAGGATATGGGAACTGGGCCCCATCACGCCAATAGGTTCTGACCCTGGAGAAATCAACCTTTGAACAGGCAACCTTTCAGATGGAGTCTATATCCACTGCCCTGGGCTTCTTCATACCACTATCTGTCCAATTTGCAGCGTGGTCTGTGTCATCTAAGTCACTTTGCTGTCTTGTCGCTAGAGATGCCACCCCTCATGGACATTGGGTAGCATACTACTAATCTCATAGACCTCTTGGGGGGTGAGGAGCCATAAGCTTGTTGGGTCAGAACCCCAAAAGGTCTTTGTGCTTCAGTCACTCAGTTATTTCTTAGGCCACGTGCTCCCAAGTCTTTTAGTTAGCCAGGGAGATGGTATTTATTTTCTGGTGGCTGTCTTGATTGGTAAGCTTGTGATCCTTCCCCACAGGTGGAGAAGTGGCAATCTTCTTTGTCTTCACCAGTCAGCCCCATTAAAAAAAAAAAAAGCAGGTTTCCACCTTCCTTAACTAACTGCACTGCTGTTCCTGCTGGGTGTGCATCAACACCAGGAAACATTACACACTAAAGAATTTGCTTCTTCAGTGTAAGTTGTGGGCTAAACTGAGCCATTGCATTTCATCCATATTAAAGACTGACAATCAGGTGTGCCATCACAAACTAAACACCTGGAAGGAACTGTAATCCTTCTGTTTCCTTCTTCCTCTGAGGAGTAAGTCACTTTACCTCTTGTCAAAGTAACCCCACCCCATCAATCTTGGTCAGATCTCCAAGGATCCATTCCTTAGTCCCCTGTATGACTTTACAGCCCAAGAGCATAAACTGAGTCCATCGTATGTCCTGGTACCACATTCATTACAGTATTAAAAACTATTGTGAATGGTTTCCTGGGATAGGAACGCAGGATTTTTTTGAAACTATATCAGACCAATGGTCAATCAAGTTTGGATCCAGCTTCCAGGACTGGCTAACACATGCCATTTCCAAAGATGGAGGAAAACCTCGGAAGGCAACTTGTCAGTTGTACATGCTGTATTGGGGGCTGGTGGTGGTGGAAGGGAATTCCTCTAGGTCCCTGTGAGAATCAGCTGATGCTCTGAAGCATAAGACCAGAGACTCCTTCTAAGCAGGTGTGATTATAAGTAATATTGTTCAGCCTCTTTTAAATTCCCTGTAAGCTGAGCATGGCCAGCAGCCAGAGTCCCTACCCGGCCAGAAGACTCTTGGCTTCTGGCCGGCTGAGAGCTCCTCCGAAGCTGGGAGTTTTAAAAACTCCCGCCCAGAGAAGCTGTGATGGAGCATGCTCAGAACATCTGAGAATGCTCCATCAGTACTTCTCCAGCCGGAGGAGGCATGGCTCTGCTGTGCCACTTCAGCCACCTGGTAAGAGTTTAGGGGGGTCAGGCCAGCTAGAGGGTTCCCGGGGGAGTGGGTTAGGGTGGGAGAAAAGAAGGGATCAGACTGGCTTGGGGGAGGGGCTTACTGCAAGAGCTGGGGAGGGAGACAGGATCCTGCTGGAGGGGGCCCATGCAGCAAGCAATATGAGCAGCTCAGCTGCCTCAGGGCCTTAGAGTGAACACTGCTGTAGACATAGCCTAGGATTTTATATTTTTTTCAATTATACCTAACCACTATCACAGCAAGTTCTACATTTACATTAGCCTACATGAAGCTTTACATTGAGATGCTGTCTCATAACTCACCAGTATGGTGTTTTATTAGACGTTGAAATACTCTATAAGTTTATTAATGTCTCCCAGGATCAAGCCCTATTTGATCAGAAAGAAAAAAGATTTCCTTAGAATCACAGAGGGAAAGTTCTATATTTAGAGATGTTCAGATGAAACTGGATTGTCATCTCTGAAAGAAGCAGTTATTGAGACATCTAAGACTGCTGGCAAATAAGTACAAATCTATTAGTATACCAAAATATTAATGAACAAAAGGGAAGTCCAGGGAAAATCTTAGCTGTGCATATTTTGACAATTTTGAACAAAGTTATCTTTAGCTACTCTCTTTAGATCAAACTTTGTCATGGTAATTAATAAGAAAGTAATATAATGTAATTTGTCATAATAATCTGACATGCAAAAATTATGCTCTTATGATGAAAGAATATATAGTTCTAGTTTTTCCACAGATTTGACAGATATTGGTGGTATAGTGCAGTGCATGTCTCTTACAAGGCTGTAGACTGTATTAAGAATTAAAATATTGACATTTTATAGTTCCAGAGAAAGATGAACCCACATATCTAATTTTCCTAAAGTGTCTTTTGCTGAAGTTTCTTGCCATATAAAAACAGATTCACTGTAGAGGAGTTTGAAAAGATTTTCTCACATTTTTCAGCTTATATTATCGACCATAAAAATCAGCCAATTTTCACTCCATTTATAGGGTAAAATATGCATTTCAATTTCTTGCTAACTCTGGGAGTAACCATTTTAGAGACTCAGTCATATTTGCTAAGAAAAAAAGAGCATATTCAAGAGATGTGAACTATCATGTGAAATACTAAAGGATGTGAAAACAAGCAGGGAAAATAAAGAATGGGAATGAAAACCCAGCCCTAGTAAGTCAACAGGTGTTTTATCATAGATTTCAATTGTACCAGGATTTCACTCTGGGGTTTTTGCCAAGCATTTACATTTATAGCCACTGTAACGTCCCTTTACACTGCCAGCGTGAGCTGTGAATTTAGGCCCAAAGTGACCAATGATAGCTGTTGCCAGCAATTCCAAAATATGTTGTTCTTAAAGATGATCGTCAAGAGATAATGACTTGTTATTGTTTAAAGTCGTAAAAGCCTGAACTTGATTTAGGATTGTTGCACGTTTGCTTTTAAAATCTATTATATTTTATACTTCGCAGACAACAAAAATATACAAAAACATTTAAAGATTATGAACATTTTTGCATATCAAGAACATCTAAAATTTCAGTAGATGCCTGTGTGTGTGTATACATGACATGGTGTGATCATATAGAAAAGACTCTCAGAGCTTTTATGAAATACGTGACCACGCACATTTCCTACTTAAGTGATTCTTACTACTAAGGATGAGTGGGGTATTGGGGGAAGGCAAAGGGAGGGTCAGTGGAATACCTGAAAGTATCCAGGAGTTTATCTTGGCAGAATATAATGTGGAACACAAGTAGTTCTTTAAATCTGGCATATTACACATTCTTTCTGGATTAGGGGATTCTACTCTAATAATGTGTTATGGCACGTGGTCCTTAGGAGCAGCAGCATCCAACTGTACCAATCCACAGATTTTAACTTACAAGGGGCCTATTCTTCACTATACTTTGCTATAGTTTGAAGGCATTGCAAAGGAAGGTCTATACTATTTTCTTTATAAGGGATCTATTCTTCACATTGGATTTGTAGAGTCTCCTTCAAAAAGAGATTACATCCTATACAAGTAAGTTTTTTAAACTTGTGCTCATTAGTGTCACATACAAGGTCTAGCTTCTCATATCCTGAAAAACAGGATAAAAGACTGGAGCAAAAAGGACAAAAATATATAAATATATCCCTCAAACTTGAAGAGAATAGAATCCATTCACACATCTTTTTGCTCCAGGGACCCAATTCTGCACCATTATAGTCAGTGGCATAAATTCTATTATTGTCAATGGTTCAAGATAAAGGATCAGTAGAGAATCTCTCTCCTTTTTTGTCTACATAAAGCATTTTAATTCACATAACTGTAAATTCATTAAGAGTCTGCCTACTCAAGAATACATTGCTATAAACACATTGGGACATTCAGGCAGGGAAACTACAGCAATCAGCTGATTATGACACGGATTATTCCAGTTGGGTCAATACTGAATTGTATCTAATTTTCCTTTCCTGAGTGTGCCACTCCATATCTTTATCAACACCTTCAACTCAACCTTTTTTGCTTTTTTGTTTGTGGTTTGGATTTTTATGCTTTTATTGTTAGCTATGTTAACCCTTTGCTCCTTTTCCTCATTTCCTTCTGTTTTGAATTGTTTTCTTTGGTACCTTGAATAGAGACTAGTCAGACCCATTTGCCTGTCAATTTTTTTCTTCATGGGATCTTACCCACTAAGTTTTTCTGTTTTTCATTAAGCTGGCTTTTTAAGTCAATTTTCCTTTCCCGCTGCCTTCATCTTTCCCCATGCTAAGTGTTATTACTCTGCAATATTGTGATCAGTGATGCTTAGCTGTTGCTTACAGCTTCCAAGACATCCAACAATTCCTGTTCATTACTAACTTTCTAAAATAGTCTCTACTTTCTCCTTCTATCCATTCAAAGAAAATGATGTTAATACCATTCAGATAGGTAGGTAGGTAAGTCTCATTTCTTAGGGCGTTGGTACAGTTTAGCTTTCTTCCTGATTCATCTTGTTCACTGTCTTCTGTTGATTCGTATAGCTTACTGCCTTCATCAATTCCTTTCCATTCTTTATACAGCCTTCTTTCTATGCCTTTGACACAAATATTTCTTCCTGTAGATTTTATAGCATTTATACCCCACAATTCTCTTCTCACTTGTATAGAAGATATTATACATACAAATACCATCTCCCACCACCTGATCTTCATTGTTCCTCTTTCCTTCTTAATTTTGGTATATGTCACTTCCTTCCTGAAAATACCATTGAGGACTTGGGCCATAGATTTTGTGTAGATTATCCAAATTCCAATACAAGAAGTCAAGGCAAAGAAGTTTGTTGCCTGTGGCACTTAGGATAGGCTTATGGGGAGCAGTGTAACCATTAGTAAGGTTAGAGATGCCTAGGGATTTCAGCAGAAGAAATTACAAGGAACGGATAGATCCTGGAGAAGTTACAGAAGAACCAAAAGGATGTGGTGACAGCCTAGATGTGGAAAGCCTGTTTTGACTAAAGTGCACTCTGATGTGTGTGAATATAAGTTCTATTGACCCTGCCATTCCCACATTGCTTTTCCATCCTGCCTCTCCCACCCCCATGCTTCTTCCTCCATCTTTTCTCTTCTTTTTCTCTTGTCAGGTACCACCTACTTTTATTTTTAGCTCCCTCTCCTCATCTAATCAGGATCAGATCTGAAAGAAGCTGTTACTACCACCTTTGCTCTGGTGCTTGGCGATAACAGGCATTCAAACAGGCTTACTCCTGCACCTGCTGCCTGTTCTGAAGCCCTGCTGAATAGAACAATTTCTCTTATGAGGCCCAGATCCTTGGTAAAATAATAGGGAGAAACAAAGGAAAGAGAGAGAATTTCATGAGTATGGGAAAAGTGAAGCAAGAGGAAGAAGCAAGAGCAAGTGGATAGTGAAGGGAAGGAAGTGAAAGGTGAGAAAGGAAGAAAAGCATGAAGGAAGGAATGGAATAAGGCCAGGAAGCAAGGAGAAAAACGGAGAAAAGGGAAAGTAATAGGGCACAGACACAGAAGGAAAAAGAATAAAATGAAGGCATAGGAGAGGAGGAAAGAGGGCAATAGGAATAAGGACTGATGCTCAGAAAAATTAGTCAGAGAGGGGGAGGAAGAAAAGAGGTAAATACCTTAGTTAGGATGTTGGAAAGTGGGAACACAGCTTACTGTAAGAATTCACCATCAGATACAAAGATAGATGTAGAAAACAAAAACTACTATGTCCCTTCCCAACACCCAATGTAATACCCTAAATTATTACAAGCTAATTTTGCCATTATCTCATGCACCTTTAGACAGAATTTCCAGTCCACCAATTGGCACATAGATACAAATATGATAGATGCCTCAGAAACACAATAGATGCCAATACAAAACACTGCAGTTGTTTATTGTCCAGGGAAGTGATAGGTCTGAGTTAATTGCATTTAATCTATTGAAAATAATTGTAAACAGGCCTGATAGCAGAAACATGTTCAAATGACTAAGGAGCTAGCACAGGAGTCAGCAGATGCAGATTCCACTCCCTGCTCCACCAAACAGCTTGACAAGTCACTTAGCCTCTTTACTATGTCTACACTGCCAAATTAGTTTGGAAAAGGAAGCTTAGTCTGGACTAATTTAGCTCTTGTCTACACTAGGCTGTGCCTAGTTTTAAGTAGGCAAAGCTTAGTCTGAACTAGCTGGTACCAATGTTAGGTTGAACTTCCATGTTTAGTTCAAACTTTAGTCATTATCTCGAACTAAGCCATTAGTTCAAACTGGCCACATGTTCTAGTTTGAACTAAAACATTAGTTTGAACTAGAATGTGTGGCTATTTCAAACTGGCCCGAGATTAGTTCAGACTAACCTCAGACTTTAGTTCAAACTAGCAAGTTCAAACTAAAATTGCTGATGCAGACATAGCCTTTATGCCCCAGTTAATCATTTGTACAATGGGGATAATAGCAATTTCTTATGCACAGGGACACTGTGAGGATCTATCTTAAAGACTGTGAGGTACTCAGATACTTTGTTAATACAATCACATAAGTACTTTATATTAAGGTTGCCTGATACTTCCCATTAGAAAACTTTTCAGTTGTCTAAAACTTTGCCAGATTTTAAGTGTTTGGGCTAAAAGTTTCCATGCCAAGTGCCTACCACTGAATTATTTTGGAAAGTTACAGTAAAAAAGGTTAACCCTTTTCCAGGAATGAGGCAAAGAAAAAATAAATTGTCTTGACATTATATTTTGAGGCAACCCTTCCTTAGAAAAGTTCTGGAGCCTTGTCCTTTGGAGCAGAAACTTAAAATTTGGCAGCAGTAGGTGGAGAGGTTTCTGTGAGGGATGTGTCTTTTGCCAACCCCATGAAAAAGCACCCAAACTTTGCCAAGTTAGAAGCCTTTAAACAAAATATCCCAGTCTACATGTTCAGTTGAGAATTCTTAAGGCTTAGCAGAGAAAAATCTCCAAAGATTCTATTCTTACTGAGCATGATTCAGAGATGGATACAAAGACTGGCTAGGAAAAAAGACTGGGATGAGAAGCTTTAGGGTGTGTTCACATAGGCTTCTTATTTTGAAACAACAGAGGTTGTTTCAAAATAAGAAACAGCATGTTCACACAATGTACTCCCATTTCGAAACAAGGGGTTCCCTTGTTTCGAAATGGGAGCCGTGTTTCGAAACGGCTTAAACCTACTTCCGTTTCGAAACAACCCCGTGGGGACATGTTGTTTCGGAACAAACTGTTCCAAAACAACATTTGACTTTCCTCCCAAGATGCTTAGCACCCTGGGAGGAAGGGCCACCCCCCTCAGCACCCTGGCCAGGGGCCCCTCAGCCCCCTGGCCAGAGGGGGACTACAGACCCCCGTGGGGTGAAGCAGAGCCGGGCGCTTCACCCTGCCGGGGACTGCAGACCCCGGCGGGGTGAAGCGGAGCTAGGCACCTCACCTTGCCGGCTTTTTTGCCGGCTTTTTTTTTTTTTTTTTACTTCAAGTGGCTGAGGTCGGTGCAGTGGATCTCAAGCTGATGAACCATGTGGTTGGTTCAATAAGATACCACAATGAAACTGTTTTTTCTTTTTCTTTTTAAATTGTGAGTACCTAGGAATTTGTATACACAAGAACTATGTTAAAAATGTTAAGTTCATAGAGTCAAGCAGTCAAATGTTAGGAAGTGCCAAAACTGAGGTTCATTGCCACGTAAATTGGAAACTGCCTGCAAAACCCCAGAATGCAGACACAATTTAAAGCAACAGAACCTTTTTTTTTTTTCTGTCAGTGGAAAACCACCAGCTCCCCAGATTAAATGAACTACACAGACAGAAACATTCTTTCATTGACATAGCTGCATCTAGTCTGGGCTACGTCAGAAAAACTATGGCTGTCTGGGCTAGGTCAGAATAACTATGTCTGTCAAAGTGTTTTGTTTTTTTTTCACCTCTCTGACAAATAACCTATGTTGGCCTAACTTTTAAAATTACATTGAGATTTAGATTCCTAGCCAGTCTTGCATGTAGCCTGTGTTTTGGGAAGTACCTCCTACTTTCAGAGCTGTCTATTTCATAAAAGGAGTTAACCACTTTTTATATTTATCCTGGAGCAGAAGGACACAACTGCTATTTTGCCAAGGTTTCACCAAACCCCCAGCTCGACAATGTGTTCAAGTATTATAATGAGACTTATGTGACATCAAAATGTATCCTTTGGGCAGCAGTCAAACAAACAAACATTTCTATCAATGAATATCATAAATCCCTGTTGAAAATAGGTGAAATGCACTTCTGAGAAATACAAGTGGCAATCAACATTCTCAATCAATTCACCTTTCATGGCAGCCTATTACATAAAGGCTAACTGATATCTTCCTTAGTTTCATGATACACGTGATCATGAGTGAAAACCCCTTCCCTTTGAAATTGCTCATCTTTCAGAACAGCACTCTTCTCCTGTATCATTATTCTACTGGTTTTCTAACTGTCCAAGCAGCCTAGGGTAGATAAGACCTAAATTTCTAATGCAAAAAATATACAGACTTTTTAGACATCATATATACTCATTTATGGATCACCTTCCCATAGGCAGCATCATTTGTGACCAAGTACATCCACCGATTATGGGTAGTTGAAGAGCTTCCAGCTATGGAGGGCAGCTGAGATGTAAGTAGGGAACCCTGTTGAATAAGAAGTCAGGGACAATTTGATGGAAGTACCAACAGGGCATGGTTGAGCAACAACCGGCCTTAGTGCCTCAACAAAATGTCACAGATGCCTACTGATTAAATTGCAAATGCAGGAAACTATTAAATAAATCTGCAGCCAATCAGAATCCACAGGGACACATGACACCTCGTCCAAAAGCAATTCTAGAAAGGCATGGAAACCATGAAAGAGAAGGAACTCCAAACACAAACCTGCATCAATGTTCAGTCTTGCTTGTTGCAACTTCTGTACCAGTATAGCGTATAGCAGGCGTAGCCAAACTGTGGTTCAGGAGCCACATGTGGCTCTTGAATGAAAAATTGTGGCTCCTGGAAAAACGTCAGCAAATCAGTTTAGGAAAGCAGCCCCAGCCTAGGAGTTCAGGAGGGGGTCGGGACGGTGGAGAGAAGTGCAGCATGGTCAGGACTTTAAAAAGCTTGCCACTAGCCTGCAGTCTTCTACATCAAGCAGCAGCTAAGTTTTTACTGTACAGGCCTAATTTTCATGGTAACCTTAAGTAATTATTAGAATCTGACTTTAGCAGGATTGATATTTGTCCTCTTTTTATGATCAAATTAAAGTGTGCAATGAATTTTAAACTTAGTAATTTTGGAGTAGGTAAAAGTATATGGCTATAGGCCTCAGTGCAGCTCTCAAAGGTTTAATAATCAGCTTGTGTGGCTCTTGAGTTCCATAAGTTTGGCCACCCCTGGCATATAGCTTGAGTGGATGAGAGTGGGACTGGAACTGCACACATAGTGCAGGTGATTCTGGAACACAGCACAGATTCTGCATCATTTTAGTTCAAGTCCTGTGGCAACAGGGGCAGGAGCTGGATGCTAAAAGTTTCAGTCCCCATTCAGCACACAGCAGTCTGGCAGTGTGCGTCACTAATTGAGCAAATGCTATATTCGTATCCTTCCCAGGTGTCACAGCAGCTCTATTTAAGGGACAGCACTACTCTCTTCAAAGCAGAAAGATATGGAAAAAAATCTCTAAAAATGTTTGCTCCACTCAGACCTGTCAATATACAACTGACTGTCATCCTGCTCTTCTGCAGTTCAGATATAAGGAAGACCCAAATAAATTCTGCAGTCTCAGATGTTCACACACTCGTTGACAGGTAGTGGACCTGAGCACAGAACTGCTATATTGAGTAAAGGATTGTAATAGAGATAATGCTGCATTCAGTGAGACAAGACTTGATGGTAATTTACTCACAGTTAGAAGCGGATGCTGTTTGTATTTTTTACTGGACTGGCAAATCTGAAGATGAACATAGTTGCTCTGGCTTGGGATGTGCTATCTGTTCTTTGATTACGCACAAACTTGAGCCATTGCCAAAAAGATGCTAAGGACAGACTTAGGCCCCTCCACATCAGTCTTGCTAAAGGTCATTATGCATCTGTCATCAGTACGTAGGCACCAACAATGATTAATCCAGACAAGGATAAGGAGGACTTTCATCAAACTCTTGATAGCATCATCAGGTCTATTCCAGATAATGGTTAAGTTGATCACCCTATGTGATTTCAGTACCAAGACTGGTCAGAACTATGCATTACGGGGCAATGTAATAGGTCATCTCAGAGTTGCAACACATATTCCAAAAGCTTGCTGCTACTTTCCAAATGCGCTGATCACAATCTGGTCATCATAAACACACTTTTTTCCAATGTGATGACAATTACAAGACAACCTGGATACAATCCTGTTCAAAACAATGGCACATGATTAAATTTCTGTATGATGAAGAGATTTTTGTGAGGTTAGGATCGCATGCCATGACAGCCACCAACTGCAGGTCAGATAATAGACTTGCAAGAAGTCGAATGCCTCTTCAAATTGCTTTCATGCAACACATACAGCAATTGACACCAAAGAAGAAAATAAATAGTTTGCATTTGGAAAACTATGACTAACAATCTAAAATCCGACAGAACTAATAGAAGCATTTCCCTTAGCCACACAAGCCCCCATGCATGTTGAAACAGCCTGGAAACATTTTTGGGATACAACATATAAAATAACTGCTGAATTTTTTATCTTCATTAAGAGGAAACATCAGAACTGCTACGATGAGGAGACCCTGAAATATGCAACCTCTTGAACTTGCTATATACTATCCTAAAGGCAGTTTGGAGGGCTGCATACCATTGAGCAAAACAGGTTTTGGCAAATGAAATAAAGAGTGGTTGGGAAAAAAAAGCAGTAAAGTTTCAACTAGCAACAGATCAGACACACAAGTTGCCTTTAAAAAAAATTCTTGGCTGATTTCAGTGCTGTTACGGCCCTAGCTGCATCAAATAACTCCTGTACGCATACTGGATGGCAAATGACAAAAAGAAATACTACCTCAATGGATGGACCACTTCAATTAGCTTCTCAAACATTCTTCCAACATCTCTGAGGAAGCAATACTCTTTCACAATACCCATTAAAAGGAGAACAGCTTCCAGCCACTACCTTACGGGAGACCATAATAACAATCAAGTAGATGTCTAAAGGGAAAGCAACCAGAACAGATGCCATTCCAACAGATCTACAAGCAGGTGGCTACCATATGGCAAGTCACCTTACAAGGTTCTTCTGCATTATCTGGGAACTAAGAGTCAGGGCTGCAGGAGTCCAAAGATGACAACACCAGCATCACTTTTTTAACATTAAGGGCAAACTGTGATCATTGTGGCATTTCTCTGCTTCCTGTTGTTGGGGAGCAAAAAAAAATCCACAAACAGGTTACATTGAATAGACTTCACCCCTATTTTGTAGAAACCATATTTCCTGAGTTTTAGTGTGGGTTTTGGTCTGGATAGGGCACTACAGACATGATCTTCACAGCCCAGTTAGCACTGAGAAAAAGCCACAAGAAAAACAATATCCTTTATGCAGTGTTTGTCAACACTGACAAGGCTCTTGTCTTGACTGCATGAGGGATTCTGGAAATTTCTGTTTATTTTAGGATGAGGCTACAAATTTTTATCTTTGGATGCCTTGTGTAGTTTATTTCTGTCATTTGGTCCTTTCATGATGAGATGATAGAGAGGTGGAATATGGTGAAATATCAGACCATTTTGTAATCACTAATGGCATGGAACACGGTTGTGTGTTGGCTCCCACATTCTTTTCCATTTTTTTCTCAGATATGCTTACAGATACATTTCATAACATTGACACTGGAATAGTCTTTCAGTTCCACACCAGTGAAAGTTGTGTTTAATCTGTAACATTTCCATGCTCACATGAAAGTGGCAGATCCTTTTCTTCTCTAAACCGTCTGCTCTGATTGCTCATTCGATTGATGTCATTCAATTTATATCTGATCACTCTGTTCATGCAGTTATTGCTTGGGTTTCACAATTATCATGAAGAAAACTGTAGTACTATATCAGCCTGTGCCAGGGGATGCACAAATCCATCTAATTATTAAGCTCAACAATGCTCCTTTCAAATCCATATAGAAGTTTTATCATCTAGGATCATGATGTCACAGAATTCCACAACTAATGATGAGATTAGCATCATATAGCTAAGGTGAGCTCTGTATTTGGAGTACTGTCACATTGCTTATTGACAGGGACGTGACTTTATCATTACCATATAAGGAAACTTGTTCAGTATTATATGTATCATCTTTGGTCTATTTTCAGGGTTAAATAGTGGGAGAAGAGTCATAATATCAAAAACTTTAATCATTGTCAGATGTCCAGGAGTCAAAGCACCACTCAAAATAGTTGAGCTGCATTGGTATGGACAACTCACTCACATGCCCAACTTGAAAATATCAAAGGCCATATTTTATGGTCAGTTAAAATAAGGCACCCACTCTCATGGCGATCAGTATAAATAGTACAAAGATTCACTCAAGTCAAACTTGAAAGCAGATCAGGTCAATCCCAGTACCTGGGACACAACAGCCCATGACAAAGTAAGGCAGCAGTAGAGTGGTCATGTTGCCATTAACTACTTTGAACCAGGGTGCATTAGCACTTTACACACGCACACAAAAAAGAACAGTGCAACACAAGAATCCAGACTATAATGGTTACTCTGATAACTCTGTCCCTCATGCAATTGTGATTGTAGTTCTCACACTGGTCTGATCCAACACTAACACACTCCATTACAATATTTGCTGAATACCAGTTACATTAACACCAACATGAGACTCCATCCATCTGTAGGTCATAAAAAAATAATGCAGTTTGCATCCTTTGCAGGTCACCTTTAAGATAAGCTAGTATTAGGATCATCCCAAGTATTCAGCAATGTAATTTTCCACTTAACTATTAACAGAAATGCATGATAATTTTTTTAAAATATGTATAACAGTAGTACCTAGAGATCAGCTAAGATTGAGGTACCATTGTACTAGGTACTACACAAAGTATCACTGTCTCTGTCCTGAAGATCTTCGTCACATATTTATGATACCACAGATACGATGTTCAAAGAATCATTTAAAACATTCTTCCTCCACTTTCCCAAATCCCTTGTAGGTCACGCCTTAGTAAGCAATGATTTAACTTGACTATACAGAAACCAAGTGTAAACAAAAACTATAACAATAACCAAAAAATCATTGAAGATTAGGAAAAGGGCAGTTTCTGAAATTATAAAATATAGCATAAACTCCACACCTGCTCTTACCTAACCCCATTATGAAACAGGATGTTGAAAACAGTTCAGATTGTTATCAAAACTCATATACACAGTAGGTTGGATTTAGCTTGGTTAAGATAGGTATGCTTACAGGAGGAGATCTGTCCCTCCCCGTCTGTCTTGGAGGGAGGCAATGCTCACTCACTGCCACATCTGCATGGGCAAAGTTTAGGCAGGGGATTAGCTCTTCTGTCTCTAGCTTTGGGTCCTCAGGCAGGGCAAGCAAGCAGTTTCTTACTTCAGGCCCTTAGGCAGGGTGGGACAAGCAAAGCAGTCTATGGCCCAGTGAGGTTTCGCAGGCCAAGCAGAAGCTACCACACCAGGAAGTTCTTCACTTTCTATGTTCTGAGAGGATAGTTCCATGGTGGATGCATCAGTGTTGACCAAAAAAACTGCACATGAAAATCCAAGATGTGGACCATGGGTTCATGGCACTTCAACTCCTGGATGGCAACCGCACAACTGGGGTCCTACCATACCTGCAGGGGTTGGTCCTTCATTAGCAGTGCAGTCCATGGAGCCATTGTTGTAAAGTTGAGGATAAAACATCTGTAGTAACCCATTCAGTCCCAGGAACTGCCAGACTTGCTTCTTGATAGTCAGGGCGAGTATTTTTGGACCACTTGAACCTTCCTGATCAGTGTGTACAAGCTTACCCCACCTTAGGGAGTACCCCTGCCAGTTGATTCATTCCTTTTGCTGTTTGCAGTAAGACCAGCTTCCCAAAGGGTCTTCAAGACAGAGGCAGCCTGGTTCAGAAGCTCTTCCCAGTGGTGACTGTTTATTACCACATCATCCAAGTAGATGGCCCCATATTCAAGCTGGGATAGTAGGTCATCAGCCACTGAAGTCATGGGAGCTCCCTGAAGCCAGAAAGGGTGAAATGGTACAGCTCAAAGGGGGTGGCAAAAGCAGTCTTTTCCTTCAAGTCATGGCTCAATGGAATCTGCCAATATCCCTTGGTCAAATCAAGGCAGAGATATATCGAGCTTCCCTCAAACAGCTGAGTAGCTCATTTACCTTGGATATCAGATAGTGCAATCTCTTGATTTGATGTCTGACTCTCCAGAAACTGATACAAAACTAGTGGGTCCCACTTGTCTTGAGGACCAGAATGATGGAGCTTTGCCAGTCACTTGAAGATCTCTCAGTTACCCTAAGCTCCAGCATCTCTTGGACCTCCTGTTCCACCACATCCCACATGTGGAGTGGCAGCAGCTCAGTTGTCCCCCAGAAGACCTCCAGGGTTAACAGAGATGGAGTGGTGGATCTGAAGGTCCATTCAGGTGTGCATTGAACATTTTGGGGACGTATGCAACAAGGCACTTTACCTGCTGCATTTTGTTCTTCTGAGAGAGTATCCCTGAGCTAGGGGCCCCTTGAGCTTGATCCCTCTGAGCTGGGACCCAACACACCCAGATTTCAGTGCATACAATGAGATCATTATCCTTTCTCATTCACACGAAGGCTCCAGAAGATTAATATGATAAATCTGCTGCTTTCTCCATCAACCTACTTGGCAGATCTCATGTTTTACTAAACCTGTCCAAAGGATCATCTCATAGGGCCCCTGCCAGCAGGCTAAAAGCTTGGATTCAGCTGTGGGGAGCAGGATGAGGACTAAATCTCCTGGTGCAAAGGTCAAATCACAAGTCCTCCAGCTATACCCTCCTGCTTAGGTCTCCTGAGAAGTTTGCAGATTTTCTGTGATGAGGACTCTGGTCTTTATTAGGCATTTCTGCAGTGAGAGGTATGTTGGAGCAACCCTGTCATCTGGGACAGGATCTGCTCCCACGTCTTCTCCACGAGGTTAAGCAAGCCTTGGCACTGGCATCCATAAAGGAGACTGAATGGATAAAATTTCATGGACATCTGGCGTATCTCTCAAATTGTCAGTAGCGAGGACAGGAGGAGCTCATGCCAGTGGCAGAGTTCCTCAGCGGAAAACTTCTGAAACGTATTTGGAGGCCAACTGAATCTTGACCAACCCAACCACCTGGGGATGGTGTACCGAGATCTTGAGCCTATCAAGCCCTAAAACGAAGCAAATTTCTCAAGGAGTTGAGAGTACAAATTGTTCCTTGAGCCATGAGGATCTCTTGAGGCAGGCCCATCCAGGTGAAAATCTCCAAGAGTTCAGCTGGTACAGTGGGGACAGTGGCAGTTCTCAGGGGGAGGGCCTTGGGGAAATGTGTGGCACAGTCCATCACTGTTAGGATATACCAGAAACCTGCAGAACTGTTTGCAAGGGTCCTGACCAAGTCCACTGCTACCCTTCTGAATGGTACCCCCACGACTCCTGTCACCAGCGAGGAGACATACTTCTCCTTCAGCAGCTGCCTCCTGTCTGAGCTGTAGAGCCCACCCGTTATACTTCTGGTTCCTGCCTTGGCTCTGCGCCTCTGCTTCTGGTGTAGCAGGCATGGTTTCCCTGGCTCGGCCCTCCAGAAGTTGACTGGCAGTCCCTCTCCGTCAGTCTGGAAGAGAGGTCACACCCCCTTACCACAGTGTGGTTTCACACTCAATGGATTTGGTAGGGAAAACACTCAATTTAAAGTTATGAAGGCAAACTTTAATTCAGGTATTCAAGACTATTCTCCATATCTTATAAGTAAATCTTGGCATAAAATACTTTTTAGCATGGCAGTACTAAGAAAAGAATTTTCTATTTTCTTTGTGGAAGAGACTAATGTAGTAGGATCACTGTTTAGTGGTTCATCTTGGGTCCAGTACAAAATAATCTTCAATAGACTTTCTACTTTTGGTAAGTATACAGTTAATATAAATTTAAATGCAGAACCAAAAGTAGCCACACAGAACTTCAGCAAATAATTTCATTAGCCACTTAGTACAGACAACTAATACATGCAAGACAAAGGTACTACAGCTTTTAAAATAATACTTTTTAAGTAATAGCTAAGCTACATAAGGTTTTTAAACAGAATAGAAAAATGCATGCACAGTAATTAAAATTACAGATGAAAATATAAGTACAAAAGAAAAAAAAAACCAACTAAGAATTCTCACCACCACACAATTAGACAGAGCTCGAGGAGTTAAGACAAGAAGCAATGCATTCACACAAAGCAGTCTCAGACACAAACAATATCTTAGGGCAACAGTTTTCAAACTTAGGGTCAGGACCCAGTACTGGGTTGCAGACTCTCGGGCACCAGATTGCAGCACCCCCTGCTGCTAGAGGTGGCCTTAGGCAACTGGGGTCCCTAGGTAAAGGGCCCCCTTTAGGCCCCCACTGCCACTCTCTCTGTGGCCTCAGTCCCCCCTGCAGCCCTAACCACCCCACACTACCCTCAGGACTCCTTGTTTGTTTTGCTGAACCAGACTAACATGACTATCCCTCTGGAACTCATAAATTATTCTTGGGTATGATATTTTTAAAGATCTTTCCATCATGAAGCTTGTAAGTTGATAATCTTTCACTTAACATAAATGAGCTAATGGTGAACTACAAAGTTAAAATGAACACTTAATTTTTTTTAAAGTATGTGCATTAACTAATGAATAAAAAGTGGTAAAATTAATGATGGTTCAAAAATAACTAAAATACCACATTTAAAATTTTGGCAGTCAAATCTTACAAATTTTTCATATAGGCATGGGTTTATGTGCACTAGACATTTAATACAAATAATCATAATAAATAAAAATAAGTGAAAAGAAGGTTTCTAGTGTGTAGCTTTATGAAAACCACCAAATTTCAATGAAATTCTTTGAAGTACTCAAGTTTATATGACTCTGGCCCCCTCAAAAATATTAAATGTTAAGTACAAAAGAAGATAAAAAATTACTTACCAAAAGAAAAACATAGAGCACAGACACCACATGCAGCTGTAATGATTGCTTAAGGGCAGCACTGTATTTATATGTAGAAGCCTATATGGACCTACCTGGTAACCTGACCTAACCAAAGCCAAAGTAAAAATTGTTACAAAGTCACAGGAAAAGACAAAAGAAGAACAGGTAAAAAAGAAAAGGAAAAGGCAATATTTCATAAAATTAAAAAACAGCCACACTGAGGAACTGAAAGATGAGACCATTGGAAAAGCCAATTTCCAAAGGGATAGCTGTGTTAGTCTAGTCCGGCAAAAAAAAACCCAAGGAGTCATGTGACACTCAAAGACTAAAAGATTTATTTTTAGCACGAGCTTTTGTGGGAGAAAATCCCACTTTGTCAGATGCTTCAAAGATGGGTGAACTTACAGAATGGAATGAAAATAAATGCAAGGGGGTGTAAAACATAGTATCAGGTTATACAGTAACAGCAAATCAGAGCAGTTGTTAAGGTTCAAACCCTGGGAAGCCTGAAGTCAAATTACCTTTTGTAATGGGAAAAGAACCCATAATCTCAATTCAATTGAGCTTTCACAGAATTTAATTTGCATATTAATTTGAGTTCAGCTGTTTCTCTTTGAAGTCTTGATGTCCCAGTCACATCTCTGATGACAGTCGTTAACAAATCATTTATCGAGTGCTTAGAAAGATGGAAGTGCTCAACAATTAGTTTTGTTGTTTTGTGATTTCTGAAATCATTTCTATGTTCATTTATTCTTTTGTGCAGGGATCGATTTGACTTCAGGCTTCCCACGGTTTGAACCTAACAACTGCTCTGATTTGCTGTTACTGTATGCCCTGATCCTATGTTTTACATCCCCTTGCATTTATTTTCTTTCCATTTGGTAAGTTCACCCATCTTCAAAGCATCTGACGAAGTGGGATTTTCTCCCACAAAAGCTCGTGCGAAAAATAAGTCTGTTAGTCTTTAAGTGCCACCCGACTCCTTGTTTTCATTGGAAAAGTTCCTGTTATTGTGCTGTCTGTTGCTTGCTCCTGCTTTTTTAGCATCTCAGTGTGAAAGTAATGGGCAGATAATTGTGAAATCTGCAATTCGGATGAAGCACAGATCCTACTGATAGTTTGCCTTGATGAACCAAACCTGAAAAGTGCTTAGGCTTCCAACCCAACTAGCTCTGTTAGATGGGAACAATTTCTATACTTTTCCATATTTTCATTTCTGTCCACCAAATAGAAGATGGTGCCCCTTATTGCTTGGGGCTCTAGGTGCCCATCTGCTTCGCCTACCCCAAAAGCCACCACCACCTGCCACCACCACCAAAAGACTGGAATGTATTGCTCAAAGATGTAATTGTTGGGTTGCAGGCATAAATGACTTTCTTCAACTCTGTTCTGAGAAAAAAATGTGAAAACCACTGTCTTAGGGTACATCTATACCGATGGTGGCAAATTCACCGTCAGTGTGCTCTTCAGGGTTTGACTGAGCCGACTGTATAGATGCACTCAACTGATCTCCAGCTCGATGCTACAACTCTAGCCCCATAACTGGAGTAGCACAAAGTCAGCTGGATTGCATTTGGGGTTGACTTAGTGCAGCATGTACAGGGGGTAAATGGGAATTGGCAAGATGACGGGAGATATGCAAGGTATTTTATGTGCTCTGAGTTTCTCCATCGACTGCTGCCAAAAAGTGCAGCAAGTGTAGACTAGGGCTTAGAGCAGTGGTCTCAAACTCAATCACAAGGGCTGCATGAGGACTAGTAGGTTAGCCCGAGGGCCATACGACTGAAACCTTTTCATACAACAATACTGCAAATATTGGTAACAATAGTGTCGTTGTGGGCTGCAGGAAATAGCTTTAGGGGCCGCATGTGGCCCATTGGTTGTGCTTTTGAGACCCCTGGCTTAGAGTTTTGTATAGAGTTAGACCCACACATCATGCTCTATCAAAGCACTTGTACCTAAACATTTCTGTACTCTTTATATTCCATTAGTTTACTCTGTCCAAACAAAAGTTTATTCTTCCCTATTGAAACAACATTCCCCCAATGCCACTAAATACAAAACCAGCAGTTTAGGCTCTGCTGTCACAAAATACAACATTCGATCAGTTGCTAAAGGGCTTATTACTTATATTGCTTACATTGTTGGAATTTCGCATTCTTTAACTTCTAGTTTTGACAAGTGCTAAAGGTGAACTGCAAATGAAAATAAACTTTTTGTTTTTAAAAAAGAGTCTTAAAAGTTGTGTGGGTTGGGAGTGGGGAAGGTATTCTAATAGCGTTTAGGTTTTTTTTTTTTTAAGCATATTACAAATGCAAGTTATGTTACTGTGTAATAATACCTATGTATTATTTAAGAACAAGTAGGATTATGGCATCACCAGTACGTAGAAAGTGAAACCTGAACAACTGAGCATGGAAAAGATTTCTTATCAAACAGTATTTTGTTTGTTTTTAAAGCAACTCTATAAGCCAAACACCTGATAAAAAGTCAGGAGAAAAGCTCTCAGTGTGAGGAGTTGAAGCAGAAGCGTGCTGAATGAGAGCTAACAAAGCCTCAGTTCCATATCTCAGCTCTTCCAACAAGAACTAGAGCAAAGCCAGCACAAACAAAAAGCTTGGTATTTTAAGGTTAAAAAACAAGCAGAAAAAAACAAGAAGGGGGCAAACTAGACCATTCACCTTTAAAAGAAAATATGGTGCTTAAAATAAGGCCCCATCAGTGTTTTCAGTGTGGGTGATGAAATGATCCTAAGGTCATTATAGACAGCTACAGGGCAAGGGCAAGGGCAATTGGCAACATCTGCCCTATTACTATTACCAACCAAACCTTCTCCCAGCGCTAGTACCCTCTTCCAAGGCACCTCATCCATGCCCCTCCCCAATCTTGCTCACCAGTGTCTCCTCCCCTAGGGGGAGTAAGAGGGAATGGTCCAGAATGGTGTTCCAGGGCCCCCTATTTTTAGGGGAAGAGCATTCTGGGGCCCCCTAAAAATAGGGGAACACCCTGGAATACTGCTTCCTGGGGACTCCCCTAAAAATAGATGAACACACTGGAATGCAGTGTTTCAGCACGCTCCCGCCAGGGCTGGCTGAAGGAAGGGGCTGCAGGCTGGGGTGAGCCCAGCAACCCCTCTCCCCATTCCCAGTGCCTGTGCCGTCCTCAGCCCTTCCTGCTTGGCCCAGCCCGTGTGTGGCAGCCTGGACCCAGTCTGCCCCATGGCGCCTCTCGCTGGCTCTGCAGCCTCCCTGCCCCTGGCCTGGCTCCTTGGCCATGCTGGTGATGTGGGTGAGGGGCTTGGGGACAGGCAGGCACGTGGCAGAGAAAGTGTGGGGTGGGTGGGAAGAAGGGGTCAGGATGGTGGGCTGGGGAGGTATGGAGGCAGTTGGGGGGACTGACAGAGGTGGTGTGAAGATGGGGAAGCTGGCGGTGAGGAGTCAGGCAGGCTGGAGTGGGAACATGGGGGCAGGGAGCTTAGGGAAGGGGGACTGGTGCTGAGTTTAGGGTTACCAGATGTCAGGCAAAAGGAGGACGTGTCCTCTTTTTTACTTTCACATCCTTCGTCCGGCCGACATTTTAAAAATACATGATCTTATTTGGCTTTTTATTTAGAGGGGTTAAAGTATGCTGGAAGGCCCTGGAACAGCCTATTTTTAGGGGGAACCATCCCAGGTCCCCCTAAAACCAGAAGATCATTACATTAACACTACATTTGTTCCTTGTGTCCTTCACTCTCCTCCTTTGGTATCTGGTAACCATAGCGAGGCGGACAAGGGGTAGGGAGAGGCCCGAGGGGTGGCAGGCGTTTTGGGAGCAGTAGCTGGGGTGGAGGCCGCAGCTGGGCTGGAGGGACGGGCGTTTGGGGGCGAGTGGCCGGTTTGGGCGGAAACAGCTGCGGTGGGGGGGGCAGGAGTTGCAGTGTGTGAAGGGGATTTAGGAGCGTTAATGGGGCTGTGCCCAATGATACCTTAACGCCCCCCCCCCCCCCCCCCGGCTGGCGTCCCGAGACCTATCCCCGCGCGCGCTCCTAACCGCCACCCCGCCCTGCTCGCTCGCGCGCCCGCCCCGCCATGGCTGCGGTTTCCCGGCGGGGGAGGCGCCAGCGCGACGGCCCGGCCCGGATGTTGTTGTTCCTCCCCCGCCCCGGCTAATCGGGCGCTTCCTGCCCCTCAGCCTCGGCGACGCCGGCTGCAGGTCGCCGGCGGCCCCCGGCCCCGCTCCGCTGCTGGCCCGGCCATGGCGGATTTCGACGAGATCTACGAGGAGGAGGAGGACGAGGAGCGGGCGCTGGAGGAGCAGCTGCTGAAGTACTCGCCCGACCCGGTGGTGGTGCGCGGCTCCGGCCATGTCACCGTGTAAGGGCCGCGGCGGGGGAGGGGAGCGCGGCCTGGCGGGGGCAGGCGGCGCGGGGCGAGCCGGGGGCGGGTTGGGGCCTGGCGGGCGGCTGGAAACGGGCAGCGGCGCCGAGCTGAGCCCGGCAGGCCCCGCTGCCGCAGGCCAGGCCGGGAGGGAGGGAGGCTGCTGGCTTTGAACTTCCAGCCCCTGTCGGGGCAGCGCGTGCGGCGCCTTCCGCCTCGCAGGCGGCTCTGGGGGCGCCTGGGGCGTCTCCCCTGCGCCTCCTCTCGCTCGGACAGAGCAGCTCCCTTCCTGGGAGACGGTGGGACACAGAGCTGACCTGGGCTGTGACTAACAGAGGTATGTAAAGTATTGAATCCGGTGTGAGCTGTCCGGAAGTGGGGCATTTGGTAATTATTGTTAGGTTTTTTACAAGCATGCGACCTGCAATCCTGTAGTTCAACAAACAAGGAGACCTGTGACACTTTTAAAGACTAGAAAATGTCTTTATTCCATGAGCTTTCATTGGTAGATGCATATACGATAGGTAACTTCCTTAGTCTTTAAAAGTGCCACGGGACTCCTTGTTTGTTTTGCTGAACTAGACTAACAGGGCTACCCCTCTGAAACCCATGGTTGTTTCTGCTTCTGTCAGTCACAGCCTCAGCCCCGGCTAACAAGTGCAGGCCTTGGGTCAGATAGCTGTGGTCAGAAAAGTCAGGAAATCAGAGCGGTCAGCCACTCTTGACAAGTACACCCAAAACAGTTTCTTCAGTTTTTGGCTTGGCGTGTGATGAGGATGATCTGCTGTGCTGTTTTGTTTTTGGCCAGGTATCAGTGAGGGTCTGATGATGAGTCCAAAATCAAATTGTACTTAATTTCTTAGTAATTCGACAGACTTTGTTTTTGTTTTCCTGTGACATATTCCATTAGAAACTCTGTTTTTTAAAACATTTAGTGCTGGACTTGCTTGGAAAGGAAAAAAAAATAACCCCAGCAAAAGATAGCATAGGGGCAGCACAAGCTGCATCTTGTTGTATTCACTATTGAACTAGTCTGAATTTGAGGCAGCAGTGTAGGAGTTAAAGGATCTTATTGCAAGATGTGATGCAGAGCTGGCCAAGATCGTGGGGTTTATTATGAGATTATTGTAGTGAGTTTTCTTGAATATTGTTTCAGTATATTGTTAATGTTAAAATAGCAAGTAATGCAGAAAAATGAGATTGACTTTTCTCTTGGCTGAGAAATTAGAAAGCTTACATAATAAGTCCTAGCTGTTCTTTAAAAGAAATGTTAGGGATTAGAAAGATATTGAAAGGGGGGGGAACAATTTGCTTGCAGGTCAGTTTGAATATAGCTCTGGTTTGCAGTGATCAAAAGTTCTTGCCATCCAATGGCTGTTTGATGTATGTCAAATAGTCCGTATCTATTGGTCAGCTGAACACACATGCTAATAAAATCATACCTGTAGTTGGTCACTTGTTGGTAAGTGGCTTCAACTGTGTCATGTGACTGCCTGTTCTTGCTTCCAGTGGTTATTGTAAATAAGAAGCAGACAGCATTATTTTCCATAAAAGTAAACAAACTTGTTTGTTTTAATGATTGGCAGAACAAGAAGTAGGACTGAGTGGACTTGTATGAGGTGATTTGAAAAATATTTCTTTTGTTTATCTTTTCTATAGTGTGATTAATTGCAACTTTTTAAATTTAGTTAATTTGTTTTGCGTTAATTGCATGCATTGACTGGCCCAGTTTAAGCAAAGGCTTCTTCCTTCACAGCCTGTTGTCCTAACCTTTCTGATCTTGCTTTGGAGTCATAATATTAAATTTGTATTACAGTCATTTTCATGACTACTGATTAATTTCACAAAGATGGAGTTATTACTTGAACAGCATCTGGCAAGAGGAGGAAATGCATTATGTGCAAGAAAGTCTTTAATAAAACATTTTTTTAAAAAAATAACAAATATTGTCCAAGTAAAATGTTTTATATATAAAGACTTTTTTCCAAGTTTACTTTTCTCAACAGAGTTCTTTAAAAGAAACTAGAACTATATGCACAAGGGCCCAAATAGTCACTGTAAAAGGTTAATGACTCTTGTCATTTAAAATCTTTTTTTCTTTTCATGCAGGTCTACTGCGCTCAGACCATCAGATTCTAGTTGGAATGGCACTGTACTATGTACACTGCTAGTGAAATCACTCCTACTATTTCAGTCTGTTACTAAGCTGGCTTATACCATGTTCCTCTTTTTAAAATATTACATATTTCTCTAAAGTTTTAAAAGGTTTAAACTTGACAAAGTATAAAAAGTGTCAGTAGTCAACCATTAAAGTATTTATTTTTATATTTGTAGGTCACCTCCGGTTTTAGTGGGATGTGGTGATAGGGATGCATAGCAAAATATGTATTCTGGAGTAACTCACCAATTAAAAGTTGATGTTCTCTGTTGAGTGTAAAAACTAGGTACCTGGAAAAAGGAAAAAGTTACATTTTCACTGTAAAATTTACTTAATGTTCTTATTCTTTGATTATTTGAGGCATTTATAAATCTCAGAACTTATAAAGTTGTTTGACTTTATGTAAAATAAATGTTTACAGGTTGGTCTTTCAATGGATGGGCTTAGGATTACTTGCCTGTTATACGTTACATTTGAAATTGGTGTATGTATGAATAGTCAATTATAGAAGATCAGGTTATTGATTTAAATCAAGAATGAAAAAGCTTGATTTTAGACTCAATTTTGTGTTTCCAAAAGAAATGTTTGTTTTCATCTGTTAGCAAGAGAAGGATAACATTTTCATTATCTATTTGATCTATTGGAAGTGTAGACTGATGCCCTGCAAATTACCCTATCCTACCAAGAGAATTGCAGAACTTCATTTATTTTTTGTGGGTCTCTGCATTGGTCTCAGAGTTCACATGCAATTATTACTATTATTTTTTTTTTTCCAGAGCTGGGGCCTAAAAGGCTTAGTGTATGTCTGATCCTACAAATGTGTCTTGTAAAATCGGTGACTTCTTTTAATAAATGCATTATATTTCTTCAGAGACTGTTAGTAAAAATTGGGGAATTTCTGATTTTCCTGAGAGTATTTTATTCATCAAACTTTTGAATATTTCTGTATCTTAACATATTTGGGAATAGACCCAAGCAATTTTAATTCAGCCCTGTTACGATCCATGCAGTAACCATTCACTAGTAATTAATGCAGTTTATCCTCGTGGTCCAAGATTAACTGGGACTGATTTTTAGAAGACACTTTACAGTTGTTGCAGAAATGGGGGTTCATATTTTTCCTTAGTAAGTTTACTAAAGGGTATTGTTAAGACAGTGTGTCTTATTTTCGTGTTTCCATGCCTTAATAGGTTTCAGTTTCTTTTAAGTTTAACTTCAATTCTGAATTTCCTGCATATTTAATGTTTGGGTTTTCTTAGACAAATACTATGTCCTTGTGATAGTCACCATTAAGTTACTGGTTTGTATGCTCATCCTCAACTCCAATTTAAAATAGTTTTATTCCCCCCTGGAAATGTCTTTGGATTTTTTTTTTTTTTTAAACATGGACACAAATCAAAAATCTGTAACAATTGCCAGAAGTTGATAGTTTTAATAATTTGAAAAATGTGTCATTCTGAATTTCAATAAAAGTTTATTTATTAACAAGGGCCACATTCAACAGTACATTGTCTGCTTTGCACTGCTCTGACACAGCAAAAAAGCGTTCAGAGTGTACTGGCCAGTTAAACTGGTTTACAGCTTATTTGCAGGGCAAAGCAGCTGGAGTGTACTCATAACTGTGGTCCTTAGTGTGCTATTGTCTTGGTTTATTTTCTAGGATTCAAGGTAACTTCCCAGAAAAATACATTCAGGGTAACTTTTCAAAAAAAAAAAAAATAGCATAGATGGATAGCGTAGTGGTTAAGAGCGCTGTAGTGGTTAAGAGCGACGCCCTTTGATATGGGAGACCGGGGTTCAAATCCTGATGGGTACCTGTCTACCTTCCCAGTGGGGGTCTTTGGGCAAAAAACCCCTTAACACCTCACTTGCCTACCTCAAATATGAGAGTGACACGAACTAGGAGAGTTATGCCGGCTCGGACGTCGCCCGGATTAACAAGGTCCGCGCCAGATGTTGGGGAACCAGGACAATCTGACGATAAGTGGGCTACTGGAACAAATCATGCATGAACGATATATATATATATATATATATATGAAGACATGGAAACACACAGGATAGCAAGGGGGTGAGAGATGGAGGAGAGCAAGACTATCTGGAGATTGTAACAGTGGATTTTGAGGAAATTGGAAGGAGGAAGTGTTTTTTCGGGTGTTTCAGTGAATGAGCAGGACACTGACATTGGGAGCAATTTGAAAGTAGCGAGGGTGGGCCACATATGTATGTGCTCATGGTCGAGTCTCTCCCTTTTATTGTCCCCAAGGATCTCTCTCACCTCTATAAGTAACAAGATCTGTCTTTAGGGGCTCTATGAACGGGCCTTTGCTGAGGCTGATCCTGGGCCCCTCTGGACCATCCCCACTGGACCACTTCCTCATGTGGTCTCATTGTACTATGCTTCCTTTGTATTTTGTTTGTTTTTATTTCATCCTACGATTATACTAGAGTTTAGTATGGTGCACTTATTGAATCAGAAGTTTAGTATGGTGCACTCATTGAATCATTGTTGGGATGTCTGATGGTTAGGGGACCAGAGCAGAGTTGGAAGCAGAAAGGGGTGCAGGAATATGTGGGGACCTACAGGGAAGTAATTTGTGTCTGTTATAGGCAGGAACAGGTTGGAGAGGTTGGGGGAGAAGGGATCAGCCTTAGGGGAGATTGGCCAAAGACTTTGTGACCCCTAGGAATTGGAATGAAATCCAAGATTCCAGAGTCTCACCATTCCTTAGTTGTAAGCAACTATTGTAAATCCCACTAGCAAAGTGGGTGTCTTATTCTCTTCTTGTGCTGTCCACGTGTAACAAGTTATTTACTCTGTCTGCTCAGGTGGTGGAGGTCTGTACAGTGGAGCTAAAGGTTCCAGCTGTGTTGAAGGAAATATGACACCATATGATGGAATTTCGGTTTTTACAGTTTGCTCTAGGAAGACCTAGGAAATTAGGCAGAAAAAAACCCAGTACATTTAAAGAACTTGAAGGTTGCAAAGTTAAACATTCAGAAGTTAGGAAATGCAGAATTAGGGTTGCCCTTATAATTTTAATTCACCCCTCTTGTGCATATGCACTGTGATAATGGGGTCTAATTACATGATCCCATACTATTTTTCCACAGGACCCAGCCTAACTATGTGCGGCTGACAGAGGGCACTCATTAAGTGAGCTGCTATTCCATATTTTATTTTCCCATTGTTCATTCTGTTGCCACTGTTGGATTGAGGTTGATGTAGGAATACAGCCTAAAAGTTTTACCATTGGTTCTAAGGCTACAAGGTAAGGTGCCCTGGTCCTAGGGGAATGTATCATAGAGGAGGCTCTGATATTCATTATGTAGTTAGGTTGTTGTGGGAGAGAGAATCAAAGTTATATCTGAGTTTCAAAAAGTTCTTTCTTGGGGGATGTTAAGTATTTCAATGTTTGGTAAATGATAGATACCATCTTTTTGTTCTGTGTGTACACATTACCTAGCCTAGCAAAATGAGGTTTTGGCCCATGACTAGGGTCCCTAGATACCACAATAATATAAATAAGTTGTGAACAGATTGATTTAGAACAATATACTGTTTCAGGGTTTAATTTATAACTTTGAGACTGAAAATACGGTTTAGAGGATCTCTTCCTTTTATATATTGCCTAACAGATTCTAAAAAATACTACCATACAGCCCTGTAGAGGATGGATTATTTTAAAACATCTAAAAAGTCAGTTTAAATTGGGTATTTTTAAAAACAAAAATACATTACATTTGTTGTAAAATAAATTTAAGGTTTAGCGCACAAATTTATTATTATTTAAATAAATTGAGAATGATAGCTTAGTGAGTTGAAGTATATCGATATTCTGTAGTCTCCACTGTAGATGTAAAAAGAACATTTTCAAAATTTGCACTAGTTCATTATAATGTTCAGAAACTGATTGTATATGGAGAAATTAGGAAAACTAGTTTTTCTTTGCCAGTGAATGAACAGATCTCTCAGTGACAGTTTCTCTACTGTTTACAGAAAAAGCAAGGAGTCTTGTGGCATTTAAAGACTAACAGGTTTATTTATCACATGAGCTTTCATGGGAGAAAATCCCACTCCTTCAGACGCTTTGAAGAGGGGGAACTTACAGAATGGGATGAAAATAAATGCAGGGGAGTTTAAGATATGGGATCAGGTCATACTGCAACAGCAAACCAGAGCATTTGTTGTCCTGCTTTCACACAATCTAATTTGCATATTAGTTCAATTTTGGCTGTTTCTCTTTGAAGTCTTGATGTACCTTTGATTTTCATGATGACCATCATTAACAGATCTTTAATGGAGTGATTAGGAAGATGGAAGTGCTCAGCAACTGGTTTTTTGTGTTGTGATTTCTGATGTCAATTTTGTATCCATTTATTCTTCTGTGTATGGACTGTCCTGTTTGTCCAATGTGTAAGGTGTGGGGCATTTCTGGCACATGATGGCATAAATCAAATTAGTGAATGATCCTTTGATGGATAGCTGGCTTGATTAGGTCCTGTGATGGTGTCTTTTGTGCAGATGTGGACAAAGTTGGCAGTGTGATTTGTTGCAGGGATATGTGCCTGCTTAATGTTTCTGTTGTTAGATCTGTAGTTGTTGGTGAGCATCTGTTTAAGGTTTGGGGGTTGTCTGTAGGTGAGGAGAGGTCTGTCTCCCAAGGCTAGAGAGAGTGAGGGGTCATCTTTTAAAATAGGCTGGAGGTCCTTAATGATCTGTTGTAGAGGTCTGACTTGAGGTTTATGTGGTGACCAGTGGTGTTCTATTGTTTTCTTTTTTGGGCCTTTCGTGTAATAGTTGACTGCAGGGTACCCGTCTGGCTCTGTCAATCTGTTTCTTAACTTCCCCAGGTGGGTATTGTAGTTTTAAGAAAGATTGGTAGAGATCCTGAAGCTGTCTGTCTCTGTCTGAGGGGATCAAAGCAAATGCAGTTATATATTGGACCTTGGCTGTAGACCAGGGGTCTCAAACACGTGGCCTGTGGGCTGCATGTGGCTCCTAAAGTTATTTCCTGTGTCCCGCAATGGCACTATCATTATCAATATTTGCAATATCATTATATGTAAAGTTTTCAGTGGTGCGGCCCTTGGGCTAATATACTAGTCCTCATGCGGCCCTCATGGTGATTTGAGTTTGAGACCCCTGCTGTAGACAATGGATCATGTAGTGTGTTTAGGATGGAAGCTTGAGGGATGTAGATAGCTATACAGGTAGTCCTCACTTAGTGACCGGGTTCCGTTCCTGAAACCCGGTTGATAAACGAATTGGTCGCTAAACGAGGAGCAGCCCTTACCGGTATTTCAGGCATAATGCACTTTACTGGTAGTGGGTTTTTCAACCATCTGTAGATAGTTTTAATGTCACCTTTGTGTCATTTATAACATTTTAAATATATATTTTAAATGTTTTAAGCTCTAATGTACTGAACTTAGTTTGCATAGTGTACTGTAAATACAGGTAATCATTTTTAATATTCTGAATAGTACTGTAAAGAAAAAGCCTAAAATAAACTCCATCGTGATAACTTTGTTTTATTGGCATAACTCCTTACATACTGTATTACAGAACATAAAAATGCAATCAGCAAAAATTATAAAAATGATGTACCAAAGAAATATGAAAATAAACATTCAGATTACATTGACATTTTTACTCATCAAATCCTTCAAAGTGTGGTTCAGCGGCAGGGGGGTCATCAATGTCATCATCGGAGAGATCAGCAGGGTTATCAGGAGCTGTAGAAGGCCCTGGTAAGGGAGATGATGGCAAGGAAATGGAAGGACTTGTAAGGGTAGGGGTAGGGGTCCTGGATGGAACTTTAGAGAAGTATCTCGTTAGTGCGGTCTGCGTTGTAATTTTCTTTTTTTCTTCATAAATTTCACGATAGCATCGTAAAATTTCATTCATTTGTCGTTCCACTTTCGTGAACCATTCAACATTCGGGTCCATACTCTCTAGTTCTAACATCGCTGCATTCACTTTGGCGAAGCTAACCCCTTTACAGTGAACTTTTTTTGTACTTCTTCCGCTCTTTCCTCTTCTTCTTCCTCCTCCTCTTTCAAGTGCTGCTGCGCTTCCAACTCTATTAAATCTTCGTTAGTTAGCTCTCCCTCGACGTATTCCACTAATTCTTCAATATCTTCCAATTCAACAGCTAAATTAAGCACATTAGCAAGTTCCACAATTTTTTTATTTATGACATCAATATGTTCGTCTTTCTCAAACCCTTCGAAATTATTTACAAAACGTTTCAGGCATTTTTTCCATATGCCTTGCATGCACTTTTCTGTCACTCCCGCCCAAGCTGATTCAATGTTCTTTATGCAGTGTAAAATATTATATGATTTCCAAAAATCGCGCAGGGTTACTTCACCATTTTCTGTTGCTGCTACCGCTTTGGAAAACGTTGCGCGCAAATATAGTGCTTTAAACGTAGAGATAGCCCCCTGGTCCATTGGTTGTAACACACAGTTGTGTTTTTAGGCAGATACACGACCTTTACATCAGGGTGTAGATCATCAAGATGCTGGGGGTGGCCTGGGGCATTATCAAGTAGGAGGATAATTTTAAAGGGAACACCGTTTTCCAGACAGTAATGCTTGACCGAGGGTATGAAGCAGTTCATGAACCAGTCCTCAGATAAAGATTGCGTCATCCATGCTTTATTATTTGAACGATAGTAAACGGGCAGCGTGTGCTTACTAGCCTGCTTCAGTGCATGTGGGTTTGCAGAACGATAGATGAGAAAAGGTTTTAACTGAAATCCAGCGACATTTCCTCCCAACAACAACGTGACCCTGTCCTTAAAAGCCTTGAAACCGGGCATTGCTTTAGCCTCTTTGTGTATGTAGGATCTTTCGGGTATTTTTTCCAAAATAGTCCGGTTTCGTCTGCATTAAAGATCTGTTCCGGACGATACCCGTCTTTCTCGATCATTTCGTCAAATTCATCCACAAATCTTTCTGATGCTTCTATGTCCACGCTTGCCGCCTCACCACTGATACTTCGATTATGAAGGCTGAATCTCTGACGAAAACATTGAAACCATCCATGACTTGGCGTAAATGTTTCCGTTGACTCTTCATTTTCGCGCGCTTTCAACGTTTCAAAGATACTGCGTGCCTTTGCTTGAATTATTAAAAGGCTCATTGGCATTCTTTTTTTGTATCTGGTCGTCAAACCATATCGCCAGTAATTTTTCCATTTCGTGAATGAGGCCTTTCTGCTGCCTAGTTATTATGGCTTTATATCCTTTTGATGATTTCACTGCTTCTTTCACTCGATCTTTATCCTTCAAGATCGTTGATACAGTTGAAAGCGCCAGCTCCAAGTCACGTGCTATCGCTTTAACTTTCTTACCAGCTTCATATTTGTTTGTTATCTTCTTTTTTGTCTCAAGATCGATAGCCTTCCTTTGTTTCTTGGCGCTTTCTCTGGGTGAAGTCATGCTCTTCCTTTTTGCCGACATCTTGTACTTTGGGGTGCACAATAAAGTAAAAATACATAGACAAAAAACGCTAGTTCTGATTGCGGGAACAAGATGAATCTGAGAGAGTTGATTCGAGTTCTCGTACATCACCATAATACCAACTCGTCAGAGAGCTGGTCATAACTCCGAGGGGTCACTAAACGAGTAGGTCACTAAATGAGGACTAGCTGTACTGATCAGTAGGTTTTTGGTATGGAGTGGTGTTGATGTGTACACCGCTAATTTGTACTGTAGTGTCCAGAAAGTGGATCTCCTGTGTGGAGTGTTCCAGGCTCAGTTTGGTCGTGGAATGGAAATTGTTGAAATCTCTGTGGAAATCTTCAAGACCATCCCCGCCATGGGTCCAGATGATGAAGACGTCATCAGTGTAGCGTAAGTAGAGGAGAGGTGCTTTGGGATAAGACTTGAGGAAATGTTTTTCTAAGTCACCTGTAAAAATGTTGGCATATTGTGAGGCCATGCGGGTACCCATAGCAGTGCCAACTGACTTGGAGGTATAAATTATCCTCAAATCTGAAATGGTTGTGGGTGAGCACAAAATCACAAAGTTCAGTCACAAGCTGTGCTGTGGCATCATCTGGGATTGTTCTTCCAATAGCTTATAATCCATCCTTATGTGGGATGTTGGTGTAAAGAGCTTCTACATCCATAGTGGCAGGGTGGTATTTTCAGGAAGCTCACCGATGGATTAGATTTTCCTCAGGAAATCTGTGGTATCTCGAAGATAGCTAGCGATGTTGATAGAGTCTGAGGAGGGAGTCCACATAGCCAGATAAGCCTGCTGTAAGAGTGCTAATGCCTGAAATGATGGGGCATCCAGGGTTTCCTTTTTTATGGATTTTAGGTAGTAGGTAGAACATTCCTGGTTGGGGTTCTGGTGGGGTGTGTGTGTGTCTTTATTTGTTCCTGCACTGCTTTACATGGTTTCTTGAATAGGTGTAATTCCTTATGTTGTTCTTCAGTGGGGTCAGAGAAAAGAAGTTTGTAGAATGTTGTGTTGGAGAGTTGTTTATAAGCCTCCTGGCCGTAATCCAGTTTATCCATGATGACGACTGCACCTCCTTTGTCAGACTCCATAATAATAATGTCAGAATTATTTCTGAGGCTGTGGATGACATTGCGTTCTGCATGGCTGAGATTATGATGTAGGGGATGTTGTTTGTCCATGATTTCAGCCTTCGCACCCAATCAATGTAGAAGTCTAGTCTGTCGTTCCGACCATGAAGAATATTTCTTCTTCCAGTGTTTGGAAGAAGGTACCTGTGTGTCACTGCATTGATCAGTGGTGTTATGGAAAAACTGTCTGAATCTTAGATGGTGAAAGTAGTCCTCCAGGTCACCGCAGAATCTTATCTTTTGTGTGGTGGTTGTGGGGTAGAAGGAAAGTCCCCAAGATAGTACAGATTTCTCTGCTGGGGTAAGTGTGTAGCTCAAAAGATTAATAATGTTGTTGGCTGGATTGAAGTTGTCACTCTTGTTGTCCTTAATGGTATATAGTAGCTTAGATAGTTTGGTGTCTTTTTTCTTCTGTAGGAAAGTGAAGTGTGTGGTGTAGATGGTTTTTCTCTTTTTTGTGAAGTCCAGCCATTCAGAAGAATGTGCTGTAGGTTGGATTTGTATGAGAGAATCCAGTGCTGAGATTTCATTTTTAATTTTCTGTTTTCTGTACAGGATGCTGATCAGGTGGTTTCTAAGTTCCTGTGAGGGTGTGTGGCATTATCTCTCACTGTAGTTTGTGTAATAAAGGGGCGGCCAAAATTATGGAACTCAAGAGCCACACAAGTTGATTATTAAACCGTCAAGAGCCACACTGAGGCATATAGCCATATACTTTTGCCTACTAAATTTATTTGCTGATGTTCTTCTGCGAGCCACACTTTTTCATTCAAGAGCCACATGCGGCTCCCGAGCCACAGTTTGGCCACACCTGGTGCAATATGTTGATCGTAAAGGATTTTTTATCCTCAGTCCATTAGGTATGATGTTCAGTTGTTTGCATTTGGAAAGGAAGATGATATCTTCCTGGATCTGTGTGAGTTGTTTCATGAAGTTGATGGATTTCCACTTTAAATGGCTGTATTCAGTGCCTTGCATCTCTCCAAGTTCCATAGGGGCAGCCATGTTAGTCTAGTAAAGCGAAAAAAGCAAGGAGTCTTTGGCACTTAAAGACAAACAGATTTATTTACCGCATGAGCTTTCATGGAAGAAAATCCCACTTCGTTTGAAGAGAGGGCACTTACAGAATGGGATGAAAATATTGTTTACATAATCCATTTATCAAAACTTGGTTTTCCTTTAGCATTTGGTTTGTTTAGTATATACCATATCAGCAAGTTTGAATAATAATAATGCAGTGTTTGGTTTTAGCTGCAGCTAGTAAAAACAATATTCTGTGAAAGGCGAAGTGAAATAGTAATCTGTACTGACATGAATACAGTTTAATTATAGTTCTGTTGTTAGATGAAAACTATTAATCATTTAAAAGCAAAACAAAAAACTGCAGGCATGTGACAGTGCAAATGTGTGGAATATCTTGTTGAATATTCCAAAGGGGCAGCTGTGTTCGGCTAGTTTAGCCAAAAAAAAAAAAAAAAAAAAAGGAAGGAACCCTATGGCACTTAAAGACTAACAGATTTATTTATCACTTGAGCTCTCATGGGAGAAAATTTCCACTTTGTCAGATGCTCACAAAGTTGGATTTTCTCTCTCAAAAACTAATGCAATAAATAAATCTGTTAGTCTTTAAGTGCCATAGGGCTCCTTGCTTTTTTTTTTTTTTTTTTTTTTTTTGAATAAAGTAACTCTTAAAGGCAAGAATTTTTAGAAACTGTAGCATGATAGTTCTACCTTTCTGATTTAATTATGATGATAAAGCTTACATTATACACCAATCACAGCTCCCTAGTTAAGGTTGAGTTTAGTTTTTCACTTAAAGTAGGTATACATACCCATATCTGTGGTGAATACAGTATATTCTCCTTAAATCACAAAACTTACTATTCAGATAAGAAATACATTTTAGAGTGAATCAATTCATTTATTTTAAAATGGATCCTTTAAGAAGTTTAAAACTCTGTCGGGGTGTCAAACAACAGCCCATGGGCCAAATGCAGCCTGCAAACCTCTTCCGTCTGGCCTGTAACTGTGCTTTGCCGGATTCCACCCCCCCCCCGCCCCCCAGAGTGGTATCGCAGATTGCAGTCTTGCATGCAGAGCACTCCATGATGCCATGAGTGTGCGCTAGTATTTTGATTTATGGTATGTACAACCCATTTAAAGTATATTTAAGTCAAATCCAGACCGCCATAGCAGAAGAGTTTGACATCCCTACAGAGACTATATTAAACCCTTTTTTTGTCTGAATCTTAACAGGAAAAAATGACTCTTTGGACTTACATAGTTAAAACTCAACAAACACTTGTGCATAGATTACATTTGATTAAAATAGTTACCAATAAATTTAAAGAAAAATCAATGATTTTGAAAAAAAAGCCAATTTCTAAATCAGATTTTTTAATTTAAATTTTATATATGGCATATATATATAAACCTATTTCAATTAAATATGAAATTATGACAACCTGTATTAAGACCTTAGTTCATTATAATGTACTGTAATCATTTAAATTTTAAAACATTAGAAAACATATAATGTTTTAATATAATAGTTTTAAAGAAAGTCAAACCATTGAACTAAAAGTCAAAATCATCTGTTAAACATTTGGAACTGTAGTTTGTTGAAGGGCTAATTCATTTATTCAACTAATTGAGTTCATTCAAACTTTAGAAGCTGACTGAGAGTGAAAAATGAAAGGTAGTTTTCCTCTAGCTATCAATGAATGAAAATGATGTGTGAGAGGATGAGGTCTACTAGATCTATAGTCGTGTTTGACATTGTGACCAGAAACAATCAGTTCAATACATTATCTGCAGATAATACTTCCTTTGTTTGATGAATGAGTTTATTTTAAATGCAAAACCTGTTCTGCTAAATTTACTTTTTTCCTTATGTTCAACACATGTAAAAAAGCTTTATCCAACTGATGCAAAATCAGTTTTAAAATGCCTTTTTGTGAATTCAACTGAATTCTAATTTCATTCAAATAAAATCACAAGTAAAAAAAGTAAATAAATGTATAATTCATCATTTTCTAACACATAAAAATGTAAAAAAAATAATTGGAATAAATCTGTGTTAAGCTATGTTATTACTTAAATATGTGTATAGTGTATTTGCCTAGTTACCAAAATACCAAATTGAATGTAAGGCTATATTTAGTGGCAAATTAATGTTTTTTGATGGTTACTATCCAGTGGGAATTAACCTTTCTTTAGAAAAATAACTTAACAAAAAAAAAAAAAAAGGCAAAACCAAGCTTTACACAGGTGATTTAAATCAACCCACCCCACTAGCTACTAAGCTAAATTACTAAGTTTATTATATCTAATTATGACTAGTCTTTTTGTTTATATAAACAGATAATTATACAAACAAAGATCATTAAGGTTGCACAGTCACTCAAAAGTTAAGAAAGCCAAAATTAAGATTCCTTGTGCATCTGTGATTCAACTTCATTATGTGTCTGCAGTATCAGAGTCTTTAATTTCATGATTACAACATTGTTCCACAGGACTCCTGCCTCATTCTTTCCACAGAATTGACTTGCTTTTGGAGTGAATCAAGGTTGTCTAGTTTAGGAGACTTATGTGTAGGACCTCAGCCTCCTTTGTTGGAGAAATTAGAAATTGTTCAGTGAATGAGACAGGGACTGCAGAAAGAGAAGGACTGAACTTATTAAAACAGTTGAATGCGCCATTGGATATCTAGATGTGATTTCGGCCTCAGAAATAGAGTCCCTATGGGTCCATCTACAGTGCAGACTGTAGACTCTACAGTACAGTTGGGAATGAGTTTCCTAGTTCAGCAGTTGTGGGGCTTGAGCTGACCCACTAGAAGTAGCAAAGTGGATGCTCCACACCAGCAGAGGCTCTAGGTCAGTGTTTCTCAACTGGTGCTCCTTGGACACAATGAAAGTATTCTGTGACTGACCTCGGCCTGTTCCTGTCTGGGGAGTGGGAGAAGGGGCATCGTGTGAAGAAGAGGGAAGGATCAGTGCAATGCATGTCTGAGAGAATTAAAATGCCTCAGTTGCAGCAAAGCTTCCAGGCTTTTGTTGGCATCTGCTACCCCCTTGCTCCTTAGCTGTGGATGGGGCCATCTTAAATTTTCTGCTGCTGTTACTGCCAGCATTGAAATTGCTTGGATATGATTTTCATGGTAAGATTTTCTTTGACAAACCTGAAGAATAGATGATCATACAGGCCCAAAATTTCCATTAAGACTTGAGTAATGTTATTTTCATTTTCAGTTGTATGTATAATCATTATGTATTTATTTTTTTGTAGAAATAAATGCATGTTACATTTGTAAAATTGTATTTAATTTAATTTCCGGAGTCATTTTCACAGGACTACATAGTACACAGTGTTATGAACCTTACAACAAGTAGTTATTGGCTTTTTTGAGCAAGTTTTCCTCAGATGTTCTGCGTAAAGTAATTAACATTTCTAGGTGTTCCCCAGTTCACTAAGGATTGAGAAACACTGCTCTAGGTAACCACTTAGTTGCAGTGTAGACAGATGTACCCTATATGACACCAGGAAAGTCATTGAAACAAAACTTTTCACACGTGGTCACTAATTGCATATGTGAGAAAGAGAGGGCAATTTTCTACAAGCTCCTTGAAAAACCTTATTGAATTAAGTTTAAGTATTTTTGGATACCATTGTATTATTGTGGGCTGTGACTATAATCTTCTGGGAAGGAGCTGTGAACCCTGGGAAGTGTTATGAATATCAAAGAAATGTGTTGAACAGTGTGCAGTAAAGAATGCATTTTTGGGACACTGTCTAGTGCAGGGGTCAGCAGCCCCCAGCACCCATGCCAAAAAATGGCACGGGGACCAAGCCTGAGTGGCATGCAGCACTGCTCAGGCTTCCCTGCTGGCCCCGCTCCCTGAGTGCTGCATTGGCTGGGCAGAATGAGCTGTGTGCTGTGGCTCCAGGCCAGCAGAAGCCATGGTGTGCAGCTCCCAACCCCCTGCTGGCTCCGCCCCCCTGCTGGGCAGGGCTGGAGGGGAGCGGGGCGGGGGTTGGCTCCCTCCCAGCTTTTGGCTCTGACCGCGGAGCTGGAAGCTGCTCCCGGCAAGGGCGAGAGGCAGCTCCAGCTGGACCCGGAGGCCACCTACCAGCAGGGGAGAGGTGGCCCTGGCTAGGACCTGGAGGCCACCCTCTGACGAGGATGGGAGCCGGTGTTGGCTCTGAACCGCAGGCCTGACCGCACCCTGGGCACCCACTGAGGGTGTGGTGGGCAGGGCTGGCACTGGGGGGGGGGAAAGGGTTGCTGACCCCTGGTCTAACAGTTTGCATGGGGAATCTCTAGAGGGAGATTAATGCAGGTTCCTTCCCTTTGCTTATGCAAAACCCAGGTTTTTGAAGCTACACTTGAGCATTGTCTGCTGATTACCTGTTCCCAAGGTGCTAATTTTGAACTAAGGTTTTTATGTCCACAAAAAAACTCTTTGCTCAGGTTTTAAGGACTGACTCCCGCTGAGCTCTTGTTGTAGTTGGCAGGTGGTTTGTGGTAAGCTTATTAGCATGCATGTAGAATTTTATTGTTTTTAGAGTTTGTGTGTAATATTTTTATCTTGTGAATAAATGTGCTTGCTTAGAAGAAGCTGTGTGATTATAATTTGTAAGTGCTGGTAATTGTTGTTTATAGTTTTTGAAAAGAAAGCAAAGCTTGGATGCTGTCTTGTTTAGGGGGTTTGGTTTGCTTGGCATACCATGGTGTAGACGATTGAGCAGCCTGGAATAACCCAGGAAGGAGGGAAATGCAAGTCTCTGCCAAAAAAGCTGAAAGCTGAAGAGAGAGGAATCTAGAGGGGGTTCCCTTGAGGGACCACAGAAGGGGACTATAGGTGCAGGTGCCTGAATTGCGATACTGTGTTTTCTTTTCTGAATGCCTGACTTGAGAAACTGAAGCCTGATTTGCACAAGTGCTGAATGCTTAGAGCTGCAATTGAAGTCATAGGAACTGTGGTTTGAAGATATAATAGGTGTTGTAATGTTAAGTTTCCTGAAAAACCAGGGTCTAAGATCTCAAACTGGGCAATCAAAAATAGTGCATCCTATGACATAGGTGTACCTGTGTCTCAGTGCCACATCTGTAAAGTTTTTATCTTATGGGCACATTGTGGAAAATAAATCAATGTTTGTGGATCCCTCAGGTACTATAGTCATGAAGACTATAGAAAACTCCGTGATGAAATTAATTCTGTCTTCAGTGTATGATTTGAAAAGTGTGAAGTAAATATGACTTAGGGCTCTTGGAATGAAGGCACATTTAGGCCTGATGGAAGCCTGCTGTGAGTTCTGGTAACATTGAACTGCATAAGCATGAGTAGGCCTACACATGTCTAAGAAATTGCAGAATAATTATGTTTAGTATAGTGTATATGTCAGAAACTGCAGCATTATCATGTTTGTGAGAAAAATAAAAGAAAGAGTAACTAGAAGGCTAGAAAAAACTTGTTTGAACTCCCACTAAATCTGTACTGACAGAAGAGGAGACGTAACATGGAAATGAGAGACTAATGCATATGTATAAGGAAAGATAACAAAGTTATGAATATTATCTGAGTAACAAAGGGAGGTTGAAGCTGTATTGTCCGCTGCTGGTGGCAGCGGTGATGTTGAGACTATCCTAATGAACTTTTGACTTTCAATCAATCAATCACTACTTACTGAGTGTTTTGCCTTAATAAAGATTCATTAGATCCATCTGCTGAGTAACTGGACAAAGAATCTGGACATTCTTAGGGTACAGGACATTCTTCTCCTCTCAGGCTTTTCTTAGTTCTTCTGTCTCCCACCTAGGGCTTGTCTACACTGGCAGAGGGATTGTAATTTGATGTTAAACTGTTGAATTACAGAATATGAATGCGAGTGATCACACAGCAAATTTCTTGCAGAGGTCTCCTGTCCCCACAGCTCAATTACTTCTGAAATGCTGCTACAGAAGGCACAAGGGCTTGTGGGGAAGCAGTTGTCCTCCACTAAGTCCCCTGCCCCTCCTCTCGTAAAAAGAAAAAAAAAGCAGGAAAACCTTTCCTTGCTGCTTCTCTGCCACAGGCACAACTGAGGGCACTGTGCTGTGTGCAGAGAGAGGAATTAATTAATTAAAAACCTTTAGGGTCTGCAGGCAGGGAAAGAGCTATGTTGCTATGGTGTAGCAGAGTGAAAAAAACAAGAAAATCAAGATTAGAGCTACTCTCTGGTTTCACAGACCTGAATTCGAATTGTGGATTTCGACTTCAGTGCTCCACCACTTGCAGAGGTGGTGTTATCAGGTTGAAATATGGCATCATTTAATTCAAACTGAATGCACTGATGGTGGAGACACAGGCTGCAGAAGTGGAGGTAAGCAGGCTTATGTCAAACTTCATGGTTAGTGTAGACCAGGGCCTAGTGTTGTCATGGAACTAAGCCTTGTCAGTTCCCTTACTTGGTGCTAGAATTTAGACTAAATCTTAACCTAAAATTTATTCAAAATTTTGTTTTCAATAGTAGCACGTTTTGTAGTTAAAGGTCCTTTGCTTGACTTTATTTTGTTAGTGTGAGGTAACATTTAATTTTGGCAGGAGATATTGGAATGCAGCCATCTCAGATATCTAGAAGTGGTTGTCCTTTGAGAAATGTGCCATTTAGTAAACCAGAATACCAAATGCCTCTCTGCAGAGGAATTTCCCCACAGCTGTATGGTTTGTGTGGCCCTTGCAGCCCAATCTTGGATTAAGAGAGAAGAGACTTTAGCCACTAATAGGACTATTCAGCAAACCCTGGAATTAGCATAAAAATTAAGTCTGGTTTAGAATGTTTTGGATCTGAAAACTCTTGTCAAAAAGGTATGGACTCTTTGTATCTGAGAGATTCTGCACAGAGTTCAATTGTACCTTTTCTGTAAATCTCTTGAGTTTTTGGTCTGCTGTCACTGATGCTTAAGAAGCAGTACAGGAGGCTTCTGATTGACTGCAGGAAGGAGAGATGCTCTTCAGAGACAAGCAACTTGATTCCGGAGTTGTCTCCCTCAGATCAGAGATTCAGATGTGATAGCGCTGACAGAGCAAAGGGGCTTTACAAATTCCAGGTAGCCGGAGCTCAAATTGTTATAGATGGAGCTTTCTACTTTCTTGCTCTGGCCCCATCACCAATATCATTGTAGTTTTGAAACAAGAGTTGCCTGTAGAATTGGAATGGTTCTTGAGTGTGAGTAATCCAGGCTATTCTTCAATTGTACCACTAGCTTATGTTCAAGATTGGTTTTTTTTAGACTCACTACTGGTCTGATTTCATCAGTCCCTGGATCTGTAATAGGAGTTGAAGCATTAGATCTGTGAGAGTATATTTTTAAAGGAACTGACTCATAAGAGGTCATGATGGTGGAGCTGGTAACTTCATCATGTATTGGATAGTATTTTTTAGTTTAGCTTTAAGACTCTGGGGTCAATTGTGTCTTCAGCTTGGAATCTTTCTCCAAGACAGACTTTTTATCCTGTTTTTGTAATGTGTCATTTTTTTTGGCTCTTGATTCTACCTCATTCCAGCTTTAGAGGTGATAGATCTAGTAAAAAGATGATGAGGAGAATTGCAGTTGAAGTCTACATCTCATTTGCCTGGACATTTGAGATTATGCAGGGAGGATTCTCATGGGTTTTCATAATTGGGGATGAGTTTTCAGAAGGGGAATGTGCTTTTGGACTCCTAAATTTATCATACAAATTACTCGGATGTCTATATTCTCATGTGTTGCTCCAAAGGATTAATAAAAGCTGGTGACCTATTATTATTTTTGGCTCATAATAATATTTTATTTGTATGAGTTCAGAGGTGTTAAATGATTTAGATATAAAATTGTCAGTGAAGAGCTTGCAGTCTAAATAACTACCAGAAGAAAACTGTAGGAAAGAGAGGGTTCAGACTCTCGTCATCCCGTTTTTCTTTAAAGTCAGCCCCGTGGGTATTTCCATATTTTTTAAATGATCTGGGACAGACAGGAAAAGATGGCTTTTTGTACAAACAGTTCCAGGAATCTGCTAGAGAGTGTTGTAGCAAGTGAGCCAATGTTTTGAGACTCTTTGTGTTCCAGATGCCTCGCAATAGGACTTGAATTCACTGTTAACGCCTGGTACTTGGTCCTTGTGTTAGTGGCTTCAGAAAAAAGCAGATCTGATAGGATTTTTAGTTCTGCCTCTCATGATAAAGCCACAAATCTGCATCAGTTCAGGAAGTGATAACTATGTAATGGATCCTACAGGAAGTTTCTCAGTAGTGCCTTTGCCTGCAAGCCATGAGAGTGGCTAATTATTAGGCTGCCAAGGTTCATTGTGATTCTCTGTTATGGAGGAAATTTATTATGATTTTCTGTGACTATCTATTCCAGGAAGGAGGCAATCAGACATTGTGACTAGGATGTTTGGGGTGAGATTAAACATGTTCTGAGGGTTTCTGAAGATGTGTCCAACACAGTAACTCAGTTTTGGGGAGTTTTTCATGGTGAAGGTTACTTTAAGAATTGCAGCCAAAGGCTCTGGACCTGCTCTTCAAATTTTCTGGTCTTTTAATTAATGATAAGAAAAAGAGAGATTTTGGGAAAGTTGAATGGCATAACCATAGGTCTGTGGCCATGACTCTAGGATTTTCTGCTGCTCAAAAGAAAAATTTGATCTTTTCATTTTACAGTGGCAGTTGCAGCAGTCTTTCCCCGCACCCACCCCCCAACCTTATTTAATCTCATCTGAAAATAAGACGACGACATTCTGGAAGATTGTATCATAGTGGTCAGAGACATCAGAGTTCTTCAGCATTTGCTTCCAGTCCTGCATCTATAGTATCTGCTGCTTCAGAGCAGTAGTTTGAAGGCCCACTAGAAAAATTCTTTATTCCACCCTGTGTTTTAGGCCTTCCTGCTCTTCAGCATTTATGAGGATGTTTTCCTCAAGTTTTTCAAATGTCAGAATAATTTACTTTGGACTGAGTTCAACAAAAAATTGAAAAAGATAGTTCCTTCAAGTTCAAATTCATTGTGAAACCCAAACCACTATCATTGTTCTGGTGTTTTTGTTTTGTTTTGTTTTTTTACATGAGACAAACACAATTCAGTTCTCTGGTGTATTTTTGCCCTTGAGTTTAGAAGGCACATTCATTAACCAGTGTCTTTAAAATACTTCAAATAACATTTGTAAATAGTTCCAGAGGGGTAGCTGTGTTAGTATAGTTGAGCAAAAGAAACAAGGAGTCTTGTGGCACTTTTAAAGACTAAAAAAATTATTTATCGCATGAGCTTTTGCGAGAGAGATCCCACTTCGTCAGACATTTGAAAATAAAAAAAAAGAAAAATGAGGAGGAGGGATAAATGCAGTGAAGTAAGTGTAATCATAGAATCAGGTCAGAATACTTAAGCAAATCAAACAGGTAGGATCTGTTCAGCTTCGGCTTTGCCCTGACTGCCACTGGTAAACACCCTTTTCAAGGTCTGTGGAAGGGTTGGCACCATCAATAAACAGTAGGGCCTTGTATGATTTTAAAATTTACACCCACGTATCTCTCAATCCTGCGTGTGAAAAATCTCACACCTCTGACTAACATAACCATGGCACCAAAATTCCCAATATAGATGCAGTTGTTCCGACATAAGAGCGTTTCTGTCAGCATAAATAATGTGGTTCAAGAAGGAATGTTTTTACACCAACAGAAGAATGCCTGTAGGTGTATGCTGCATCTAACTGGAGGTTATCCTGGTATAGGTTCTGTAGCATAGACACAGTTTAAAAAAAAAAAAAAAAAAGATTACATAAAGCATATATTAAAGTAAACAAACTCAAAAAGGGCTAAACTTTTTCACTTCTGGTAGTCGTAGAAGTTACTTTTAGTAATAATAGGTATAATAGTTTCAAATGGAAATGTTACTCTCTTTAAAAATACTGATTTGCTTTTGGAAAGAAGCCTTTATGATGAGGTATTTATTAATCTCTTCACTGACTGACTGTGTTTCTGGTATGATCTATGGTTTTCTCCCTCCTCAGATTTGGACTGAGCAACAAATTTGAAGCAGAATTCCCATCATCATTAACTGGAAAGGTGAGTGCTGGTGGATAAGAATCAATTATAAACATAGTGTAACAGCCACTAAACGCTAGCATTTGGCTAACAAGATCTTGCTACTAGAAAAGCTTGATATTTTGGTGTCTACATGTAACTGAACTTGCAGAGATAATTATCATGTAAATGATACTGCAGTAGTACTGGATTATTTTTCTTTCCTCACAGGTTGCACCTGAGGAATTTAAAGCCAGTATCAGCAGAGTTAACAGTTGTCTTAAGAAGAATCTTCCAGTTAATGTCCGATGGCTACTTTGTGGCTGCCTTTGTTGCTGCTGTACATTAGGTTGTAGCATGTGGCCAGTTATTTGCCTCAGTAAAAGAGTAAGTTGGATTATATTGTCATTTGGCATTATATGCTGTAAATCTGGAAATGGTCATTGTTTTCATTTATGTATTGTTTTTTTTCCACCCCTTTTTGAAACTCTGAATGTTAGGCATGGTCCATGCAGAAGGAAAATGACAGAGGGTGAATTAAGTTATTTCAGTTCAAATTTTGTGAAGACTGGTCTTTAATGTTGCAGTGGAAATAGGACAGAACCAGTTTACTATACTTTAAGTATATGATATGTTAAATGTTTCTGATAGTACAGCTATATGTATGTAATAGTTTTACTTCAGAAAATAACTGTCAACAGTACAAATCAGTATAAGAACTTCTGTTACTTCAGCTTTTCTGTAATATCCTGTTGAACTTGTCAGACTATTGGACAGTGGTTAGTTATACTGGTTGAAATCAGTTATAAGTTTTGAAGAACTGTTGATTATATTGACAACCTAATCACAGTTCCAGTGGCTGGATTTTTTTTAGTTTCTCATTTGAAAAGGCTTTTTTTGAAGATATAAGTCAGATGAAGTGGTCTGTGATTGGAGTAATGGATCTTCTTTTTGGATTCTCGCTGAGGAAGATACTTTAAGTGCAGTGGTTCTCAACCTTTTCAGTAACACAGCACACTTTAGTGAGAGAAACAATTCCATAGCACCCCCACTTTTTTCAGCTGAATTGATTGCTTATAAAATCACATTTACTATGATTACAATCTTACTAGAGAGGTTTGCAACATAGTGCATACAATAAGCTAAAGAAGGCTCAAATGCATTAGTGTTTCAAATCCATTGGAACAAAATACACATCTTCTCAATTTTGCCCTTTGGCCACCTGCATTTAGAATGTTTGCGTTTTAGAATTGAAAGACAAATACTTTGCTTTAAGTTTGATTAATTTTCATAAGTTTTATGAGTTATAACTTTGGTGGATTGAATATTGTTTAAGATGAAACAATGCTCGTTTTACATTGATTTCATTACTTTTGTACAAAATTTCATGGCACACTTGGGCAGTTCTCACGGCACACCACCATGCCATGTCACACTCATTGAAAACCACTGCTTTAGTGTATTAATAACTAGAGGTTTCACATTGTTTCTTCTGTACACTGAACGCATTGCATACGCTGGAGGCTCCTTGCAATTCCTTCCAACAATGCGCCCTGTGTATCAATCTCTCATCCCCCTCTATTTCAGGAAAGCTCTACAAAACCCCCTTTCCCATGCCAGTTGCTCTGTGTATACCCTTATTCCCTCTCTCCCACAATGGTTTCTTGGTCCTCCATATCAGGCTTGTTCCTACCTACACTAAAGCATGCAAAGTTTTTAGTATTACAGACAGGCAAATGAAGAAATGCCTTCAGACTCAGCTTAAGATTCACTCCTTTCAGGTGGTAAATCAAGACTGAGCTTCTAAATGGCAGTAAGCATATGTTTTGTTTGTGATTTAAGATTAAAACCAAAATAATTTAAAATTAGTTCTTTCACTTCTGTTTCAAAACTATTCAGGATCTTGAGGTTCTGGGGTTTTTTGTGTTGTGGTTGATGACATCGCTAAAATCTAAAAGTGAAAGGCGCTTGTTTGGGTTTAGGTGTTATTGATATTCTCAAACATTGCTGAAGTTGTGGAGATACTTGAGATCCACTTGCATTGGTATGTAAAAAATATCTTTTTAATATTGCTTTGCTTACCAGAATTCTTGGAATACATTTTGCTGTGCATAAGGAAGCCTGAACAAAAGACCCTCTTTACTATGCAGCTTCCTGTCTTAAGCTTCTCCAAAGTGTCCCCTTTCTGTTTTTTTTATTAGAAGATCATTTCAATTGACATTGCTTTTTGTCAGTTCCTTGAGTGATGCTTAAGACCAGTTTTACTCTGTGCAAAATAAAATTAAGGTACATTGACCTTCATTAGGGTTGAAACTGCTTCAGTTAGAGTCAATTGAAAATTCCAGTTGTCTTCAGGGAGAACAGGATCAGACCATTGGTTTTTGTCAGGTCTTTAAACTATCACCAGCTGCCATAGCTCCTGTAACTTTTAGACAAGTTAAGAACAGTCATACGTACATGCCTCAAAACAGTACTACAGCTGGAGATGATTAAGCACTTGGATGGCAGACTCAGTATAGTGAGATGCCATGGACTGAACATGCTTGAACTATCATCTTAGCCCCAAATGTCCTCCTGCAGTCAGGCTTGCAGTGCAGAGGAAGGGAAAGCATATGCTGCCACTTCTGAAGCTGAACTTGTTCTGTGAATAAACAGATGCATGCATATTAACCCTGCAGTCTTGTTGTGACCCATTTCGTCTCCATACTAAATCAATGTTAGTGTGCCATAGCAGCAGAAAGTCATTAGCAATGTGTAACAAGGTGGTGGACTCTAAGATTCTGAATAAATATGCTAGTTTCCTTGTAATTATCCTAATGTGAAATGCTTCAGCTGTGCATAAAGAAGCAGATAATTATAGGTGAATTATATTAATAGATGTATCTTATTTTTAATCAGAATTCAAGAGGTTGGGGCCTAGTCTGCACTGCCCTGCTGGGTCAACGTCAGATATACTAGTTACATAACCAGCATATTTCACATTGACATACCTACCTCTGCGTACTGTGGCATCTTTATGCTGCTATGTTGACAAGAGAGTGTCCCTCATTGACTGAGCAGGTCTACACGCCCCCACTCAGTCGATGCCACTTCATCAATGCCTGCTGCCCTGGCAGAGTAGACATACTCTGAGACAGAGGGAGGCTGGGTTTAAGGGGAAGAGAAGTCCTTCATGAAAATCCTAGCAACTGAAAGAAAAATAAACAGAAAGAAACAATGGCAGTAAGTCTCAGTTGCTGCCTGGCAGGCATGGCAGCTGCAGTTCCAGGAGCTGACCCAGGTATACTGGTCATATTGCCAGTAGAAAGCTGGTACCTGAAGAGAACCTAGAATCTTATCTGGTTACATGAACTGAGTTCAGCTGGATACCTTTGTTTTATACCAGCCAACTAGATGATTCATTTGGTTAAGCCTGAGACCTAGAAAATAGGGAAACTGATTAACCCGATAATGTATCTTTGTTCAGAAAGTCTGCCTGCAAGAGTGCAGATGTGACAGAACCACCCGTTTACACTGGCAAAGCCTGCTCTGCAAACAGAGGGCATCTTCCAGTCTGATCCATCAGAGAGACCACAGCCAAAATGTAGCACAGAGAGAACTTCTTTGTTTATCCAAATAACTGTCATAGAGAAGAATAAAGTGACTTAGGGCCTCAGAGAGTCACAGTGTGTAGCTATGCATAGATTCTGGGCACTGCTGCTTCTCCTGGATGTCTGGTAATAGTCTCTCATAATGTAACATCTTCCAACATTAAGATGTGCTGGGGTCCACTTTGACCCACCAAGCAGCCCTGAATTGGAAGATGCCTTCTAGATCCCCATTTTCCTCTGTATCATACCTCTTAGAGGTTCAGTATAATATCTTGTCCCCAGACTCTAGAAAACCAGCAAGTCCCTCCTTCTTTACTTTACTTGACACATACAGGTACATATTCGGTCTATTAAAGGAGCATGTGTGACAGGCCACTTCAGGCTGCTGTACCGCTGTGATCTCTCAATTTCAACTCCTGAACTCCAATTCGCCATGCTTTGCCAAGTGACCACTCACTCCTGAGTCAGTCCACTTTGGCCCCTGGCATGCAGTCAGTTCCATGCAGTGGGCATATGCTCTCTGGCTACTTGAGGATGGTCCCCCAGCAAGCACCTCCAGCCCCAGTTACCACACCAGGAGCCACTGTCTACAAAGATTGGGACCCACTGCCAACCACCATATGCTCAAGTCCGTCAATTTAACAAAGAACTGGATTGTGCCCAGCCCTCTTCACTCAGGCCCTCTGAAGATCACCCAGCTTTAGAGAAAACATATACATTTATTGATCAGATTATAATTCTAAGTGAGAATATGGACAATCATGGCAGAATCACAATATAAATGAGTCAAGAGCGACCATAAGGAAATAAAAGGCAAAATGTGCATGCTAGCCTAATATTTCTACTTAAACTAACCTCACAGTCCAAACAAGTTTATGCTCAAGGCGGGAGCATCGCTGGTGCCTGGCACATGGGGCCTGTGCCCCGGGTCCTGGCGGGGCCCCTGCCTCTCCTGGTCTCTGGCCAGATCCAGCCGGAGATCCAGGGCCTGGCCATGGCCACTTCTGGCCCCTTCCTAGGCTGGGCGGCCCAGCAGCTGCCGCTCCTTGCCCTGTCCTCTCCAGGGTTTAAACTTGAAAGCTTGTCTCTCTTCCACCAATAGAAGTTGGTCCAATAAACCACATTACCCCAGCCACCTTGTCTCTCTAATACACTGGTTCTGACATGGCCACAGCTACGCTAGATGCAGCATTGATTTACATTGTGGTAAACATTTAGATGCATGGTTACGTGAATCAACAAATATAAATTACCGGTACTGTAAAATCAGTTAATTTTTAAGTGCTAGTTTATCTTGAGTTATCTTATCAGTCAAGGTATAGTGCTGAAGTTTTAGTAAAGTCAGCTTTATTTTTTCTTTTAAATGCATACTAGAAGATAAGACTCCATCTCAACCTGTTAGATAGTGCTCTTAGCAATTCATGGAGCAACATGTTTACAGTTTTAATTTGATTCACAGAATGCTGAGAGGGAATAAAGACATATGAAGTCTTCATTACTATGAGAGCTGCATATAGAATAAATGCTTGCCTGTTGGAAAATGCAAGAGTTCCTGAAGATTAAGTTTTCATAAAAATCAGAACAGCAAATCTAATTATATAAAAGTATACTTCTTAAATATAAAACATTTATAAATACTTTAAACCTCTCCAGAGACTTTCTTCTCAGAATGGCGGGTTCATAAAGATTTTCATGCCTTTTGTGATGGTCAGATAGATCTGTCACACTTAAATTGATGGGATTGTTTTCAGCCCTTGTTTAAGAAAATAAATTTTTAGGTGTTCATGAGGACAGTGTGAAACAAAATGCATCTTCCAAGGTAAGAAATGTTATGTCTTCAAACTTAGTTATCCTTTCTCAGGTACATTATCTGTGATATTTCTTGCCTCTCAGCCAAATGAGATAACACACAAGGCTCCCCCATCAGAATAAAAAGAAACAAGAACACCTGAAAAAATATTGTAGTGGTCATATGAAAATTATTCCAGTTATTATTTGAGAAAGAATAAATTTATTTCTGATGCTAGAAAAAAGTTTTCCTTTCCTCAAATTTCCTAACGAGATAGCATTTCAGACTTGAAATGACAGTGAATGGAGTTGTAGAAATTGGAGAGAAGAGAGTCTTAGATCATTCTTCTTGCTAATACAGGATTTTTTCCTTCAGATAGATTTTATTTTTTTAGTGCTTTGTTCAGTCTGATTTGGGAATCTCCAGGTTCTGTTATTTCTCTTGAAGACTGTTTACACTGAATCAATGAGACACTGCCTGCAATGTTCTTCACCAGTCAAAATAGAGACATGCTTCTCTAATTTGAGCTGAAGTTTCAGTACCTTTAGTTCCTTATTTTTATTTAGTATTGGTCACTATATAATGGAAAACCAAGTAAGACAAAAAACAAAGTCGACAGTTTGTAGGCACAGACCTTATTACTGAGCAACATTTTCAGTTACAATTTGTGCTCTCTTTTCTGAGATAAATTCCAGATTTCACAAATGTGTGGTAAGTCTTTAAATTATTACCCCTCTGATGAAAAGGATGACACAGTAGGTTTTTAATGCACACAGTTGTACAGGCTGAAGTGCCTGTTTGAAGCCACTCTTTCAAATTAATGGGTAATTATTTTTCTCTGTAAATTAAAAACTGCAGTCTTCTAATATGAGTGAATGGGACAAACAACCTTAAACTGGAACAGTAATTCTCATATATCCAAATCTCTATAAAAATGCTATTCTGTATTTAGAATGCACGCTTTCATTAAGCACTTTTTAGAACCTGCATGTGAAATCTCTGATTAAAATGAATGAGATGTGTGGTGTATTTAAGAGCTAACTACAACAATACTTTGAAGAGTTGTTTGTTTTCTTTTGTCTTCACACAAGTCTTGTGAAATCCGAAATACTGCTTGCGTCCCCAGAGGAACTTTACTTTGTGTCTTCATAATACTTACTTGACACTTATTTGTCAGGTTACATCTTCAGACTGCTGCACAAACATTAGCTAATTATTTTTTTCCCCCAGAGTTTATTGTTAAACTGACAGTATGAAAGGGGGAGAGAGATGGGTAGAAATAACTTATTCTGCAGCCTTTAATTGCTGATGGAAAAATGGGTTCAGAGGCAACTACAGGCTAGCAAACTTAACTTCAATACCAGACAAATTGATTGAAACTATAGTAAAGAACAGATGTAGCAAGGTGCTGTTGGCCGTGCTACTGAATCTAATTATACAGAAAAGAGAGCCAGCTGAGCAAACTGCCCGTGAGCTGGAATGAAGACTAACTGTGGAACCTGGGTTAGTTATAAAAGCTCCCAGAACAAGGAAGCTAAGGGGAGGAGCAAGGGCCAGTAGCCAGAGCTGGGGAAGCCCCAGTGTGAAAGAGATGAGTACTCTGCTGCTTCAGGGCAAGATCTATAAGACCTTAGGGTGTGTCTACATTGGAGGCTTAAGTCGACTTAAGCAACTCCCCGGCCACATTTGGAGTTCATTAAGTTGACTTAAGAACCCTCACTCTTAAAGCTGACTTTATTAAGTTGACTTAACAAAATGTGGCCATTAAAGTTGACTTAATAAAGTCAACTTAAGGCAGGAGAGCCATTTAAGTCAACTTTATAAAATTGACTGAAACAAATGGGCCTCTTTAAGTCAACTTAATAAAGTCGACTTTTAAGTTGACTGTTCTGAGCCCTCTACTGTAGACATAGCCCTAGTGCCTGCATGTAATATTATAGCTTGAAGGTGGAGGGAAACCCACTATAAATAAAGCACGCTAGTAAAGCACAATACTGTGGTCTAGATGTGGTTTATGGGGTTAAGGGCCTGACCAGTCCAGTGAGAGAGTGAAATGCGAATCTCTACAACAGAATTATCAGGCCCATGGATGAAAACAATATGTTGGGAAAGATCAGCACAGCTTTTGTTAAGGGAAATCATATCTCCCCAATCTATTAATTCTTTGAGGGTCAGCAAACATGGACAAGTGTGATCCTCTGGCTGTAGCGTGTATTTGGATTTTCAGAAAGCCCTTAACATTGTCCCTCAACAAAAGTTCTTAAGCAAAGTAGGCAGTTGTGGGATAAAAGGGAGCTCCTCTCATGGGTAATGTGTTAAAAGATAGGAAACAAGGGATAGGAATAAATAGTTTTCACAGTAGAAAGCGGAGAATAGTAGGGTCCCCCAGTGCTCTCTGTTGGGACTAGCGCTGTTTGATATAGTCATAAATAATCTGGAAAAAGGAGTAAACAGTGAGGTGACAGAGTTGCAGATAATACAGGATCACTTAAAAATTGCTAAATCCAAAACTAACAGAAGAGTTACAAAGGGCTGTCACAAAACTGGGTGACCAGGCAACAGAATGGCAATCAAATTCAGTGTTTATAAATGCAAAGTTATGCATAGTGGAGGATACAGTCCTAACTATATGAAATGATGCAGTCTAAATAAGCTGCTGTTCTTCAAGTGATTACACATGTCCATTCCTCTGTAGGTGTGTGTGCACTCCATGCACAGTTGTTGGAGACTTTCCCTCAGCAGTACCTGTCAGGGCATCATCAGCACCCTCTGATCTCTTGTGTCATTGCATAGAGGCATAAATGGCCACACCACCCAGATCCTCACATAGTTTTTTTCCTCCAGTGATGGTTGTTGAAGCCATTATCTTTGTATTTGCAAGTCTTCCCTCCCTTCTTGTCTACATAGTAACTGTCCTATTAGTTAGCCTGAAGTAGTGTTTTATGCATAATTAGCAATTAAAATAAAGTTAGTCCTGAGAAGTGCATTTCAGTACTGAACTCATGCTGTGCTCATGTAGCTTCAGTGCCAGTCACTCCTGTGGCAAATTTATGCCAGTGAGCAGCCCTCACTTTGAGTGCCTTAATTGTCTGGGGGAACCGCAAGTAGGTGACAAATGACACATTTATAGAAGGTTCAGATGTCATTCCGAAAAGGGCACGACAGTCAAGCTGAAGTATTTACTCATGGATGACGTACAAACTCCTCCATTGGAACCTCCCCATTCAGAACAAATGCTGAGCACTCCAAGTCTGTCTAGAGTGCTCCCCCAGTTCTAGCTGAGTCTACAGACAGACCTTCCTCACCAGTACTGAAGAAAAGACTTTTCAAGTCCTTGAAGGACTCTGTACTAAGACCTTCAAAATCTACAGGCAAAACACTGAGTGGAGGCAAGATACTGAGGGGCACTTGAAGAAAAGGCACCCCTAGATAAAGCCATTGTACTAAGAAGGATTGTTGACTCTAGAGCCCTGGAAAGGCCCATCAGGACTGATTCCAGAATTGGCAGAGCTCATGGCAACATAGGGTCACTTTGATGGTGTCATATACACCCAGAGCTTTTGAGGCAGCTCTGGAATTTCTGCTCTTGTTACTACCAGTTTCACCTGATACAGGGGTTGAATGTGTAAGGTCCTTTGTTGCCAGATCCTACCTTGATGCACCACTTGGTATTGGTGGCTGCTGTTGGAGGATAGGGCCATCAATGGCTAATAGCCAGGATGGTCGGGGACTCAAGGGTGGAGCATCCCTAAATTTTGGACTAGACGATAAGAGATGGGTCACTCAATCATTGCCCTGGTCTGTTAATTCTTTCTGAAGCCTCTAACATTGACCTTTGCTAGAAAGCAGGGTACTGCATTAGACAGACCATTGGTCTGATCCTGTGTAGCCGTTCTTATTTTTTATTGTTTGTCTCTGAAATTTAAAACATTATTTTGGCGTTTAAATTTTGGACATTACTGACACACGTCATTTGTCAAAAGGAAAGGAAAGGAAGGAATATTTCCAATGTCCATATATACCTAAGTCTTAACAGTTGGAGACACACTTATGCTTCCATGAGTCATTTGGAAAAATAATACAATATACTGATAGAGGTGATATATGATCTATAGATTCATGTGATTCATGTCAACTTCTAGTTATTTGGTTTCAGTATTCTTGATTTTTTTTTCTTGTTTCTTGAGAGGTAAAACAGTAAAAATAGTGGAAGAAGACTGGAAAACCAAGTGGTGTTTTGGATTTCTCCTGCTTTATCTCAGCCATATAAACACGTGTGGTTTTACTGGTTTTTATTTTCTTACAATACAGCTGATATTTATCAAAATATAGATTCATAACTATCTGCTTCTTCTGTCTACAGCTACCTTAAAGAATCTGTAGGTTTTTCAGTAGTTTCAGTAGTATGTTGTATTTTTCTTTAATGACCTATAGATCCCTAAATGTTTTTTGTGTCTTGTTGGGTCTCTGTTCTTTTGATTTCATGGTAGCTGCCATCAACAGTGACTTGAACTAACAGTTCTAGCTTAGCAAAAAAAAAAAAAAAGGGGGGGGGGTACAGGTGGCAGGACATTTTTAATATGGGGTTCTTGACTTGGGACCTTACTACCCTACTTTGTGGTAGTAAGCCCCCCATTTTGATAAACTTCAGGGCACTTTCCAAAGGCGTATCAGTTTTTTCCTCCAGGGTTTTTTGGGAGATAGAAAAATGAGGAGATCTTACGTGAGGGTTTAGAATTGATTGCTCAGGAGTGTCTTATTTTGTGAACTTTATTGTCTGGCATATATGCATTGAAAGATACTCAGTGGCATCTAACATTTGTGTATTAACGTTCATTTGTATTCTATTTCAAAAATAATATTCTAAAATTAACTCAAAATTCAACATACTTGAACATCTATGAGGAATGCCCCTGTGAACATTAGATCATAATTTTAATTTTATATATTCTAAATAAAGCTATGTTTACATTTCAGTTTATGCACAGGATATGCCTTTTACATATAAAAGCAATCTTTTTTTGAAAATGTTACAGTGAATACTTTGAATGCTGACAATTCTGAAAGCTCTTTAAAATGTAATAGCATTTGTATGTTAGAATTACACCTTTGAACACTTATTTATACAGGATATACCTGTCTACATACCATGGCAATCTTTGAAATATTTTAGATATAAGCAGACTGCAATATGTAGTACTTAAAGAAAATTAATCAAACATGTTTTGTTCACCCTAATATTATCTTTAAAAAAAATAGAACAAAAATATTTAAATAGTGATGTGGACATAATAGTTTAGGGTCAAAACATGCTCCACTTATGGTGATGGCATGTGTCAGCAAATATAATCTAAGCAAAGTATGCAGTTAACCAATCTGAAACTGAAAGTACAAAAATGCAAAGGAGAACAAATATACAGTAATAAAAAGAGGCTGAGATTGTAAAAACATTAACAGGCTAATAAATTACACTGGAATGATTCGAGTTTGACTGAAGTGAGTTTGATACATTGTCCATTGGTGGGAAAGGAAATATCCTCTTTTGATATAATAAAAATGAAAAAAGTAAACTATATCAGCAAGAGCAGAAAAAAAAGAAAAACTTGACCCATGCTAAGAGTAGTATCGGTAGAGCTGTGGTAATACCTGACTTTTTTTGTTTTCATTATCAGTTCTGAAAAACTGGGTGAGGGAGAGCGAGGGGTAGAGTTAATTTGACCCAAACTGAAAATGGTAGTTTTTAGAATTTTTGACAACTTATTTTTGCAAAATTTCATTATTTGGGACTAAAGGACCTTGCGTTGGTCAAGGTACAGAAGAGATAAAGAGACTTTTTGTTTAGGTATTTAGTACAACTCCTGTCCAGATGCACAGCAACAAAGACCAGTGTTGCCAAATCCTAACTAAATTGGACTGCTTGCATATTTGAAGTTAAGCACATACATAGGTTTTTGTAGGATCAGGGTGAAGACCATTATCATTTGACTATGTCAGGGTTTATGTAAAATACATGTAGTCTTGGTGCAGTTCTTATTGGATATATGTCACATCCCAGTTAGCACTCTCATTGCCAATGTCAGAAGAGAAGCTAAAGATTGAATGGACATGAAGTATGAACATCCCTATCAACTCTGGAGGAATGGGAACAAAATTAATTGGGTAGGGTGAAAAAGTTGCATTGCTATTGGCATTGCACTTGGTCTCCAGGACTCTCACTGGTACAACATATGAGGAATACAGTCTCTTTAAATTTTTACAAAAATGTAGTACAACTCACCCTTAGGAATCCATATTTTAAGGTATTGGGAAATATTCAAATAGCGTTGTACTGGGTGACAGGTTATTATAATTTAATACTTGCATTGTGATAGCACCTAGAGGCCTCCGTCAGGACTTGGATCCTTATGTAGATAGATTCTGTAAACACATGTGAAGAAGGGAGTAGGTTAACTTGAATATGATATGTTACAGGGTAAGTGGTAAGTGAGATTATATGGTGGGATATGTTGTGGGTTGAAGGCCAAAAAGAATATATACCACTGGGTGCACAGAGACCCAGAGGCTTGGGCTCTTGAATGGAAGATCCATCCATACTGCTCTCTTAGAACTCCCAGGGGTTTCAGTCTTACGAATCACCAGTTGGCACCTGCAGAGGGGATGCTGGATCACAGAGGAAGTGGGGGATGACACTGTGATCAGGAAGGGGAGCATGACTGGGATTTTACAAGATTATACTTTCCCTTGTGTAGTAAGAAGTAGATGATCTATTGAATGCGACTGTTACCTATGTTGTGTTTACTCTGGTTACATAAGCCCTTAAGTTGGAGGTATAGCCAATCAGTGGGTTTTGAGAAGAGCTGCAGTTAACACAGAGTTAGGAAAAGCAGCCAATATTTATTGACATGTGTCGTGAGAGTACAATTAGGGGTAAAAGGGCTAAACTATTGAACCAAAGACACCATTGTTGGACACGATGCGTGCCCAGGAAGAAGCAGGGTGTTGCAACATGCAATAGAAAGATCTTACAATCTAAGTAATTTAAATAGATAGTATTTCACTGGTTGCTGATAGACTTGTCACACTCATATATACTATACCCGAAAAACTAAACAAATTAAATAATAGACATGTAACTTAGCTTGTACGATAGAACCTCAGAGCTGTGAACATGAGCATGAATTGACCTATCAACTATGCTCCTCATTGGGAACCAGAAGTATACAATCAGGCTGAAGCAGAGACCAAAAGAAGGCAAATAAAATACAGCATGGTAGTAAACATAAACAACTAAAAAAAAAAAGTTTAAAAAATATGACAAGGTAAGGAAATTTTCATTTAAATTAAAACAGTTAAAAGCACCATTTTTCTTCTGCATAGTAAGATTTTAAATCTGTATTAAGTCAGTGTTCAGTTGTAAACTTTTGAAAGAACAACCATAATGTTTTGCTCAAAGTTACGAACATTTCAGTGTTAGACAACCCCTGTTCATGAGGTGTGCTCAACTTTAAGGTTCTACTGTAACTGAAAGGCTCAACTTTGCCTTGTTTACAGACTGTAGCAAAACTCTTATTGACTTAAATGGGAGCAGAATCAAGTTGAAATTGTATTTTGGCTTTATATTTTCTGATGATTTGAGGAGTAATTTTTCAGCAGATGCCATCAAACACAAACATGTTAAAACATGAGTCAAATCTTAAATTCCTGCATGCAATTAGATGCTATGGTTTCATTACATTGAAATGTCTCATTAAATTCTCCATCCAAACAGTTACTTGAAGAAACTGAACTTATGTTACGCCAGTTTTTCTTTGAATGAAGAGTAAGGGAAGAGTGGCTTGTCACGTCATCTGTCTGTTCTTTAACATTTAAAAAAAATCATAATTGAATTAGTATTGTAGTTTTGTTACAAAACTGGGGGGTTTTAAAAATAAAGAAATAAAAATGTGTACAGTATTAAATCTTCCTAAAAACGAAAACTTTTTTTCCATTTAATTTGTGCTTTTGTTGTTTCAAACAAATAATTTGCAGTATAGGTTTTTCTGTATTCCATTGATAGACTCTGTATGCTTGTCATCCCAGTATGCTGGAAATGCTACACTCAAATCAAGGACTTCTTTCTGGTTTTGTATGTCCTCACCTGCTCCTCACTGTAAATCATTGAGATGTCAAGTGCAGTGATTAATTAAGCTGCACGTGCAAGTGCTTTTTTTTCACCTGTCAAGTAGGAGAGAAGGCTGGCTATAGAGAATTGTGTGATGCTGTTTAATTCACTTCTTTTTCCCAAAGCTGCAGAATGTTGCAGTAATGTTTTACATTTAAATTTTCATTCACATTTTTATAGTTGTAATTCAGTTTTAATTTAGGAATTCTAATCTCACAAGGCATATTTACAAGGGGATAGAAAGTATAGCAGCACTTTTACAAAAGTGAGCAAGGCCATCTGTATAACATTGCATCATCAAATGTTAGCTAGTCAAAATCTTACTAGTTAGAGTGGATCTAAACTGGGTACAAAAGATTACAGTTCTTAAATAAATGGATTAACCCTACATCACTAGCCTAACAGATTTAATATTTGTGGTGATATTTTTATTGTAATGAGGAATCTTTAATTTTTTATACAAAGTCCTTTTGGTCCATTCTGTGCACAAGATTTTAATAGTGTATGTTCAGTTTGTTATTTGTGTTTATGTATTATATGCAATATTGTGTGTGTGTGTGTGCGCGCGTGTGCGTGTTTGCACGTGCATGCGTACAACTTTATTGGAATTTGGCTGGCTTGAACACTTTCAGGCAAGTGGCAAAATTAAATTGTATAGTGATCTTAATCTATTATTAAAAGGTCCAGGAAAGGAAGATTACAAGGTAGATTCAGGTTTTGAATCGGTTTTGCCATTGGTTTAGCAGCGGGTGGGCAGGCAGATGCCTGCTCAGAGTAGAACCTATTGCCATTTTTCACCATTGATAGAGTAGCCTTTCAGAGTCAATGAGCTCTGTCAATGTGAGCTTGTCAAGGCTACAACTTCATAGACCTGAGAGGCGGTTTGAGAGGTCAGCCCTTTTCAGGTTTGCTGTGATGCAAATGAACTTTAATGCTTAAACAACTATTGGAATTTTTATGTCTGCTCCTTGTTCTTTTTTCTTCACAAAGTCATTGACGAGACATTCAGTGCTTTTTAAATTGGAAGTTGCATTGTGCTAAAGACCTAGTACAGATTTACGGAGGGCTGAAAGCAGTTAGATCATGTTCTTTTCATGGTGCGATTAGAATCAAATCGATTTCCCTACAGCCTTCAGCATTCAGATGGCAATTTTAACAAAGCTTGGGGGCTAGACAAGGGACAAAACGACTGAACTGAATGTTAATTACACTCTGCAGCCTTATTTTCTTTTGATTTGGAGCTGACTGGCAACTAAATTAACAAAAGTGTGACCATAACTGCTGCCCTATTTTCATTTAAAAGGAGAGCAGACTCTAAAAGGCTATCTTTACAAAGAAACAAGTTAGGTCTGCTGATCTTTGTTAAAGGGCACTGTCTTAAAAAAAACCAGTAATAATAATAATAATAATAATATAATAAACAAAACCCCTGAATTCCAAAAACTGATGCAATAAATTTAGTCTTTGACACAGCCACCTTTTAAAGTTCCTGCAATGTCTGCTTTTAAAATAAAACGTAGTAGAAACGCAACCCAAGGATGCGTATTCATTGCTTACAATTGATATTTTTAATCATGTGACCACAGCACAAGATTAAACATGTTTAATGTTGAAAGGTTGTATGGTAACTAGCGGACAACTAGCTAACTTTAAATATTAACATTTTGCTTTTGAAATGCGAAATCAGTAACTTCAAAGTAGTTGTTTAGTTTCATTTTTTATCTTGTACAGCTCATACTTGCTTGACACAGATTTCTAGCTTGTGATTGTTAGTGTTTGTTTATGCTATCTGTTGTTTTTGCAATAATAACAGTGAGATGCTTCCCCTGTCACTCCCATTGCCTTGTAAGGAAACTGCAGCTGCACTAAGTTGCAGTTGATCCTTGTCAGTACTGTGTCCTTTTGCACCTGCAGCTCCGCTGGTCTCATCTTAACACCTGGCATCATGAATTATCCTCTTTTATTCGTACTTACTAACAAATCCCATTAAGGGCTGAGTGGTATACACTGTGGCAGTCAAATGACCATGAATGTCAGAGTACGCTTCTACAATGTAAATATAACTAAATGATTATACTCAAAATATCTTTTGGCGTGAAGCTGTAGTTCAAAAAGACTGCCATTTTTCATTAATTTTTTTGCATACTTGCAAAATTTCAGTTGTAAAGATTTATCAAGGTTTAGATTTCAAAATATGTCAGAATTCTTTGCATGAAATGTCAAATGTGAAAGCACAAAAAACCAAAGCTTGAGAATCTTAAATATTTGTATTGTACTGCATTCTTGTGTAATTCATAGATGATGTAACACCAAAGAATTTGTGCAAGTCACCATCTTAACTTTCTGTATTTGGATTTTCCTGACTGTTTTCAGAGTTGTAAGAGATGTTCTTTAAGGTATTGCTCAGATAGAATGTTAGATATTTGTATTTGACCTCTTGCATTACAAAATAAAATTTATGGTATCTTTCAACTGTTCAACTACTGACCTTTTGGAAGCAATATATTCACATTAATATTATTGCATAACAGTGTTACACTTACAGAAAATTAAAAATTGCCAGAAACTTGTTGTTGAGTAGTCTCAGTAGACATGGCTAAGGCCAAACCTAATTTTGCAGCAATTAAAACATGTTTAGAAACCATTGTGCTCAAAAGTTGTAATGCTTTTTTCACATAATTTCATATTTAGCTTTTACTTTTAAAAAAGGGTCATTTCTAGTCTAGTACTGTTTAGCATTACAGATTTGATAGTACTGCAGACCACCCTGCATTTAGTCACTGTCCTGTACCTCTCCCCTTTTCTCACAAAAGCAGCTGCAAAACAAAGTTTTTCTAAAACCAGTCAAGAGTAAAATTCTTTCTCATTTGTCTTCCAGACACGAAGATCGATTGAGAAGTTATTAGAATGGGAAAACAATAGGTTATACCACAAGGTGAGTGCCGCAGGGAGCAGCTTCGTACTGTTGGAGTCTGAATTGCACAGTATGGAAACAGATGCTTTTGTTGAACGAAAAATATGAAAGGTGGACAAATGGGCCAGTCTGTGTGCTGCAATAAAATACAGCTCATTTTTCTTCTTTTTCTTTCCTCCTTGTCTAGCTGTGCTTGCATTGGAGACTGAGCAAAAGGAAATGTGAAACGAATAACATGATGGAATATGTAAGTTAAAGGGCTGTTTTGTGAGTTTCTCTATTAAATGATCATTTATTTTGCTTCTGATCTTATTCTTTTCATGATTATTAATCAGTAAAGGTGTCAGGAGCTTAATCGCCTGAGTGCAAGGATTTTCTACGGTTCACAGATGCATGGTTTCATGTGCAGGACTGATTTATAAAGTTATGAATGACTTGAAAACAAGGCTTCACTGTGTTCTGAAAAATAATAAATTAATTGCCAAGATAAAATAGCTTGAACGTGTGTTGATGGAGTGTGAAATTTTAGATGCTGTATAAAGAATAACCACAACTTTGGTTACGCAGCAAGTCAGATATGGCTGTTTTATATAATGCTAATCAAGTCTAAAAGTATGGAAGAAGACCTTTCAGCTAAACTGTTGGAGCTTAAGAAACCTTCAGCTTTTATAGATGTTAACTGCCCTGTATCTCAACTGTCTTGAAAGTATCTGTTTCTTTATTAATGCTGCCAAAACATTTTTTAAAGTCAGTCTTATAAAAGCTATTAAAAAGACTTCAGTTTGGTTGTTATTCTCTACAAAGTTTTGAAGTTATAGAAAGGTATACACTGAAAAATGGCATTCCTTCTACTGTCAGGCAGTCTGCAATTTCAATGTGCCCACCCAGCTGCCTTCTAACTCTTTAATTTGTTTCCGTTTTATTACTGTTTTCAAAAACTTTTGTGAGCAGTCAAAGGAGACTGTGCGTGCTGAGATGAGTCTGTGAAAATTGATTAAATCTTTGAAATTTGTAGGATTTCCATAATACAAGAAGCGGATGAAACCAGGAAAGGGTTAACTGTTAAAAATAAAGACTGACCTTGAAGAAATACCTAGAACAGCACTTCTTACATATGCTGCATTGTCTTTTGTTATATGATATTTTGTCTGTTCTTTGAAACAATAAAGCCATCCTAGATGGCATATAAAAAGATTGTCTAAAATACTTTCTAATTATTTAAACACTATTTTAAAATAGTCTTTTTCACTGCCAGCATTTCCCTCATCTTCCATATTCACACTGTCCTATTTCTAGCCTGAAACATAAAAGATTTTAGTATGTCTTTTCCACAGGATAGCTCTATTCATTGAACTGACTAAGTAGATTTTTTTTGGTATCGTTCTCTCACATATAAAACTTGTTAATTAATTATGAGATGCATGATATTTCACTATAAGCAGAAAAAAGCAAATTTCTGTAAACTGTTTTGAGCTGAAGCTATATAAAGATATTCTGCTTTTTCATCACTGCATGTTTGTTTTTCTACAGAAGTAGTTAGCTTTGTCATCTCAAACCATGTCACCTCAAACAATTTGCAGATTAAATTAAAATTAAGCATAAGAGGCTATACTTTTCTGTTCATTGTGAAGGATAACTTATGAGAGTTTAAACAAATATTCATCTTTCTGAGTGAACTTGTATGGAATTACACTTAATCTTCATAAATGGACACTCTTAACTGTTTATAAATCAGTTTGTCTACTTACAGGATAAAGTTAGGTGGTTGCATATGTGTTTGCAGGATCAGGATCTGAGAGTGCAATAATTATTATTTAAAAGCTTCTAACAAGTTAGCTGTAGAAATTTTTAATATAGTTATTTTAATCCAACATTGATTTTCCACAGAAAATCTTTAACTAGTTAGGATGCTGATCACAGTAAAGCCATCTTGAATATTCTATTTACGAGTTAACTTTTAAAGGAAGGCAGGGAAAAACTGAAGTTAAGATTTTCAAAATGAATTTTGAAAGTTAGGCTCGAAATCCATATTTAGGCACCTAAATAGGATTTGTCCACAGGAAGGTTTTATCTATCGGTGTTGATGCTAAACAGTGTACAGGTTGTTTCAGTGAACCAGTATAAATAATAACTTGTCATTTGTTCAGCTCTAGTTTGAAACATGGCCTGAGTTTTTCAAAAGTACTAAGCATCCAATAGCCCCTGGAGATCAACAGAGTTGTTGGATGCTCAACAATCAAATTAATGATTTAGGTGTCTAAGTCCAGATTTTGAACCCTAACTTTAAGCTTTGAAAAACATCAGAATCAAATGTCTTCACTGAACACCCCCTCCTTCTACCCTATACATACCCACTCTCACACATACCTTTTGATAGAGATAAACTAGGCATTTATCCCTTAAACAGCCAGCTGGTTTTCTTGTATACCTACAAATATATTCACTGAGATGCTGCAGACCGGCAGAGTATGTTTTTTCCCTTTTTCAGGTAATAAGCTCTTTGTATTATATGTTTTTGATGATGAAGCATCCTATTGTTTTTGAAGCTTTTAGGAATGCAATTTTAATTGATTAGAATAAAGGCTACCTCCTTTTGCCATAGTGCTTTGACTTGCACAGTTAGAAACCAATAAAATTCAATTACATTCCTTTGTTGAGCAGAGTAGAGTGGTAGGAGTCCCAATCTTACTTATGTGTCAGTAATTTTATGGACAATTTTATGGAGGAGGAAAATTCTGAAAGGGTAGTTTTCTTAAGAATCCCTTCAGTACCCACTAAGGGGTACTGTTATATTGATGGCCTCCTTTATCAAAACTGCTGCATGACTTACACATTAGAATGTAGCTCTGAATATTCATGCTGAAATCTGAGTCAAATATCTTGTTACCAATAAGACAGTTTCTTTGATACAGTGATGGGCAACCTTTAAATATGTAAAATAGAAAATTAGTGGAACAGCAATTAGTACTTTTTATGCAAAATCATTGAAACTGTAAACATGTTTTTTAATTTTTCACTGATTGCAAAACTGATTCGAACTGAGAGCAACTATTGATGTTTTAGTTATAAAGTTACCTGTATTTCTTTTCTTTTTAACATTGATGCTTTCTTGTTTTGCAAGAAAAAATTTGAGACAGGTACCTGAGTTTGTCAAAGAATAATTAGCTGCGGACTTACTATAATATGATGGTTCCTCTCTCACCATATTTTTAAACAAATATGAGCAAATTTTGTGAGTGGTTGGTGTGATGAACTTCAGTTCATAGAGTGATACAAAATGTTAATTTTTTTCTTCTTTTTATACAGGTCATCCTGATAGAATTTTTACCAAAGACACCGATATTTCGACCAGATTAGCATTTGCTTTATTTATAGAGACTTATCCAAGTATGTTGTCTTTCCAATGGTGCCTTGCTTGGTGCTCTCCTGGTGGTGACATAGCATTGGTTCTACAGATTATTGTGGTGGTTTTTGTTCTTTTTGGTTTTTTTTAATAACAGCATGCTTTAAGTGCATTTTGTCAAACTTCGCAAAAGTCATTTCATGGAAATGTTAAGTACTACTTAAGTTATTACTTGTACTTATTCCGTTTGTTAATGTATCTTGATTTTCAGAGAGTCTTTTATGTGCGTGTGTGTGTGTGTATATATATATATATACATAACTATAAATATACAGCTGAAAATAGCCTACAAGTGAGCAGTTTTGGGGGGTTTTCTTTGTTTTTGTTCGGTTTTTTTACTTCATAATATACATGAGTTGACTGTAAACAGTGCAAGTTCTTATCATCATTAACCTGTATACCTAAGCAATTTTTATGACCCTCTCCATATTTTGCCAGTGACATTCTAGCTGTACATTTTTATTTCCCCTCCTTTTTGCGGGGCATGGGAGGAAGGAAAGGAACATCAACCACCCACCTTTACTGGGATAATGAGCTTTGCTTCTCTGAAACTGTCCATTTTGGAACCTAAATGTCATTGCACCGTTAGAAGTCTCTGTGATCTTTTGTGGAAGAAAAATCCTGTCAGCTGGTTCTGAAGAAGTTCTCCTATATAGGTTAATAAACCAGAATTTGAAGTATTTTACTCAGACTAGAAGAATCCCTGAGAAGCTTGCATGTATCCGATGATTACTAGAGCTCAGGATCACAAAAATACGTTAGTATTGCAACTTATAATATATGTATCTTAATTCAGGCATATGCTATGTAATGACTTCAGTCTTTACTTATTGTTTACCTGATCTTATACACAGGGGTGCAGAAATATTTGTTTAAGTAAAAGTATTGTCCAAGAAAATCTTTTTTGGGAATTTTTTAAAAATATATTTATAACATCACATAGACAATTTGAGAGAAGTCTTGAAAATTACATTTGAGAGAAATCTTGAAAAATACATGCATATAGGTGCCATGTGTCACAAAATCAGTCAAAGCAGCGTACACTGGACAACTTAAGAAATGTACTGAATAAATATTTATTGCACCCTGGTTTCTTCCCATTTAGGTTTACAAGGTTTATTTTCTGCACAAATACGTTTTTAAAAAAAACCTGGATTTTGATGTATGCTTGGGTCAGGCCAGTCCTATTTCATTATGTTACTTATCTCACTAGGTTGTACATATCATAATACATGTTTTATTTTACTCAGTAATATTTTAAAATTTGTTCTATGTCTGGATATTACTGTACATGAACATTAATGTATGCTAAGAACCTGTTCTTCATACAGTTGTGGTAGCAAGCAATAATGTGAATAACTCTGACAAACCAATATATTCTGCTTAATATTTGTATGAATGATAAATTGATGCCACTACAAGAATACCTTTCTCATTTTAATCTTTTAAATACAAGTATAATTTCTCATTAATATATACAGGTATCTGGATGTTATGAACTATTTTTGTATACTACTTCAAAATACTTATTGTCCATAAATCTTCACTAGTGAATGTCCTAGTTACTGTTTGATATCAGGAGCTGTCTAGAAAGGTCAAGGATTTTCTCCAAGTTACTTTAATCTCTGTTCTCCATATGTGTCCCAAAATAGAGATTTTCTATTACTTAACTTGATCTCTTGATTCCTACTCTCTGCTTTGAAGAAAAGAACTCTATCTATCCATTCTGTGTAGGCTTCAAGTATGTTTTATTGTTTTCAAAGTTCTCAACAGACTGTATAAAATAGCTATTTCATGGCCATGGCATTGAGTACCTGTTACCCCTTCCAGTTCCCCATTACTATTTCATTAATGAAGAAGTGCCTGAGTGGCTTAAAAATTTTCTCTAGGGACATATCCCTCATAAAGTTCCTGTATGTGCTACTGCCCTTTGCTCTTCTGCTTGAGGTGTAAAATTCTCATCAGACTCAATGTCTCTGACTGGGGATATCTGAGGAGTTTTGGACCATTGAAGCAGTTGTGTTTGACCAGGGTTCTTAACTCCTTGTGGTTTCTTCTGTCAAAAGTAGACCATTCATCCAGTAGTTGTTAAACAAAACAAAACAAAAACAAACAAAAAAACCAACTACTTTATTCAAACACCATAGCCCTGAACAAAAATCATAGAAATTGGAGGTGGAAAATACCGTAATAAGTCATCATATTTATCTCCAAAGCAGGTAGTAGGGATATTTTTAATAACATAATTTCTAGCATTTTTTCAATATGCAGTAATTTTACATGTCTTTTAGCAATGGTTTCATTTCCTACGAGTCAAACTACCAAAATAAAACAGTTTATAGTTTGGGTGGACCGCAAGACAATGACAGGAAGAAATCAGACTCAAAATGGTAATGTCTTCTTCAGGATGTTTTCCATGCTGCCCTTCATAATTGTAAAGCAGTTAAAACACTGGACTAGTTAGTGTGTTAACTGTTCTACAGTTACAAAGGATAACTTAAAAACATCTTACAGAAGAAAGTAGCTTTCTTCTATTCCCTTTAACTAGTTTACCCACTTGCCAGTCTTTGGTTGAACTGGGAAGGCTGGATACCTGCTTGAGAGTTCTCATTTACATTCTTCTCAATTAACACAGTATCTAGTTTTTCCTGTTTCACTTTAGCTTGAAAAACTGGTGTTAAGGGCATCAATGACTGTATTTGAAACAAACAAGGACTCTGGTAGCACATTTAAAGACTAATACATTTATTTATGGCAGGAGCTTTCGTGGGAGAAAATCCCACTTAGATGCTTCAAAGCTTCTGACAAATCTTTGTTTTGCTGAACTAGACTAACACTGCTATGCCTTTGGAACCTCTATTTGAAAGTTAAGTTGGGTGGTTTATTTTAAGTACAGGTACCTATAATTGGTTGGTCAGGAGTTTTCTTTCTTTCCATATTATAAGCAAAGAAAATATAGTATATTTTTGATGATGGATACAAGTCAGTGCTGGGGAAAGTCTCCCACTCCAGAGCACTTTGGATCAGGTACAACACGAGAGTCTTGATATTATAATATATCTGTAAGAAAAAACTCTTTACTGTTGATCATTGGTTAAGGTTTGACGCTTGTACTGGGATTTATGGAGTTGACTCAGTAAGCTGTTAATAAGAGAAGAGAAACTTTATGGAGAAAAGTTATATAAAGCTAGTAATGATTTCAAAATCCTTCTGATAGGGGTCCTTTTAAATAATTTTTACAAATAAACCCAACAGTCCCAGTTACACTCATCATAACAGAACTTTTCATTACTGTATGCTGTGAATTCTGAGGACTTCTGGTAATTGAGTTGTAAATGTCATAGGAAAGTGTTAAAAACTGTTTTTTTCCCCCCTCAAATAGTTGCCAAATTCAGTTTTGCTAACTCACAAGTGTTGCTAGCTTTTATCACAAGCAACTGGAGGCATGTGATTGTTAGAATTTCAGCTTTTTTTTTTAAAGTGAATTTATGTTCCTGCTATTTGTAGATGAAAGCTACGTGAATACATGAGCCTTAAAGGCTCAGCAATAAGAAAGGACCCCAGATTTATTTTTTTAAAAATAAAAGCAAAAGACATTTGAACAAATCTAATTGAGGGGTAACTCATGGTTTTTGAATACTTGAGTTGGTAATGCTGCAGATTGCTGATCCAGAAAGCTAAATACTGAACAGTCAGAGAGAGGCATAAAAAGGACATGTACCTCTGAAATCAGATACCATGTGCCTGCAGGAAAAAACAGTGAGTGGAAGGACTTTAGTAAAGAAATATTGGTGGCTCAGATCTAGACCTCAATGCTCTTCATTTTTGTAGATAAAGGCTTTTCTTCTCCCTGTATTAGCTCATAATTTTTAATGTGTATGATACTTAAAATCAATCAGGAATGCATCCTAGTCTCAAAATATTCTTGAATTCATTGTAGTTATTTAGTAACCTTAGCCTGGCTAGCTTTGGATCCGTAACTAAGACCAAATTCTTGTTTCAATAATTTGCTATTGAAGGAACAGTGTTTCTGAAGAAAAATCTGTATTCATAATCTTTACTATTGTGCTCCAATTTCTGTGATTCTTTTCCCAAAGCCATCCTTCCCAGCCTTTTAAGTTTATAATGATTTTGTTAGCTGTACTTGTGTGAAAATACTCCAGAGGAATTTGTAGGAAAGATGAATACAGAGCTGATAAGCTGAATGGGCCTGAATTCCTTTGCTATGTTGGACAGCCCTAAAACATGGAAGCTGAGTGTTTCCAAAAACAACTGGTTCTACATTCAGATGCTTTCCCTTTCTATGACAGGTGTGTCTGCAAACTGAATGAGCCAGGATTTTCTGTCAATGATGAAAACAAATGTTCTTTTTGCTGAAAGACTTAATTAATGGGTGCCAGTGGGAAAAAGTATGTGGAAGCAAATGCACTTGCTGCTGTGTGATGTGGCTCATGTATGTCATATCCTGAGTTAATTCAGTGCTGTGCTTCACCACCAGATTAATATGTTTGATTTTATTAATAAGCATGTCAGACTTAGGACATTGTTCATGCCCACTGATAGAGTATCATTCTTTACCCCCCAGCATATCCTGGAGAAGAAGTAATCAGCATGATTTGGTGTGTTTTGAGACTAGTTGTGAAAAAAAATTCCTCTAAGGGAGTTCTGCATAAAACATTTTTTATAACCTGCATTGTTTTGTTTAATTGGAAGGCACTCTTTTAAAAGTGTATCCAGGCTTATTGCCTTGGAGAAAATGAAGTTATGTTTCCCAGTTACCCTAAATAGTCAAACATTTGTGAAAGTTACAATGGGGCAATGGTGCAATCAAGGTAATTTTAACTTTTAGCAGGAAGACAAGATGCAAAGGGTTAAACATAGAGATTGGTAAGAGAACTCTGACTGTGCTTCAAACTGGGGTTCCTTCTGTAGTGAACAGTATTGAAGGATGAAGGTTATGTCAAGGCTAATTGAATCCCTTTCCTGAGCTCTTGTAGACAGTATTCTAAATCCCACTACATTCTGGGTCTCTAGCAAGTGCCTCATTAACCTTAGTGGCTGTGCTGTAATTGACAGAAATTTCTCCAACTATACTATTAGGGGTCCCGCCTTAAATATAAGATCTCTTTTACCTTTCTGTTCACTGGGTATTTTTATTTTAAAGCTAAGATATTCAGTTCAAAAAGGAATAATTCATGGCCTTAAGCACACGCCAGTCTCTTTGAAAGCTAAAGCCTGTAAATGCATGGTTAATTGTTTCCAAAGAAAATTCTTGACTTGTCCATACAGCTCCTGCCATGTGATAACATAGGTAAGACTCAAGAGTCGGGATCGAGTGAAGATAACTTAAGTTCAGGTAAATTAAGTGGATTTTGTATCTAGCTGTCTTACTGAGAAGAAATTAAAATGTTCACCTCTTTAGGGCAGATATTACATTTTTTTAAAATCTTCTTTACACTTTATTTTCCTCTGTGTAACAAATATTGAAAATTTCTTTGCCTCACATGTCAAAAACTAGGAGCAGTCATTGTAATCTAAGAATTTTGATTCAATCAGTTTATTTTTTTAAAATAGGTTTGTTAATCCATTTTATAAACCGTGTTCTAGCAGTCTTTTATAAATCAAAATACGCTGATGCAGTGTAATTGTAAAATATTTTAAGATGTATCTGTATATGGAGGAACTTTCTTAATGAGCTTTAAAAGTCACTTTCAGATCTCCTAAGGTTGCAGCATTTTCTAATTCATCAGGAAATATTTTGTATATTTTTTAAAGTAGACTTTTTTCAGTGCACAAATGTTTTCACAGAGATCCATATGTAAGTTAGATTATTTCAGCATTCAAATGTATATTGATTTGGTTTCCCTAAAAGACTTGAATTTTACATTGAAAATGATGACCCTTAAAAGACTGTTTCCAGGTTGAACTAAATAATTCACTGTAGATGGTATGGACTAAATTAATCCTTGTGTAACTCAACTGATAAAAGTTACAGAGAGATACCTTTGGCTGTATTTGGTTAGTAAAATCCTGTTAAACACATTACAAAGCAGTAATTCCAGAAATGACCTAAGAGATTATGAGATCTGTCAAGCTAGCCAAATAAACAAGCTTGTTAAAATAATCTCACTGCATCAGTCTCTGTTAATACTACATGAAGGAGCCTGGGGGGTAGGGGGGAGCCAAAGCAATAAATATACTTCACATTACAATTTAGTAGCAGCCTTCAAACTACTTAATTTCAAAGTAATCATGTCACTTACAGGTATCCTGGTGATAAACTGTTGAGAATATCAGAATGATTAGATTTCTGTGACTCAACTATTTAACATTACTCTTCAGATATTTTAAATCCAGGCTGAGTGACTGAAAGCTTAAAGGCCAGTACTACATTAATGGAGGGAAATGAGTGAGATGATAGTTTTAAAACAGCGTAGTTGTAAATATTCATATTTAACAGTATTTAACCACTCTGCTACAATTATTGAAGTTAGTCTGTTGTTGAAATTTACAACTTTATTTAATGCATAAACCTTCTGTTTGTTTTTTTCTGACCTGACCCAGGATTGGAATGAATTCCAATACAAAACCTTTTTAAAACATTTAAATTGTGTGTATTACAAACTAATAAAATAATTGTGGAGCTATCTACTGAGGCTTATTGTTTTCCTTTATAAAATATGTGAAAGCTGATTTGTGGCATAATAGCCCATTTTAAGTCTTGAGAGATAAAGATGAATAAGATTTTTTTTTATTGGACTCGCATCTGACCTGAAACACAACTTTCCTTCTTGCACAATGCTCCTCTTAAGGTCTGTTTAAAATCAAGTTAAAACTTAAAATCTGATTTAGAGAGAATGAAAAATCAATTTTGGGTGATTTAACTGTTCATGAATTCTCTAGAATGGCATTATTGAAACTGGGTAGGCTTGCCAACAGTGAATTTTTCGAATAAGCTTTTATTTAACTGTGTCTGGGGTTCTTAATCATTTCATAGCAGAATGCTATAGGAATGCTTTGGTGGCATCTATTGCCATTTTGGTGGAGTCGTAACACCATAGTTAAGGCTGTGTTTCAAGTTGGTTTTATATTTTATATATTTATTCTCTCTCACATAGTTAATATACAATTTCCATCCAATTGAAAGTCACCATTTTATTCCCATAAGAATCATTACTGTTTAATTACTTCATCTTGCCATGTCTACCAAACTGTCTTACACAACTTACAAGGAGTCCTGTGGCACTTTTAAAGACTAACAGATTTATTTATCACATGGGCTTTCCTGGGAGAAAATCCCACTTTGTTAGATACTTCAAAGCCAAGTGGGATTTTCTCCCACTTAAGTTAATGTGATAAATAAATTTGTTAGTCTTTAAAAGTGCCACAGCATTCCTTGTTTGTTTTGCTGAAGTAAACTAACAGCTACCCCTTTGCAACTTACAAACCTAGTTTGCTAACTTGACCCTTAGTAAGCAATACTATGTTTATAGTATCCAGTTCTGTAAGGAGAGCAGAGAATTTAGTCAACCATTTTTTTTATTTTATTTTTTTTTGTGTGTGTGTGTAAAAACATTTTCCCCTCTTTGGTCACCACCTTCAGGAAATCCTACTACTGCAGCCTCTTTTTAGCTATATTAAAAAAAAAAAAAAAAAAAAAAAAAAGCGGCCTGGAACTGCTCTGAAGCATGCAGGGTGTTGTAATTTCAGCTTGCAAAGCGGTATGATACAATGTTGCTGAGCAGAAAAGCGCACGATAGATTTAATGTAGCCAATTGTGTACTTTTGAAAAAAAGTAACTGTTCAGTGTGAGTTAATTTTGGATTTTTTCAGCATCTCTCTTTTAGGCTTTGTGGTGCATTCTTCTAGACAAATGCGTATTCCATGTGGGCCACTGTTCTGCTAAATGCTCTCAGTTCTCCTTTTGCAATCAAGATTATGTTGCTAAGGAGATTTTGCTTTTATTGGTGCCATTGATTTGTGTTAATACGTTTTGAATACCTCTCGGTATTCTTCCGTAGACAAGGCCAAAAGAAAAACTTCCCCGAATTTCCCGATTTACATTACAAACGGAGCGGTGGTGTAATGAAGCCGATATAAAGTGGGCAGTTGAAAGGGAACTAAAGAAGGGCACTCAAGTGAGAAATGAAGAAATGTGCCGAGTGCAGGCTGCGGGCCGCCTTCGGCCCAGCTGCAGGAACTGGCTCAGGCCCGGGGGGAGAGGCAGAGGGGAGAAGAGCGAGCGCCTCCCTCCGCACGGACCACCCAGTCGCTGCTGCCCG